>QRDG01002431.1:0-55339 GCA_012064385.1 Puccinellia tenuiflora | reverse complement strand
TATAAATCCAAAAAGTAATTAAATTGCTAGTTTATTTTCCTCGGTACTCCGAAAATTACAAATAATTTACCAAGATGATCGGAATGACAAACCCTAACCATTTCATGCATGTCTGTTCATGCATTTGATCCACTTCCCTAATAATTCAATAATTTATGAGGAATGTGGTCACTAAGATAAATATGGGGTTGTACCCAAATAATTGCACTAATTATTTGGCTCCCCATTTAATGTTACTATGTAAGTTATATAATAAATGGTTGCATCAATGGACATGTCATCATGTGGTTTGAGCATTGCATCTTGAGTTCGTGTGATTTATGTGTTCTTTGTATTTCTCTTTGGGTATCGATAGATTCCGGAGTCGAGGGTCTCTCTACCTACCCCGACGATCATACTTCACGCCCGGGCAGCAAGGCAAGAGATAACCTAACCTTCTTGGCATTTAGCATCCTATGATTTTATCAAACTATTTTATCCACCATAATATTGCATGCGGTTCAAATGTCTTTTATGGTAATATATAGAATCCTATGAATGCATGTCTCTTCCCGAGCCAATCACATGTATCCCTACCTATGAACCCTAGTGTTGATGTGTTGGCCGGATACGAATTATAATTGTCGGTTATGTGCTTATCCATGCTTAGACATGCTTAGTTGCAATACTAGTTGTGTCCGTTGTTTATTTCCATAATTGTTGTTGAAGATGGAATAATGCGGACTTGGTGGATAAATGTGATGCTAAATTAAAATGCTAAGATGGCTTGGGTGAGTTGCCATCGGGGATGGTGTTTTGCCTCACTCTAGCCCCTAGGTGCGAGTTCTTTACCTCTTGAACCAAGACGAGCGTGCTGCCATTGGTGGGTGTATGGGCGCCTTACTAACTGAATAACTTATGCGGGCGTATCCAAGGGTCCTCTAGTTCGGTTTTCCATTTGCGTGTGAGTGGAAAGATGATGTTGATGAGGAGTTTGTGTTTAGGACGTGGCGATGGGGCAGGGCGCTGGGCGTTGAACTGTCCTATGGCCACAGATGACTCTTGGATATTCTCACGTGAGGTAAAGGTTTAACCGCGCCCGCTTGCCGGCCTTCCCCGGAAGAGGGCCACTCAGGTGAGCCGGACGGTACCAATGGGTAAATTAGTACACCCCTGCAGGGTAATCTTTTCGAAAAGCCGTGTCCACGGTTATGGACAATCTTGGTATCGGATATAAGATCATAGACAACGTTAACCTAATTGATATGGCAGCTAAAGGTTGCATAATCAACGTGTGGTAAAGGTTCATTTCCTCGAGGGTGATTCGAGGGGGTGCCTTAGTGGAGATGAGTGGTTGGTTACAGAAGGGTTCGATGAGAACCAATGATGACAATGTTACTCTCTTACCCCTTTTGAAAATATTCTGAGTAGACGAATGCCATGTGTCATTTATATATCTGTTTATGAAACTTAGCTTTATGCAAAAGAAATACATATACAGCTTTAGAGCCTCCGTCAGTCATTGGGCCTATATCGCCCTACTAAACTTGCGAGTACGTCGTACTCAGTCTCTCTTTGCTGCCTCTATGATTTTTGTATTTCAGAGGAGGACGACACCAAGCAACTAGGTGGTTTCTTCGTTGACGTCGACTACTAGTCTGGGGTTCCCAGGTGGCAGCTTGGGACCGTGGAACAAGCTGGCTGGGATGATGTTTATTGTAGGCCTCTTAGGCCATATATTTGCTTCTTGTTGTTAGACAACACTACCCGCTTCCGCTTGTTGAATTGTTGGATCTGTGATCCTTTTGCTTGTGTATATCTGTATTCTTCTCATTATATGAGTTGCTTATATGTTTTGTGTCGTAGAGTCATGCATTGTGCCAGTTTGTTCCACAAGTCTCGATCTTTGTATTATACATTGATGGTTGTGTTGAATTCATAGCCTCTCTGTATAATTCCGGGGTCGGGGCGCTACAAGTTGGTATCAGAGCAGGACTGCCTGTAGGAAACCCTTTCTTTTTGTCGATGTCGAGTCTAGTTCGTGAAAATTATTTTTTTACTTAAAAATGAGTTGTGAAAACCCTCCTAGGATTCTTTTTACTCCTCATCCAACTCGCTCTACTCTGATTCTTACCTCTATTTGTTTTGTGCTTGGTGTCGATGTTAGGTTCTCGGGGTTTGGGTTCTTACCGTCCAGTTGTACCTCGAGTCCGTTATATCCGTTTAATATCGCCACGATGACGTGATGTCACTGTGTTGCCTAAATCTGTCTTTGGTGTTATTGCTTCTTAAATATCTATATTTGGGAGCAACCAATGATCTATCTTAACTGTCAGAATTGGTTACTAACTTGTCGTTGTTCCAATTCTTCAGAATGGCTCCTACCCGTCGTGGGGAACATAGCAGCCCTGACCCACCGCCGCCACCCTCAATGGCGGAGGTGATGATGGCTATCGAGCAAAACCGTCTGCGCAATGAGCGGTGCTCGAGCAGCTGGTCAAGCAAGGGGCCAGGAGGAACACGGACCTGCACCACTCTCAACCAGTTCTTGCGGTCCCAACCTCCCACTTTCTCCGAGGCTAAGGAGCCGCTTGATGCGGATGATTGGCTTCGGGCTATCGAGCGCAAGTTCGCCGCTCTTCACGTTCCGGCGGCGAACATGTCAACTTCGCCACCTACCTTCTGGAAGGAGCCGCCGGCTCTTGGTGGGAGAGCCACATGGCAATGGTCGCCGCGGGCCATGTTATCACTTGGAGGAGTTCCGCACCGCCTTCCGGGCGGCGTACATCCCAAAGCCCATCCTCGAGCTCAAGAGGCGGGAGTTCCTGGACCTAACCCAGGGACGCATGGACGTCCAGTCCTATGGACGGGAGTTCAATCACCTCTCCCGTTACGCCCCTCGGGACGTGACGAATGATGAGGACAAGCAATACCTCTTCCGCAAGGGGCTCGCACCTCGTCTCCGATACGAGCTCCTACCCTTCAAGTTCACCTCCTACCAAGAGCTCTACAACCAGGCTCTCACCATGGAGCAAGGTAGGAAGGAGCTAGAGGCTTCTAAGAGGCCAGTTTCCACCGACCACCAGAGCTCCTCCTCATCTGAGGGCAAGAAGCGGCAAGGTCTTCGTGCCTTTCAGCGCCGTGCCAAAGGCACCCTTCGCGCCGAAGCCCACCGGGTACCTGCCACCTCCGCCTCGCCCAGCTACTTCGACCTTGGGTGCGGCTGGAGGCGGTTTTCGACCTCGACTACCTGCACCACCGGGGCCTCACTTGTTTCTCTTGTGGCCAGTCGGGGGCACTACTCCAGAGAGTGTCCCCAGAAGGCACCGGCTACCTCAGCACCTGCACCAGCACCCTCTACTCCAGCCGCCAAGGCTAACCCCGTCAGCCGTGGACACCTGAACCACGTCTCGGCTGAAGGCGTTGAGGAGGACCCCGGAGTTCTTATGGGTACGCTTCAAATCAATACTTATCCAGCTTCAGTGCTATTTGATTCTGGAGCTTCGCATTCGTTCATATCCATAGCGTATGCACACAACCATCAAATACCTTTTGTGATGATGGATCCTCCGTTAGTGGTCAAGACACCCGGCTCTAGTTGGCGTACCAATTGGATATCTCCCGATGTTCAAATAGCCATAGGGTCAGTCCCTTTTCCGTTCTCATTGATAGCCCTGAGGTCAGAGGGTATCGATGTTATTCTGGGCATGGATTGGCTAGTGAAATATCAGGCCAACCTGGATTGTGCTGCCAAGACTGTCACCGTGACCCACCCAAGGTATGGAGAAGTGCGTTATTGGTCCCCAACCTCTGCCTACTCCTTCTGCAGCCACTCCTCTTTCACCGGAGATCAGTCTTTGTTTCCTGGAAGGAATCACCCCGCCTGATATGTCTGAAGTCGCTGTGGTGTGTGACTTCCCCGATGTTTTTCCGGAGGAATTGCCCGGCATGCCACCCGATCGCAGCGTGGAGTTTGTGATTGAGTTGGTTCGGGAACCGCCCCAGTTTCCAAGACGCCCTACCGTATGCCAACGGAAGAGCTAGCTGAGTTGAAGAAACAACTTGATGAGCTGCTGGAAAAAGAATTCATCCGACCGAGTAGCTCACCTTGGGGCTGCCCGGTTATCTTTGTCAAGAAGAGGGATACGAATGTTCCTCGTCTGGTCGTTGACTACCGCCCTCTTAATGCGGTGACCATCAAGAACAAGTATCCAATTCCTCGAATAACCGACTTGTTCGACCAACTGGCTGGTGCCACGGTGTTCTCCAAGATGGATTTGAGGTCCGGCTACCATCAAATAAAAATCCGAAAGGAGGATATTCCGAAGACGGCCTTCACTACCCGCTATGGGCTATATGAGTATACCGTCATGTCCTTTGGCCTCACGAATGCTCCGGCTACATTCATGAGGCTGATGAACTCCATCTTCCACGAGTACCTCGACAAGTTCGTCATCATCTACATTGATGACATCCTTGTGTACTCCAAGACCGAAGACGAACATGCTGAACATCTTCGACTTGTCCTGACCAAGCTTCGAGATCACCGTCTATATGCCAAGTTCTCTAAATGTGAGTTTTGGCTGAAGGAGCTCATATTTCTCGGTCATGTGGTGTCAGCTGCCGGAGTAGCAGTGATACCAGACAAGATTCAGGCAATCCTGGATTGGCCAACTCCCAAATCCGTCAAAGATATCCGAAGCTTCCTTGGATTGGCGGGTTATTACCGTCGATTTATTGAGGGCTTCTCCAAAATAGCAAAGGCATAACTGAACTCCTCAAGAAAGGCAAGCCATTCGTGTGGTCAGACAAGGCTGAAGAGAGTTTCCAAACCCTCAAGGTCAAGCTCACCACCACACCGGTACTTGTCCTTCCTGATACCGCCAAGGACTTCGTCGTCTATTGCGATGCATCTCTCCAAGGCTTGGGATGTGTCCTGATGCAAGAGGGCCATGTGGTCGCTTATGCTTCCCGTCAACTCAAGCCACACGAGCAAAATTATCCAACTCATGATTTGGAGCTTGCCGCCGTGGTACATGCTCTGAAGCAATGGAGGCCCTACCTCTTGGGCAACCGTTGCGAGATCTACTCCGACCATCAAAGTCTGAAATATCTATTCACCCAGCCGGATCTGAACTTGAGGCAGAGGAGATGGCTGGAATTGATAAAGGACTATGATGTGACCCTCAACTATCAGCCCGGCAAGGCGAATGTCGTGGCGGATGCTCTGAGCCGCAAAGCCTATTGCAACACCGTGATGGTTGAGAAGGCCCAACCGGCTCTCCACGAGGAATTTGCCAAATTGAATCTGGAAATTGTTCCTTCGGGTTTTCTAGCTAATCTTGAGATCAAATCCACTCTCGAGGATGATATCAAGGCCGCCCAACACAATGATCCTGAAATCCTTGAGATCAAAGAAAAGATCGCAAATGGAAAGGCCAATTGTTTCTTGGTTGATGACAATGGTGTGGTCTATTTCGGTGACCGCCTAGTGGTGCCCAAGAGTGGAAATGTGAGGGAGTTGATACTCTCTGAAGCTCATGAGTCACCCATCTCTATTCACCCGGGTAGCACTAAAATGTATCAAGATCTGCGCCCTCAATTCTGGTGGTCTTGCATGAAGCGCGAGATCGCCGAGTTTGTTGCTGAATGCGACGTCTGTCGCCGGGTGAAAGCTGAACATCAAAAGCCAGCTGGTACCCTCCGCCCCATAGCCGTTCCCGAATGGAAATGGGATGAGATTGGTATGGATTTCATCACCGGTTTTCCAAAGTCACAAAGGGGCAACAATGCAATTTGGGTCATCATAGACCGATTGTCAAAGGTTGCCCATTTCATTCCGGTTCGGGAGGATATCAATGCTGCTAAGTTGGCGGAGTTATATATGTCCCGGATTGTTCCTTTGCATGGGGTCCCTTTGAGGATCATCTCGACCGTGGAAGCTTATTCACGTCCAAGTTTTGGCAAAGTTTCCAAGAGGCTCATTGGAACCCGTCTCAATTTCAGCACCGCCTATCATCCTCAAACAGACGGTCAAACTGAAAGAGTAAACCAAGTCCTTGAGGACATGCTTCGGGCCTGTGTCATCCTCCTTCGGCAAGAGTTGGGAAAAGTACCTCCCTCTTGCCGAGTTCTCCTACAACAATAGCTATCAAGCCAGCTTGCAAATGGCTCCCTTCGAGGTCCTATATGGGAGAAAATGCCGGACTCCTCTCAATTGGTCTGAAACCGGGGAGAGGTCACTCTTCGGTCCGGATGTGATCAATGAAGCCGAAGAGAAAGTCCGTGTCATTCGAGAAAACTCAAAGCCGCTCAATCCCGTCAGAAGAGCTACTATGACAAGCACCATCAAGAGGTCCACTATGAAATTGGTGACAAGGCCTATCTTCGAGTCTCTCCTCTCCGAGGCGTTCGTCGCTTTGGGATCAAGGGCAAATTGGCACCTCGCTTTGTTGGCCCTTTCACCATCCTAGCCACGCGAGGAGATCTCTCCTATCAACTAGAGTTGCCCTTTAACTTCCCGGATGTCCATGATGTGTTCCATGTATCCCAACTCCGCCGGTGCTTCAAGGATCCCATTCGTGGGGTTGATCATGAGGCATTGGACATTCAAGAGGATTTGACCTATCGCGAGCATCCTATCCGCATCTTGGATGAAGCGGAGAGGAAAACCCGCAACAAGTCCATCAAGTTTCTCAAGGTCCAATGGTCTAACCATTCCGAGGAAGAAGCCACATGGGAGCGGAAACTAGTCTCCGTCAGGAGTACCCCGCCTTCTTCACTCAAGCCTAGAATCTCGGGGCGAGATTCCTGTAAGGGGGGTAGATTTGTAACAGCCCTAGCTTGGAAATGAAAAATACGAAGAATTTTTCCACTTTTTGCATTCTTGTTTGCATCATGGCATGTCTTTAAATTGCTAATGTTAATAAGTAATCAAATGGAAAACAATGAAATGAGGGAAGCCAAACTTCCCAAAACTCTTTACTTCTTGAAATGCAAACTATGGTGTAACCCTTGTCATGGCAAGTGACCTTACGGTCTAGCAAGTTTCCCTAAGTTCAAACAATGCTCAAGACAACAAATGGTTTGTCTTCTAATTTTGTTCCAAGTCTCAAAACTTCTTTTGTGTTGCAAGGCACTTCCTAATTGTGAACCATGTTGTGATGCCCTAAAAATCCAAGGAAAATATGGGGAGCTTCCTAATCTGGTTGGGAGCATCCCTAAATTTCTCTGTAATTTTTGGACTTGTGTAAAAATGCTTTTCAAAACCTGGCCTTTTTCTGCTAAATTCTGTTCATCCGGAATGACCCGGAAATTTCCGGATCTATTCCGGGCCAGTCGAATTTTCCGGACCCATCCGGAAAATTCCGGACGAAGCACAGTGACGAATGAACACTGGCGCCATGCCGCCACCTCCTCCGCGCCCATGCCGCACGCCGCCGTGGCAAATGGAGGGCTAAGGAGCCCGTGACCGTGCTCACCTGCCCCGCACCCTCTCCTCCTCGCCTCTCCTCTTTTCCGGATCGAGAAGAGGCTCCGTTTCCTCCTCACACCGCACGCGTCGTACCGCCGCGCCTCGTGCATCGCCGTCGACTCGGCCACCTTGGGGCAAGCCGAAGCCACCACTCGCTCGCCTGCTCCTCCTCCACCCTTCCCCACCGAAGGACGCGTGCTGGGAGTCCCCGGGTCGAGCTAATCGAGCCCGGCTTCCCGAGTTCGGTCCGCCGCTCGCCGTACTCGTCCCCGACGAAATCCGCCGCCGTCTCTCCCTCTCCGGCCTCACCAACCGCGCTCACGTACTCAGGGTGAGCCCCGTGACCTTCTAGGCCTCCTCCCATTTTCCCTCTCCCTCTCCTTCTCGCTAGCGTCGAGCAAGTTCCCGCCGCCGCCGTCGTTTTCTCTGCCCAGTTTCAAGCCGTCCGGAATCGCCCGGATTATTCCGGATCGATTCCGGGTCGACCGGATTTTTCCGGACATTTCCGGACGAATTCCGAAACCCCAACCGAAAGATTTTGAGGTCACCTCGGATTTGGCTCGGAATGAGCCCGGATTATTCCGGACCATCCGGAATATTCCGGACCAATCCGGATGAATTCCGAGCCTAGCTGAAAACTTGTGAGCTTTATAATTTGACTTCTTTTCGTTAAATCATGCAAATGGTGTACCTTGTTGATCAGTGTTTCAGATGCTATCTAATCATGCTAGTACCAACTCATGACAACCTTTTGGACTTTGATATTAATCTTTACTTGGTTAAAAGATATAAATCCAAATAAGTAATTAAATTGCTAGTTATTTTCCTCGGTACTCCGAAAATTACAAATAATTTACCAAGATGATCGGAATGACAAACCCTAACCATTTTCATGTCATGTTCATGCATTTTGATCCACTTCCCTAATAATTCAATAATTTATGAGGAATGTGGTCACTAAGATAAATATGGGGTTGTACCCAAATAATTGCACTAATTATTTGGCTCCCCATTTAATGTTACTATGTAAGTTATATAATAATATGGTTGCATCAATTGGACATGTCATCATGTGTTTGAGCATTGCATTTTGAGTTCGTGTGATTGATGTGTGCTTTGTATTTCTCTTTTGGGTATCGATAGATTCCGGAGTCGAGGGTCTCTCTACCTACCCCGACGATCAATACTTCACGCCCGGGCAGCAAGGCAAGAGATAACCTAACCTTCTTGGCATTTAGCATCCTATGATTTTATCAAACTATTTTATCCACCATAATATTGCATGCGGTTCAAATGTCTTTTATGGTAATATATAGAATCCTATGAATGCATGTCTCTTCCGAGCCAATCACATGTATCCCTACCTATGAACCCTAGTGTTGATGTGTTGGCCGGATACGAATTATAATTGTCGGTTATGTGCTTATCCATGCTTAGACATGCTTAGTTGCAATACTAGTTGTGTCCGTTGTTTATTTCCATAATTGTTGTTGAAGATGGAATAATGCGGACTTGGTGGATAAATGTGATGCTAAATTAAAATGCTAAGATGGCTTGGGTGAGTTGCCATCGGGGATGGTGTTTTGCCTCACTCTAGCCCCTAGGTGCGAGTTCTTTACCTCTTGAACCAAGACGAGCGTGCTGCCATTGGTGGGTGTATGGGCGCCTTACTAACTGAATAACTTATGCGGGCGTATCCAAGGGTCCTCTAGTTCGGTTTTCCATTTGCGTGTGAGTGGAAAGATGATGTTGATGAGGAGTTTGTGTTTAGGACGTGGCGATGGGGCAGGGCGCTGGGAGCGTTGAACTTGTCCTATGGCCACAGATGACTCTTGGATATTCTCACGTGAGGTAAAGGTTTAACCGCGCCCGCTTGCCGGCCTT
This sequence comes from Puccinellia tenuiflora, assembly GCA_012064385.1. Taxonomy (NCBI): domain Eukaryota; kingdom Viridiplantae; phylum Streptophyta; class Magnoliopsida; order Poales; family Poaceae; genus Puccinellia; species Puccinellia tenuiflora. Next base: position 46,002 of record QRDG01002431.1, on the reverse strand, counting down.
CCCCGGAAGAGGGCCACTCAGGTGAGCCGGACGGTACCAATGGGTAAATTAGTACACCCCTGCAGGGTAAATCTTTTCGAAAAGCCGTGTCCACGGTTATGGACAATCTTGGTATCGGATATAAGATCATAGACAACGTTAACCTAATTGATATGGCAGCTAAAGGTTGCATTAATCAACGTGTGGTAAAGGTTCATTTCCTCGAGGGTGATTCGAGGGGGTGCCTTAGTGGAGATGAGAGTGGTTGGTTACAGAAGGGTTCGATGAGAACCAATGATGACTAATGTTACTCTCTTACCCCTTTTGAAAAGTGTTCTGAGTAGACGAGTGCCATGTGTCATTTATATATCTGTTTATGAAACTTAGCTTTATGCAAAAGAAATACATATACAGCTTTAGAGCCTCCGTCAGTCATTGGGCCTATATCGCCCTACTAAACTTGCGAGTACGTCGTACTCAGTCTCTCTTTGCTGCCTCTATGATTTTGTATTTCAGAGGAGGACGACACCGAGCGACTAGGTGGTTTCTTCGTTGACGTCGACTACTAGTTTGGGGTTCCCAGGTGGCAGCTTGGGACCGTGGAACAAGCTGGCTGGGATGATGTTTATTGTAGGCCTCTTAGGCCATATGTTGCTTCTTGTTGTTAGACAACACTACCCGCTTCCGCTTGTTGAATTGTTGGATCTGTGATCCTTTTTGCTTGTAATATCTGTATTCTTCTCTTTATATGAGTTGCTATATGTTTTGTGTCGTAGAGTCATGCTTTGTGCCAGTTCTGTTCCACAAGTCTCGATCTTTGTATTATACATTGATGGTTGTGTTGGATTCATAGCCTCTCTGTATAATTCCGGGGTCGGGGCGCTACAGGGTTCTCACTCAAAACTCATCATTTAAGCTCACAATTCATGAATTGAATATAGAGTAGAACAATGAATGCGTTAATATAGGCATAATGGGGGGAGGGAGAGCCCAATGGTTAGGACAACACTCCCCCTATGTCCATGCCTACACCTAAACCAAATATGGAATTGACCTATAGGTGTGTATGCAAGATGGTCAAGTCACACTCATTGAATCCACGATATTTAGCTCATTCCTCAAATAAGTGAATCTTGCTTCATCAAGTGGCTTCGTGAATATATCGGCAAGTTGGTCTTTGGTTGGCACATAAGCAAGCTCAATATCTCCACGGGAAACATGATCTCGAATGAAATGATGACGAATCTCAATGTGCTTGGCTCTTGAATGTTGCACCGGGTTATAGGTGATCTTGATAGCACTCTCATTGTCACATAAAAGAGGCACTTTGTCACAAATGACACCGTATTCCTTTATAGTTTGCCTCATCCATAACAATTGAGTGCAAGCACTAGCGGTGGCCACATACTCGGCTTCGACGGTGGAGAGGGAAATACAATTTTGCTTCTTAGAAGACCAACTCACCAAGGACCTACCAAGAAATTGGCAAGCCCCGAAAGTTGATTTCCTATCATCTTGATCACCGGCCCAATCCGAATCCGTGAACCCACGAAGAGTGAAAGATGAATCCCTTGGGTACCACAAACCAAACCTTGGAGTATGAACCAAATACCGTAGGATTCTTTTGACCGCCAACATGTGGCTTTCCTTAGGAGCCGCTTGATTCCTTGCACACACACCTACACTCAACACAATATCGGGTCTAGATGCACAAAGGTAAAGCAACGAACCTATCATGGAGCGGTAGAGCTTTTGATCCACATCTATACCCTTTGGGTTAAGTTGTAGATGGCATTTGGTATCCATAGGCGTCTTCTTCTCCTTAGCATCGGCCATATTAAACTTCTTGAGCATGTCTTGAATATATTTTTCTTGGCTAATAAAAGTCCCTCCTCTCAATTGCTTGATCTCAAATCCAAGGAAGAACTTCATCTCGCCCATCATAGACATCTCAAACCTATCGGTCATAAGCTTTGAAAATTCATCATTAAAAGCTTTGTTAGACGAGCCAAATATAATATCATCAACATATAGTTGGCATACGAAAAGCTCCCCTTTAACCCTCTTAGTAAAAAGAGTGGGATCGATTTGCCCAACTTCAAATCCACGGTCTAACAATAACTCTCTAAGGTGCTCGTACCACGCACGTGGTGCTTGCTTAAGTCCATAGAGCGCCTTATCAAGCTTGTAGACATGGTTAGGGAAGTTGGGGTCCTCGAACCCCGGGGGTTGCTTAACGAACACCAACTCTTTTAAGGGACCATTAATAAAGGCACTTTTAACATCCATTTGTTGCAATTTAAAGTTATAACGGGATGCATAAGCAAGAAGGATACGGATGGACTCAAGGCGAGCCACGGGAGCGTAGGTCTCTCCAAAATCAATGCTTTCAACTTGAGAGTACCCTTGAGCCACCAATCTAGCCTTGTTCCTCACAACCATTCCATGCTCATCTTGCTTGTTCTTGAAAATCCACTTTGTGCCAATAACATTGCGGCATTCCTTTGGCTTTTCAACTAGCTTCCAAACTTTATTGCGCTCGAAATTGTTGAGCTCTTCATGCATGGCTTGCAACCAATCCGGATCTTCAAGAGCTTCGGACACTTTCTTCGGTTCTATCATGGCAATATGAGCTTGATGATCACTAAAGTTTGCCAATTGCCTTCGGGTGGACACTTTGCCTCTCACATCACCAATAACCTTCTCAAGAGTATGTTCACGAAGTTCCATGGTTCTTGCAACTCTAGCTTGATGACGGGCTTAGATATCCTCATTGCATCTTGGAGGTATCACTTGATCATCTAGATCATTTGGGTCCCCGTCATGACCGGTAGGTTGACCTTGATCATCACTAGGTGCGGCTTCAACATTTGAAGAAGAAGATGATTGAGCAAGGTCTTGATCATGGCTAGCATCACGGATAGGAGAGTTGGGCTCTTGCATAGCAACATGATCAAGGGGTTGAGGGTCTTCAACTTGTTCTTTGGTTGGTGCAATAGGCTCTTCATTGGCTAGATTTTCTTGAGTAGATGAAGGCTCCACTTGAGTAGAGCATTGTCCTTCTCGATCCGCCACAAGGGGTTCCTCAATGGGGCGGAAAAATCCCACACCCATTCTTCTTATGGCTTCTTGAGGAATTACATCATCTACATCGGAAACATGAAATTGTGCCACTTGGGAGCCGTTATTTTCCTCGAACACCACACTACCAGATTCTATGATACGCCATGTGGCTTTATCATAGATTCTATAAGTGTGGGATTCGGCAGCGTAACCAACAAATGTACCCTCTAGAGATTTAGATTCGAATTTAGTTAAGCGACAACCTTTGATCAAATAGAAACACTTACAACCGAAGACACGGAAGTAGGAGATGTTAGGTTTGTTGCCGGTGAGGATCTCATAAGGGGTCTTGTTCAACCCTTTGCGGAAGTAGAGCCGGTTGGAGGAGTGACAAGCCGTGGAAATAGCCTCCGTCCAATATCTCAACGGAGTCTTAAACTCCGCTAGCATGGACCTTGCTATATCCATAAGTGTCCGGTTCTTCCTCTCGGCTACACCATTTTATTGAGGAGTATAAGTTGCGGAATATTGATGACGAATGCCCTCTTCACTAAGAAACTCATTGAGGGTGTAGTTCTTGAACTCGGAACCATTATCACTTCTAATTGCCAATATGGGGACATTGTGTTGACGTTGCATCTCAATGGAGAGGTCGATGAAGGTTTGTTGGGTCTCACTCTTCGACTTGAAGAAATAAACCCAAGTGAATCTTGAATAGTCATCAACAATCACCAAGCAATACTTCTTCCCACCAAGACTTGCTTCGGGAACGGCACCAAAAAGATCCACATGGAGGAGCTCCAAGATCCTCTTGGATGAAATAATAGTCTTGGAAGGATGGGGAGAATCATGCATCTTTCCTTCAACACAAGCCCTACAAACACGATCTTTGGCAAAAGAGACATCTTCTTTTAGTCCGAGAATGTGGCCACCCTTGTGAAGACTTTGCAAAGTTCTCATGTTGACATGGGCTAGGCGGCGATGCCACAACCAACCCTTGTCGGCCTTTCCGAATAGGCACATCGAATTTGAAGTGGTTTCCCCCAAAAAGTCAACCACAAACAAATCATCCTCGACGTACCCAACGAAAGCGACCTTTAGAGTCTTGCTCCACAAGAGTACCACAACATCAATATCAAAGAAGACGGCAAAACCCATCTTATTAAGTGCATGAATGGAAAGTAAATTAAAACCAAGGTCTTTGACAAGCATGACATTCGCTAAGGTGATATCCTTAGCGACTACCACCTTGCCAAAGCCCAATACCTTGGATTTTGATCGATCTCCATAAGTGACGGTTGCTTCATTTAGATTTAGTCTCAACTCCGTCATCAACTCCTTGCTTCCGGTCATATGTTTTGTGAATCCACTATCAAGCACCCATTTTGACCCACCGGAAGCATAGTCCTACAAGAAATCATTGCTTGGATTTAGGTCCCCATTTTTCAATGGGTCCTCTTTTGTTAGCAACAAGGGTCTTAGGAACCCAAATAGAACGAGCAATGGGTACATTCCTAGGACCAACAAACTTAGCATAGACATCCCCATAATAATCAACAAATATAATGTAGTGAGGGTTAGTCTTTCCCGCAAAGTCATCACTAATGGTTTTGCCCCTTGTGGCACCACCACTAGCAATGTTGACCTTCTTCTTTGCTTGAGGGATCCTCTTTGCTTGAGGAGCACTAGCAACGTTGGCCTTCTTAACTTGAGGAGCTCTTGCATCCTTCATGAAGCTCTCTTTCTCCTTTTCTTCCTCCACAAACCCAAGACCCACTCTCCCTTTTTGTGAAGTGACAAAAGTTTTCTTACCTAGGGAGATGGCCTTAGCAAGATTGATCTTCAACCTAGCATTTTCCTCAATGATATTTGCATGATCACAAGTAATGGGAGTGGAGGAACTAGGCATATCATTTGTAGGCGGTTGAGTTTGAAGTTGTTCATACGACTTGGTGAGGGTAGAATGTTCACTCTCCAATGCTTTGTAGGCCTCGGAGAGCTTCTCTAGCTCCTCGGTTAGTCTATAATGACCAACACCAAGCTTGACCTTTTCCTTCTTGCATGCTTTGTATTTAGCAATTGCATGGTCACGTTCTTTAATGAGTTTAGCAACAATTACATCATTTGATTCTTCTATAGATTCTAGTTATTGCTCTAGAGAAACTCTAAGCTCATGCTCTTCTTCAAGATTGTCTTTCAAGGATGCAATTTCCATAGCATCCTCTCTTTCAATCTTACCCTTTATCTCAAGCATTTCTTCAGCTTCACCATATTGACTCATAAGAGTCTCAACATGCTTCTTTGTTTCACCTTGCATGTTAGTGATAAAATGATCGAAAGCAACTATTTCCTCTTTGATTTTAATACTAGTAGCATCATCCATATTACTCATAGCCTTAGGAGATGAGGGAAATGATACCTCGGTAGTCTTGGCCATGAAGCATCTTGCGGAGGAGATAGAGACATTCTCATTGGGGGATTCAAATAGGGAAGGAGATGATGAAGAAGCAATAGCAATAGCGGCAACTTCATTTGTGGGCTCTTCTTCTTCTCCGGATGAATACTCTTCTTGAGCAAGCAACACAATTCTCGGAGGCTTCTTGTTGATGGCATTCTTCTTGAAGAAAGGTTTCTTATGGGTGTCCTTTGACTTGTCCTTCCTAACAAGCTTTCCTCCATGAAGTTCTCGGTTCTCAAACAGACACTCGGCCACAAAGTGATATTTATCTTGGCAATTGTGGCATGAACGAACTCTTTGGCCACCCTCCTTCCTTCCACTTGCCTTGTTGATAAAATCCTTGCCTTGGACGGACTCTTCCAAAAGACTTTAGATGTGAGAGCCGCATAGTCCTTGAGAGTATCTTGAAGTTCTTTGGGATCCCAATGTGACACATCTTCTTGAGCCTCATCATCATCGTCTTGCTCCACAACCTTGGCCTTCAAAGCAAGTGAAGATCCTCTATGCATTCCAATGGCTCGGGCTCGAGCATCTTCGGCGTTCTTGGCGGCCACCTTGTATGCCGCCATCTCTTGCATGACCTCATTTGATGACATGAGGTGGTAATTGTGTCTTCCTTGGAGACTCTTCAAGTCAGTGGATTCGAACGGCCAAAGGGCGCTCACATACTTCCTTTTGATCCAAGCATCATCCACATAGGTTGCACCAAGGGCTCGAAATTGAGTAGCAAGGGTCTTGAGTCTTCGATACATTTCTTCATGATCTTCACCCTCTACCATGAAAAATCCCTCGGCTTGGTTGCTCAAGGCTTCAAATCTATTCCTTTGCATGCTCTCATTACTGATAAACTCTTGAGTGAGAATATCCCAGGCTTCTTTGGCGGTGGTGGCAAGCTCAATGAGAGACATGTGCTTTTCTCTCGCGGCGGTATGAATCATGTTGAGAGGCAAGTCATTGAGTTGCCCATCCACAGCTTGAATGATTCTCCATAGCTCGCTTGAAACGCTCTTGATATGAGATCTCATCATAAATTTCCAATTAGTAAAACAAGATGGATTAAACTTAGGTGGATCACCCCTATTGTTTATATGATAGTGCGGGATAGGTGGGTCGACCGAGTATGTGAATGGAACCCCATGGTACTCCGGCTTCCCACCATCAATTTTAGGAGGGGATTCATTAGTGAGTTGTTCGCCCTCCCCACTATGCGCGGCGGAAGCATTAGCCTCTAGGGATGGTGCGGCGGGTGGCTTATTGCCATTCAAGAGTTGCCTCATCATGGCACGCAACTCCTCCATTTGAGTGTCCATAGATGATTTCAAGCTTGTTTCCAAATTCTTGAGATCATCCATGGACACCGGAGGGGTGCTACCACCCGTAACCTCATCACCGTCACCCATACTCTCTTAGGCGGTGAAGCCTAACTTAAGAGCCAAGGCTCTGATACCAATTGAAAGGATCGTATGGGCATCTAGAGGGGGGGGTGAATAGGTGCTACACTTTAATACTTTTTCGATTTTAGGCTTAATACGAAAGGTAAATTCTCTAGATATGCAACTACGGTGAATTTACCTATATGAGAAGCAAACTAAAACAACTAGGCAAATAACGATACAAGTAAAGACAACGGGGAAAGAGATAACCGAAAGTAGAAGCACGCGGAGACAAGGATGTATTCCCGAGTTCCTCCTTGTTAAGGGAGTACGTCTCGTTGGAGGGGTGTGAGCTCGGCACAAGAGGCCTACTCAAGATGCCACAAAGGCCTCACCCTATTCTCCGATGAACCGCACCCGAGGGTTTGGTTCACCTTCCACTATCGGAATCCTTCGAGGCGGAATCCGGAGCCTTTACAATGTTTTTGGGGCACACACCCACAACTTAATTGGGGGCTCCCAAATCAACACATCTGTCACAATTACAACAAGTAGTAAGCACAAGAATTCTAGGGTAACACAATGCTAACCCTAGAAATGAAATCCTCAAGTGAATGAGGGGGAAATGAAGAACGGCTTGGTGAAGATGTAGATCGGGGCCTTCTAGTTCAATCCTCCAAAAAACAACGAATTTGGGTGGAGGAATTGAGAGATCTCTTTGATTTGAGCTTTTGCCTTTAAGGAGGAGAGAGAGTTGCAAGAGCTGAGAGGCTCAAGGTAGGTGGAGGGGGGTGGAGGGGTATTTATACCCCTCCAGGATTTCTAGCCGTTGCAGGAGACGGGAGGCCGGAAATTCCGGATTAAAGGGCCTGAAATTCCGGCTGGGGACCGGAACTTCCGGTGGGCCGGAAATCTCCGGGGAGAACTTCCGCCCACAACCTCCGGGACCCCTCCAGAGAGGGATCCCCGAAATGACTTAGTCGAAATCCCACGGAAAATTCCAGGGACCGGAACTTCCGGCCAGTAGGCCGGAATTTCCGCCCCACCGGAAATTTCCGGGGGGAACTTCCGGATTAAAGTTTCAGGACCCCTCCAGAGAGGGATCCCAAAAATGACTTAGCCATATTTCCACCCAAAATTTCCACGGGTCGGAACTTCCGGCCAAGAGGCCGGAATTTCCACCCCACCGGAAATTTCCGGGGGGAACTTCCGGAGGGAAGTTCCGGGACCCCTCCAGAGAGGGATCCCAAATATGACTTAGTCGTTTTTCCTCCCGAAATTTCCACGGCCGGAACTTCCGGCCTGTAGGCCGGAATTTTGGCACCACCGGAAATTTCCGGGGGGAACTTCCGGGGAGAAGTTCCGGGACCCTTCCAGAGAGGGATCCCAAAAAGACTTAGTCGATTTCGCGCTAGGGCCGGAACTTCCGCCCGTAGGCCGGAATTTCCGCCCCCCGGAAATTCCGCCCAGAGGGCCGGAACTTCCGGTCCTGAAAATACCAGAAACCCATTTCTTCAAGATTCTCTTCTTCGTCTTTGATCTTTACTTCGATCTTTTCACCATTTGGGTCTAACCACCTAAAAGCCTGTCAACACACTTAACCAAACATGATTAGCCCATAATATGTGTTGTCATTAAATCACCAAAACTAAGAGATGTTCTTTCAAGGTTAATTTGGCGAGCCTAGCATGTACAGACAAGGCCTCGGAGCACAAGGGATCGAAAGATCAAGCATGAGTCACATGAATGTTGCGATCGACATTGCAATGTCCACCTTTGCAATCATGCAGCCGGCCGTGACGATCGGGGGTTGTGTGGTGAATAAGGATCGTGTGATCATTAAGACCGTTTTGAGAGATGATAGTCTTAGTGGAGTTATTTTATAATGCGATTAGAATTGAACTCATATTATAAACTTTATTTTAAAATTGTCTTTGCAAAATCCTTGTAGACAATGGCTTTTGAGTTTCACGCGCTTTTCCGTTTTGAGGATCTCCGCCTCGACGGGTCCAACTTAGCCGATTGGTACTACCGCCTGATGGACACCCTGTAGTCCAACAACCTGCTCTACGTGATAGAAGAACCGTTAGGAGAACCACCGGATGATTCTACGAGTGAGGAGGACGACGAGCAGTGGCGTGATCGTCGTGATATCTACTGTAGCATCGAGACCTTGATGCGAACATGCATGCACTCTGACTTACATTGGCAATTCAACCGCTCCAGCGCTAGTGATATGATCGATAAGCTTAAAGTAATATTCGCAGCGCAAGTCAGGGCAATCAGATTCGAGTGTCTGAACGAATTTCTTTCAACTATGATGGAAGAAAATACCTATTTGGACCAGCACTTGATGAGGATGCATGAAATCCATCGACGCCTCACATATGATTGGGACTACTTGAGGAATGATAAGTTGGCAATAGATGTGGTGTTGCATTCACTTCCCCTCAGCTATAAGAACTACGTCAGAGACTTTGTGATGAAAGGAGAAGAGTTCACCTTCTTTGCATTCCTAGCTTGGTTGAGAACCGTCAAAGTAGAACCAGTAGAAGCAGAAATCATCGACCCAGAAGGTATATTTGATATACAGTTTATAAATGTTTTCCATTCGCACTTGTTACAGTTTTGTGAAGTACTTGATACTTATTCTTGTTTTATGAAAACAGAACCGACTGTGTATGTGGATTGGAATGGAAAAGGCGCCAATGCATGATTGGGAGCGATCAAGGAGTTGATGTGGATGACGCCCTTTCCTATACATTTATCTTTTTGATTAGAGGATATGAATAAATTTGTAATCGAATAGAGTGTGGACTATGTTAGTGTGTCTTGCATCTCGCGAGACGGTTATTCATGTAAAGACAAGGAGTTGTTTATATAATGAATAAATATATTTTGTGGTCACATTTTGATTACGAGTATGTTATTCTTATTTAATCTCAACGATAATAAAATAAGAACATTTATAAATGGTGCTAAGTAAAATCCAAAACCAAATAATGAATTCATGACGATGTTTTAGCTTGGTGGTAATGTGTAAAGCATTTAGATTTTAGATCGTTAACACATACGCCCTTTTGCCCCGATAGGCAATATGACTAAAAACTCCATACCCGGTGTGCCGTAAATTGCTAAAAGTCGTTTGTGATTAATTCTCGGTTTAGTAAATAAATGAGAATCATTATTTTGTGAACTTCATCATAAGCCTAAGTAAATAAATGGATTTAATTGAATTATGATTTGGAAATATTTGATATGATCAAAGAAGTTTCGGAGTGAAAGTGGATATTAATTTTAACGAGAAAATTGAGTCTCTGTGATTGGATCAAAGTGACAAGATATTTGAGTTATAATTTTAGCATGCGGGTTTATGAAAGGTGTTTCATAAAATACAAACTTTTGGAATTGTTCAATATGATTGATTTGTTCTAAAATATTGTAAATCACACTTTATTGAAATATCATGTTGTGTTTAAAAGATCTCTTATCGGGGTTAATAATATCATTTATGATTATCAATTAGAATAGAAAAACACTCTCCTGAGGGGCTATGTGTGATTCACAGAAACACTTCCATATGAAATATGGAAAGTCGTAATTTCAAAGTTATATGATAATTTGAAACTATAGCGAATAAATGATTTTTGTAGAATATTCACATATGAATGTGAATGCGCCTTCCACCAAAACCGAGAAGGGTAAATATACTATTTACTAAAAGATGGTACTTTGTCATGAAAGGAGTTTTATGATAAAAGAGTTGCTGGAATTAAATATAGTAAAAGTGACATAAGGTTATTGACCCCTCCTTTGAAATGTCAAATGGTGCAACAGAATGAGTTCCGAAAAAATGTGTATTTCACACATAAAGAAGAAATTAATGATAATGATCATAATATTTCGATTAAAGCTTTACTAACCAGGCAGTAGGATTCAAGAATATATTTGTCGCGGTGCAAATTAAATATTCATGATTCACTTGTTTTGTTGAGGGAACATGACATACCTACGAACTACAAAAGAAGGAATAGTGACCCTGAAATACGATTATGACTAGGAGTCATTAAAAATCCAATTTTAAGCACATGACCGCAAGGTAGATGTTGCTTGATCCTGTTGGGTGATTTTATCACTTAATATCTTTTAAGGAGTTAAAAGAAGGAAATAATACTTAAAAGGACACAAAGCACATTTTGTCAAGAAGTGTATCTTGAGCAAAATTCTATGATGTTGACTACTTAAATGTAGTGTTGCTTGTGTCCGTTGGATTATCACTAGCGTGGTACTAGTATATCGTATATAGAAAATCTTGACATGAAGAGTTGTTCAAGGAAATTTTGGAATTGTCCAAAATATCGAGGAATTTGCATTTGCAAATTTTGAGTGGGAGCTAATTGATTAAATATGTGGGTGACATATTTTTAGTGGGAGCAAATTGAACTCCATGATCAAATATGTGGGTGACATATTTGAGTGGGAGCTTGGCAACATTTTGTGTATGCAAGGGGCATCTTGTGAATGTTGATGGTAATGTCGGTATTATAAGTGTAAGTTCGAATTTATGAAGTTGTTTATAAATTGAACGTCTATCAAGATAGATAAAGTCAAGTAGTATTTGCCTAAATAAGATTCAGAAGGAGTTCAGAATGGAGCAAGTTAAGACGGAGGTTCTTACTTGTACAAGTAAATGACGGAGGTTCTTACTTGTAAAATTGGGCAAAATACTTAGTTAAATCTCAGTGCAAATAATAGTGGTTGGCAGATATGTTGTAGGAACTATGCCTGAGTCATAGATGCTAACATATAAAACCATATTATGTGCTTGACGAAATGTGACACATGTTCTTGGTTGGAAGAACATGTTCCTAAGTGATTAGGAGTAAATCACCGAACAAGAGTTGAGTGTTCTTCTCTAGCGTCTAAAGTAGAGCTAAGAGAATTATTTCTAGTGATTGGTGGACTTAGGTATAACTGTTATAAAGTCCTGACACCAAACTAGATTGAAAATCTCGTAAAAGCAGAAGCGCAGCAAAATCCTGATTAAAACATCGAAGTGGCATAATTTGCACTGACGATTTGGAAGTCTACATAAATATAGAAGTATATGATTACTTTAAGGATTAGCAAAATATGTTGTTTAAAGTTGAGGAAATTTTGTTTCCTAATTGAGTGTGTTTCTGGTGCATATGACGTTGAGAAAGTCCGTCTGAATGATTAAGGATCATGTAAGCACAGAGGAAACAAAAGGTCTCACTCTACAACCAAACATATTTTAGGTTCGTCATGGAGATGTTGGGGTAATGTCAAATCAGGTGACATTAATGTTTTGCAAAGGATAAATGGATCTGAAGAGTACAGACCATTGACAATCAACCTCTTCCACTAGCTAGCATGATCTGAAAGCATACGAGGATAATGCAGTGCTGAGATTAGTAGCAAATGCAACTAGTTTATTTGTACTCTAGTGCAAGTGGGAGACTGTTGGAGATATGCTCTAGAGGCAAATAAATAAAGGGGTTTATTGTAATATCTCATTAAAGTTTATAATTAGTTTTATACCATGCTATAATTGTATTGAGACGAAACAGTAATACAGGTGTGGTATGTAAACAACCAGGTCCCTAGCCGGTATGAAGATACGCTAGTCCATTGGTCAAGCGATGATTGAGGTTTTCCAATCATCGGCATTTATGTCAATTGACAATGGAGTATTTTCATTGGGTGAATGAAAGTGATGGAGGTTACCCAATAGCAATTATTACAACACGATCAAGTCACGAAGTTCACCATTGTAATAATTAGAAAATGTGGTAACTTATTCCTTAGACCGTGAGATAATAATCTAATCACTATCATCGGAGGATTCCTTGACTCTATCAACCGTCACACCGTAACAGGGTGATCATAAAGGTATAGCTCAGGTATACGAAGGTGATATGTTGAGAAGTATGTATCGACAGCGGGATTTGCACCTCCGCGTGACGGAGAGTTACTCTGGGCCCACTCGGTGAGTCTTCATCCAAATAAGCTGCGTAGCGTATGACTAGGTCATGGGGATGAAAGATCACGGGAACGAGTTGAATAGGACTTGATCGGTAACGAGATAGAACTCAGAATGGAGATGCTGGATGATCATATCTCGGGCAAGTCAGTATTGCGATAGCAAAAGGAATAATACTCTATGTTTATCGTTCAGCGACATGTATTCGTGGAATCCACAGGGGTCATTATGGGCATCCAGGTCCCTCTAATGATCATTGATCGGAGAGGAGTCTCGATCATATTTGGAGTGTTCCCGAACCGTAGGGTAACACACTTAAGGGTTTGACAACGCTAGGAGATCGTTCTGGTAGTATCGGAGTTATCGAAGATAGGAAGACAGAGAACCGGAAGGGTTCCGGAGAAATCCGAAGGATGTTCGGAGTGATCCGAAAGGAGTTTCGGAGTCACGGGAATTTATATATTATGTGAATATATTAATTGGAGAATTATATATGTTCATATATTGGTGAAAATATATTCGATAATGTATAAATAATTAATGGGAGAATTATATATATACTATAATAAATAAATTAAATAATAGATAAATATATTAATTCATGAATTATATATTTATTTATTAATTTAATAAAATATTTATTAATTAAAAAATGTTTTAATTTGAATTTTAGGGGCAGCCCACCGTAATGGGCCACCTCGGAAGGAGGGAGCCCACTAAGGGGTCCGGCCACCCTAGAAGGGCCAAAGGGGGCGGGTGGGCCACCACCCTTGGCCTACTCGGCCAAGGAGTGGCTTGGCCGGCCGCACCACCCCCTCCCTCTCCTTTAGTCCCACATGGGGGAGCTAAGGAGGAGGGGTGCCCCCTTCCACCTATATATATACGAGTGCCACGTGGTGATTTTAATTAAGCCAAAAAAATTGGAGACAATCCAATTAAATCCCACGACCCATCCCGACACCTCTCCACCTCTCTCGTACCCCGTGGCCCCAAAAAGGGCCGCGCACGAGAGGGACATCTTCCCCGCTGCACGCCGTCGTGCAGCCGGAATTTAGCCAAAAGATCTACTTCCGCAACCTCGGCTGGATCGGAGGGACCGGGAGTCGTCATCAAGCACTATACGTGTGCCAGTACTCGGGGGTGCCACTACGGCATCAGTCGTCGCGCCGGGATCTTCGTGACCTTGAGGTCGGCTTCGAGTTCGACTACATCATCCACGTTCCAAGTGAACGTTATACGCTTTCGGTCTACAAGAGGTATGTCACCGAAACCGTCCCGTTACCGCATTACTAGTAGATAGATCCTGGCTATTTGATGTTGCGTTAGATAGATATTTTTTGTTTTCTGATACCGAACCCCTTCACACATGTGTAGTGTTTACTGGGTCGCATGTTTGTTGTACTGTTGTACATGCATACTGAGCACATACTGAGCACACGGAAGCTGGTTGAGGAATGAGGACAAAGCAAAGCTGTAGAGAGCAAAGAGCACAATCTTTTTTACTCCACGAGGAGTAGGATAAAACCTCGTGACTCCTCGTGGGACGTATCATGTAGGCTGTATGCAATACATGCCTTGCGCGTGTACGCAGTAAGCACTACTAGACGGAAAGAGTAGATTGCGTGGACCTTTTTTAGGAGAATACGTGGATTTTAACTTGTACTAGTGTTTACACAGCGGCATGACGTTGGAATGGAACCGGCTGATAGAATAGTCGACTGATAAATAGCATTTCCCTTAATATCTTGCTTGGTACCCTCTAATAATGTCACGAGACACCAAATCGATCGAGCTAAGTTTTTAATCTGTGAACAAAACAGTAATTCATACATTACCAGGTGAGGTGATAACTTATGAGTTTGAAAATTGTTGTCAAGACATCTGAAAAGACAAATATTTTTTTAAACGATAACTTACATACCAACACAGGTTATTAACTTTGTTAACCTAATTTTTTTTGTAAAAATATATCAACATGATATCTATTTTTGTAAATCTCGTCACAACAAATCTAATGGTGAAAACAGATCTTAAATTGGTTTTATCGTTTAAAACAAACATTTTTTAATTGTCGAAATAAAAGATATTCTTTGCTCACATCAGCATTTTCCTTTTCATCTTATATGCATGCTTGCCATTAAATGGAAAATGTTTCACGGACACACAGGAAAATAAGATAGCAATCTGGGAAGTTTGGTAGTTAGCACTATATGAATAATTATCGTCGTATAGCAGCATAGCACGGTGCATCGCGCATAACGCGTGCTCGCAACTCGCATGTTTTCACAAGATTGTCAGCGTGGCATGGCATGTGGATGTATCAAATTAAAGTCAACCTAAGCAGACTCTCTCTTCGGCATGCACCGGCGAGCAGAGAAGTGGTGATCTCCCTCACCCGTTGCGAGAACCTGACCACTTGTGCACCGTCCGGCCTACAATAGTGCACCGTACAAATCTTGTGAAGTGTATCGCATCAAATTTTTAGCGAGCTGACACTGTTTTCATTGTTCGACGACATCCACAAACTCTGTGTAAGTTCTTTGTGCACCGCGTAGTAGTGCGTTTATATGCTCTGCACTTGAACTTGTTTTTGATAAACTATACACGCTATGTGCATCCCAGGTTTAAGTGCACCGTCTAGATATGTTGCTTTGCGCTGTTGTTCCTAGTTTAGTTTACCTGTTGCTATAGTTTCAGCCATCATCATTTAATTTATGTCATTTTTTCCTCGTGTTAATTATTGTACATGTATTTCGACAATCCAGAAACCTTATTCTATTTTTCAACTGAGGATGGCAGGTGCATCGGATGACATGAAAATTGAGAGGTTTGACGGAAATAGTTTCTGTAGGCGATGGACACGTGCAAAGTTTTGGCTCATTGACGGAGGACGGAAAAAATCTCAGGTGGCGCGAACTCCACAAAAATTATGTAAAGACCAAAAAAAGTCCCGACATATTAATACCATATATATAACTAACATAATCACTTAGTATGAAAGATACATAATCATATTTGAATATAAGCATACCAATAATGAAGACTTAACTACGTATAGAAGTCGTAGGCAATGGAAGCTCTAGTTTTTTTTTTTTTGAAAAAAAATCGTAATTTTATCGCTCGATATAGCACATCATCGAGTGATTTAAGAGGCCATTGCGGACGTCAAGTTGCGCAACTTAGTGTTCATGATCTTCGTTGCCACGGTAAAAGTAATGACAACTCAGTGAGGCGATAAATCATATGAAACATGATGTGCTTTTTACATATCAAGACAATCTCGATGGTCTTCAGTTCTCCACTAATGAACAACGTATAGCTCATTGTTATCTTGCATGTGTGCATACTCATAATTAGACAAATCCCATAATAATGTCTATAAGACGAGCAAGTTTATTCACATTTAATCTAGAAAATGAGTCTCTTGAGTCAAGAGAAGAGAAGTTACAAAACAACTCTGAATGTAGATCATTTAAGTGATAGTCAAAATATGTGGTTACAGAGTCTACAACTATGAATGTATCCTCACATTCTTAATAACCCTTAAGTTCTTCTTAAATACCCAGGTAGGACATTGTTTAGAATCGGGTTCACATTGAGAATTAGCTTTTGCAAAGAGAAAGAGTCAGTTTACGACTATACGAGACCTAGTCCCTCTTTTAGTTCAGAATTAGTTTTGTGCGGTGTTCAGTAAAATAGGCATAAATTTCTCATACGGAGTCTATTTATTACATACAACAACTCAAATTGTTAAAAAAAATCACATGCATCTAAATGTTTTCGTAACAAATAAAGGTAGGGTGGCCTCCCTACCTTCCCTATTGGGAGCTTCTCCCTTGTCAATGAGTGTGTGGTAGGCAACCCCCCGAGATACCACAACCACTAATGCTTCAGCGGGTTGTCATGTTTGATAATGCGAACAACACATACATTGAGATGGGGGGGGGGGGGGGGGGGGGGGGTCTTTCGCTTCCATTCCTCGTGCTTATCCGAACTAGCGCTTGAGAGTCGCCACCGCACAAACCGCCAGATTCGGCCACTCTCGTCTCCTGCGGCTTCGACGGCTGGTGAGGGGGATGCGCTAGGATGCGGGAGGCTCCTTGTACATAATAGGTTTAGGTATAGGCTAAGGACTAGGTGTTATCTCGCCTTCATGGTGGTCTTCGGCTTCATGCCGTCTTGACATTGGCGATGGCGCTCAGCGGCGACGACTATTCCTCTCTGGTTCCTCTCCACGAGCGGTGGTCATGGTGGCCCAAGTTTATGGGGGTGTGTTCTGGTGTTGGCTCCTTAAATAAGACCGTTGGTGGTTTAGGTCCGGCTGGTCTGGATGCTTCTTCGGTTCATCTTGGTCACCATGGAGGTGGAGAAGATGAGGAGGAGGCAGTTGATCAGCAGGAGTCATGGAGGATGGGCTTCTTTCCCTCCTTTTCCCGATTGTCATCGAGGTGGTGGGGATGGAAATAGTGATGGGGAGAAGCTGTAATCTTCTCGGTCGGTTCCGAGCTCATCTACATTGGCGCCTCTATGTCCCGGCACGGCATGTTTCTCCCATGTACTGGTTGAGGGACAGTTGTGACCGCGTGGACTCCTCGCCGGTGATCATCTGGTCGAAGGGCGACCACATGTCAATTTCCTCCTAGCCCAAAGATGGCTCAAAGGGAGGCAGGTCAGCTATGCAACTTTCGCCAGCAAGGTGTTCGAGGGAGGTGTGCAGCGGCTCCATGGCTCCAAGTGGTTTCGTCCCCGGCGGCGATGCAATTGGAGTCGAGCGGCTAAATCAGGGACCTGATCGTGTTTTCATTTTTCCTTTCGGTATCCTCCATGCATGCAAATTCCAGGGACTTGTTTGTAATTTGTTTTCCTTATGTCAGCTGGATGTAAGTGTCTCTATTTTAATCTAAGTGACGGCGGGTCCTTCAGAACCCTTCTGGGTTAAAAAAAGACATTGTTGACTATATTGGTAGATCAACTCTATGATGTGTACTCCCTTCGTTTCTAAATGTCAGATGTTTTAGGTGTTCACATGTTGTCTAGATGCATATTAAAATGAGTGTAGATACATACTAAACATGTTTAGATATATTTGTATACATATAAATGTGGACAAAGTCTAAAGTATCTTACATTTAGGAACGGAGAGTACATGAATTACGCATCGGCTACTGTACTGAACTTTGGATGCACTTGAGCACAAGTATATGCGGAAACCGATGTGGTGGAGGAATAGGGAGAGGTTTGGGGGGCTTTTCTCTCCCTCTGCTGGGGTTTGCAAGCGAAAGCAGGAGAAAGAGGCGGTATGTACCACCAAACCGTCTCGGACTTGACCCAAGTGAGTACGTATCCGTAGCGTCCAAGGTACCGCACGACTATAACTAGGCCACCGGCCGCTCCCGTGTCGACGCACAAACCAAAGCAAACACAACCGAGACAAGCCAACGGAAATCGAGCAACGATGCATCGCGAGGGGCGGCAGCGTGGGTGGGTGCGAGCCTACGCCGTCGTCGATCCGGAGCCGGAGGAAGGCAATCAGCAGCGGCGCCGCGCCCACAGGGCCGTACCGGGGTCGGCGACGGTGGCCAACGGCGGGTTCGTGAGGGCGCCGCGGAAGCCCACCAACCACTCCAAGCCGTCCGGCGTGTACAAGGAGCTCAGCGGCAAGGGTGACGGCTCGTCGGCGTCGGGCAAGGGGAGGCACAAGTTCTGGCACGACGAGCTCAAGACGTACTACCTCGAGTTGGCAGACGCCGTCGATGGCCATGACATGGATTGGTAGCTAGTTCCGACCCTGACCGCACGAACGTACGTAGCGGCATTGTATTTCTGTCAGCCTAGTATCAGGGAGAAGATATATGGGAGAGGTAGAGTGTGGATGGATTTGTAAAGCTGCGACTTACAATCTTCGTTGCTAAATCGGTTAATAATAACGAGACTTCGTTTTTTGACAGTATAATAATGAGAATTTCTTGTCAAGAGGCGAATTTAATTATGCATGCAAGTCACCATTGGCCTTTTTCTGTTGTCCTTTTTCTTGTGTTCTTCTTTGTTTCCGCTAAGGTCATTGTTCGAGAAGGAAAAGGAGATACACATCGTTGATGATTCATAATCCGAAATACGCAAAATGTAGATATTCATGCACAACTGGAGTAATTCTGTTCCGAGAACACAAAATCACAAAGCAAAAGGACCACCGTGCAAGTATGGAAAAAAGTAAATTTTGTCGACCAATCGTCACAGGATGCGTCACAATTGCATCAAACTTGTTGTTCCAGCTGTCCAGCGCGAACGTGAGACTTTTTGATTATTCGACAAGTGCTGACTAAGACAACTCGATCTATTAATTAGGAATCTTACAACGTGGTCTTGACGGTGATTACTGTATCTTGTCAGAGCTGTCCATCAATCATCGCCCTTTTCAACTGTTAATTCAATATACATGTGCTTCCAGTTGCACCTCACAAGCAACAATCGTTGAGGTTGGCTGGCTCTTCTGTTCCCAGCTCCAACCTCACGAAACTAGACTATAACGAGTAGTCATGGAAGTCTATGAGTAGTGGGACAAGGACAAACCATCTTATTACAAAGGCTCAAGATGCTGACACTTTTCTGATCTTGGTTTTGAATAGCATCACGATGATCTTGTCCATGGAAAAGTAGAGGAAACAACCTCTGGAATGCGTCACGAAAGAACCATAGCTTGTACCAACGATGCAGTGCCATGTAGGACCGTACACTTTATCAAACTCCTGTTGGATATAACGGAATTCATTAGAAATTAAGCCATGTATCGTCCACTTAGAGCACAATGTAGGAAAATTGATATCAATAATTGAAACAATCAAAAACAATATATTGGAATGACATTTAGGCTTATGATGTGCCCAAAGTGCCAATATAGCACATGATACTGTGTCCATTTCAACATTCCTGCTGGTTACAGGCTGTCTAACTTCAGAGTTTCTAAATTTGGTTACAAGAAAACTCAAATGAAGATAAAATCAAAGATATGTAGTTTATGAACATAGTGGATGCTTTCGAGAAGATATAACAGGCGAAAGATCAATATTTGCGTGGAACTCACCTTCTTTACGTCATGCGCCACCTGCCTTGAACTGAACTTGTCCAAGTTATCATGGGATCGCTTAGCACATCGGAATGCATGCAACTGCATGAACGGTGGCATGTCTACAGCCATGACCTTCACCCCCAGCACCGCAACAACTTCTTTCATGTTGATCTCCATCTCTGGCATCGATTTCCTCCCAGGTGCTATGTCAATGATCTCCCTCTGCCCCAGACCAGGCAGATGCACTCTAGATTTCTCTAGGCAGATATCCTCATCCTTCTGAATGGTGGTGGGACTTGGAGGCTTATCCTCAGAGGCAACAGCATGTCGTGTCTCTTTCACAGTTCCCTTCCATCTCCCACCAAATAGCCACTGCTCTGTCTTCGACCTCCTGCTACCATGGCGGGCTGCCATTGCTAGCTAGCTGATATATCTCCTTTACTACTGGTGTTTAGCTCTGGATCTCTATGGGTGTTCCTTCCAAAGCCATTTATATAGCAGGGTGGGGAATGACACGTGCAAGAGGAATCCTATAATGCCGGTACTAATTAATTAATGGATCATGAGCTCGGATTCTCTGCAATGATGAGTGGGTAGGGCAAGGGACAAAATTTTATTTACTTTGGGAAAGAAAACAAACATATTAAAAAGCGCAGGCCATGTGCACCCTGCCTTGTTCCATGGTCTGGGTGCCCTGTATGATGAAGAAAAGCTGGTGTATAGGTCAGTTGGTGCATTAAGGCCAGATTTGAAGGATCCCAATGACTAATCTTTATAATGGAAAAAAAACTACAAGTTTTCAACCACCCCACTATGCCGATCAGTTAGTATATTATGGGTGTTAGTACTCACCAGCTTACGTGAGGTTTCTGTCACAGATGTTTCATTTTCCATAGCAAGCTTCTTCGGTCAAGGTAATGGATCGGAAACTTTGTCTAAACTTGCAAAGACTAGAAAATGAACAAAATGGTTATCTCATCCTTACGAATTATCTTTATGAAGACTGGAAAATTTGTTTACACCAACTTAATATCTAATACTCAATTTCATGCAGTCCAACCTAATTATTCAATTTTTTGTTCAATGACAGGACTACAGAACAGACACCAATGATAAATTATTGGACAACAAGCTTCTATATCACAGGAAAGTTTAAACAAAAGAGGCAATAAAATGTCTGTTTCTTCTGGTCTGTTACACATGATAGGTAACCAAAATCATGAGTTCTAATTCATACTTATCTCTTGTTCACACATTTGGCAGTTTTCGCTGTTGAAAATAATCATAACAAAGCAATCTCGACAACTCTGTAACGTGCATAATTGTGGTATGTTCCTGTATTCTCTTGTTCCCTTTAATGAGGCCTGGTTATGTTATGTCATCTGTTCCTGTCTGTGGTACTGAATATTCTTGCCTCACACTGGGCGAACGCAGCAGGTGTTATATTATATGCTTCAAAAGCACAAAAACATCATGTGCCAGAGCATTCATTCAAGTGTGATTTCTGTACTACTATGTCTGCAGTACATAATTACATCTACCATTTGGAAGCTCTTCCATTCTTTATCATCGGCAAATCGGCCTTTGAAACAAGGGTACTTTAGAATGTCACTATCAGATACACCAACAAACTAGTGTTCTCAAATACTGTTCAAATCTTAAGTGGCTTTGAAGTCACACCTTTCTTGGAGCTTGGGTCTTGTAATACATCTACCATAGTATGCTAAGAACTTGTAGTCTGGACAAGCAATTGGCCTTGAAGATTGATCTCTAATATTTAAGCCTTCTGATTGGATTTTAGCTGCATATCTGCAATGTTACTTATCCTGGATTTGACATGGTTAGTAAATGCTAACTCCTTGTTCCTAATTGAGCAAGTGTCACTAAGCTGTCATCATTAATAAACTCTGCTTCCTGCAGGTTCAGAGTCATTTTTGTTTTCTCAGTTCATGATTCCATACCCTATAATCTCATAAATATTTCCTACTGTAAGGAACATAAGCATTCCATTGTCCTGATTGGAATGGAGTTTCTTAAAGGCTTGTACAGGATGCTAGCAGAAACATTATATTTATAAATTCCCAGATATCATGACAACACAATTGTTCATGAAGTATTATAATACCACTTGTAAGCTAACTAATGGGCAAGTGTGTTTTTTCGGAATGTCATGAACAGCAGTTTAAGAAAGACTCGTGATTCTGGCAGCAACCAGTCTGCTCTGCATTGCTGAGGAAGGAAATGCAGCTCTAGGGGGAAGAAATTCAGATTACTTCTCAAAGAGAAGACAGGTGTTTCAGTTTATTATAACATGTTAGGAAATCATTGTGAGGGGTGAAAAAAGAGTAAGTTGCATTTACTACAAGCATTATACTTGTTGGAAGCTATGCTCAATTCAGCATAACTTGATGAGTCGTGGAAGACCATATGTCCGTACCACATTTTGACGATGTAAAGAAGCTCAATTTCTCCGATCTTGCGAAAAAATAAAGGATTGCCAACAATCTGAAAACATGATGCCTTTTATTTCCATTTGTAGTACTAAACCACCATCGTAGAACTAAAGTCTTTTATATTTGATGATGGTGGTCCAGCTTCCACATGGACCAAAAATGAAAATTGTACTTTTTCATCTTATGTGAGCTATTGAATACAAAAATCAGAAAATGACTTAAAAGTCCATGAGAGATTGTGCCACACCAAAATAAAAAAATTAGATGCCCTTGAGCACCAAAAAATACTTGCAAAACAAATCTGTATCCTTGCCCCACCTAGTTTTCAAGACTTGTAAAGTTGTGTCTGCATTACCATCAACAATTCTTGAACTTTCTATGCGTAGTTCAGAAATTGTATATGTCTATCTTAACAAATGCAACCTTTCGCATCTTCCGTATGATGAGGACGCCCCCCTAATGATATGCCTCCACCAACTAATGGCCTGCCTCCAGTTCAAGTAGGACCAATAACAAGAGATCGTGCCAAACAACTTGAGCAATACGTGAATCTTCTCCCACTCGAGTCTACATATGAACGGGATGCTACTTGATGCATTAAATTTATGTATCCCTAGGTTTAAGGAGATGGATGAAGGAGAACAACACATGGGCATGTCCAGGATATGCAATGAAAAAGCTGAACATGGAGGAGAGAACCCCTGGACAATGCCCTAGGTGTGCAACAAAAAAGGTGAACAGGGAGGACATAGCCCTGGTTAATGTCCTTGGACACCAGAGAAAGCAAAACAAATTGTAGCTGTCCAAGTGGGCTTTTGTAATGGGCCAAACACTTTGCACAAAGCTAGGGCTGAAATTAGAAACTATAAATAAGAGGAGGCAGACTCCTTATAGGTTTTCTGATTTGAGAAGAAACTAGTTGAGGATTTCCTTGTGCTAGGTTTGACCTTTCAATTTGAGCCCACTGCCCATTTCTTTCTTTAACATGGAACCGCATACCTTGACTGATAGTAGAATCATGATACTCTCTCAAATTGTTGTTATCTTTAGGAAACAGAGATTTGACCTATCAAATTGAGTACACCATGATTTTGATCATAAACGTAAATAAAAGGCAGCCCCTCAAGACACTAATGCTATTCTCTAGGTCTACAAACATGATAATCAGATTAGTCCTTCAATCCAGACAGCCCTAGTTGACATGTAAAGAAACTAATGTGCCATTGTCCCTTTTGGATTAACTAACAGAGAGAGCTTTGAGATTCATGCAAACTAACAAGCACTTCTCACATTTTTTTTAACCCCCAAAACATATATAAAATTCAAGTTGTGCGAAATATATACGAGTTAAAGATATCTGAATTACAGTGAAAGATGACATAGTTCAAAGGTGTACAGTTCTGAAAATTCTAGTGATGGCCGGTGGAAATAGATGAGAAACAAAATATCTAGCGTGTGGAAAAAATGACAACTTCTTGTTTCAAAATGACATCATACAAATCCTGTATCAATCATCTTCATTAAGGAGTGTTACCATTTGTTGACAACTAGATATACAAGGCTGCAACTGCAATCACTTGATAATATAGAAAAGACAAGCCATGACAATAAAAGGAGAGATGTACCATTGTGATATTGTACTGGAATAAGAAAATGCAAATTCTACGAACTCCAATTACCTCTACTTGAATAGAAAACTGGAATGCCATCAACGCTATCTTGCACCTAGAGGAGGGCATCCAGTGGCAAGCGGAAGAAACAAGTTATCAACCGTCCTGAATGTCCTCGGAACCATCTTGTCAACATACAATGTGCCTTCAAGGTGATCACACTCATGCTGCAGGATGCGTGCCTGCCACCCTGAAGCCTCCACCTTAATGGGACATCCATTTCGGTCCAAACCCGAAACCTCAACATCTAAATGTCGCTCAACAACCGCCCTATATCCATCAACACTGGCATCCACATAAAACAAGTATGAGGACATACACGATATGTACGATGCAATTCTACTTTTGTATTCATCAATGAGCTATTACTAGTGATAACCTTTTAGTAAGCAATATCCGAGTACGTACCTCAGACATCCCTCATAGAAACATGCCGTTCTTCTACTCGTCTTCTTAAGCTTAGGATTGATCATAACCTGCGTCAGGGGGAAACAAGGAGATAAAAGGGGCATGAGAAGGTGCTCATTCCTAACAGTAATGAGTGGTGAACGCAGTTCCATGCGGCAAATGTACCGACAAGAAGATCAAAGGGGCGGCGATCCTGCGCATCGATGTCCTTCTTGGGAGCATAGCTGATGAATTCTTGGGTGTCCTCCAAGACAATAATCTGTCATTGGTGAATTTAAAAGGTTGAGAATTGCGGCCGTGGTCTTTTAAGACTGAACATAAGCAAGCGCACATAACAGGAGAGCAACGCAATGCAAGGACCTTCAAGGGGACCCCAATCTGTGGGGCGGCGAGGCCGACGCCGGGGGCCTTGCGCATGACGGCGATCATCTGGTCGATGACGCCCTGGACCTTCTCGGAGGACACGTCCTCCGGGGCCACCTCCTGCGCTGGCTCGTGAAGCACGGGGTCGCCGGCCTTCACCGTCCCTGGCGTCACCGTCATCGCCGTGGGCGCGCCGCCGCCGCCCTTCCCGCCCAGCAGGCCGGACAGCCAGCCCCCACCGCCCGCGCCGGCCCTCACACTCCTCCATCGCCTACCGCCCACTGCTCTACCAGTAGCAAGGAAGGTAGGAACCGGCGCGGCGGGAGCGCTACGAAGCACCGCCGCAGCGGTTATGGGGAGAGCCCGGAGCATGTTCTCGGCCTAGGGTTCTGCTGCTCGATGGGGTGGATTGGGGATAGAGCTCCAGTGACTTCATGAGACTGTCTCACGGTGACTTTCCTCATCTATGTGCTGTCCGATCGAGATCCAATAGCCACCATTGATTCAAATTTTGAACTCGAAAACCAAACTTTTCAGAAAAAATTGACAAATTTCCAGTAAGACGCCGCTTCACAAGGACGTCGTGCTCGAGAACCATCTCCAAACAACCACGAGGATGCCGCCTCTCAACAACGATAACATCGAGCAAGGTCTCCACCGCGGCCCCGTGATAGGCGACACCATCCGGCGCACAACCAAAATGGATGTCAAGAGCGCCATGTGGAGGAACGCCAAGATCTTCATGCGCAAGGAAACCCGCACCAACATGTCGAGCACGCCAACTCAAACCATGTTGTGGATCAAGCGGAACTTGAGCGTCAAAGACGTCATCATGATGAGGACTTGGAGAGCCAAAGACGGGAAGCTCACATCCACCAAAACCGCGCTCATCGCGAACTTAGTCCCGAAAATGTGCAACACCACCGTCCATACTTCAATGCGGAAGAGAGGTTCGGGAAGCTAAAATTCAACATGCCCAAGTTCTCCGACACAAATGACCCTGAAGCATACCTCTCTTGGGCTCTCAAGGTGGACAAGATCTTCCGCCTTCACAACTACCCCGAAGACAAGATGATAGCGATGGCATCACTTGAGTTCGAGAACTACGCGCTTCTTTGGTGGGAACAAGTACAAATAATTCATGAGGAGAACGATGAGGCGCCTATTGATTCTTGGGAAGACATGAAGCGAGAAATGCGAGCACGCTTTGTGCCAATGCACTATACACGCGACCTCTTCAAGAAGCTACAAGAACTCAAGCAAGGCATCAAGTCCGTCGACGAGTACTTCAAAGAAATGGAAACATCCATGATGCGTGCAAGTGTCGAAGAATCCGAACAGCAAACAATGGTGCGCTTCATGAATGGCCTCAACTACCCCATCAAGAGGATCGTCGAGTTTCAACCTTACACTTCCCTCGTGGAGCTAGTACACCAAGCCACCAAGGCGGAGCGCCAAGTAGCGGATGACATCAAGTATCAAAAGACCAAGGCCTACTTCGCCGGCAAGCCTACAATACCCAATCAACCGTCACCTACACAAGCTCCACAAGCTAACGCAAGATCTACCGCAAGACCTTCAAGCGCTTCTAGTCGACCTTCGACTTCTATCTTAAAGAAACCGACACCGTCAATGCAATCATCTCAAGCTTCCACGGGCAAGTCTAGTGACATCACATGCTTCAAGTGTGGTGGCCAAGGACACAAGTCATTTGAGTGCATCAACAAGAGAGTCATGATAGCCAAAGATAATGGCGGATGGGACTCCATGAGTGAGGATGAATATGAAGCAATGGTTCAAGTAGCTACACTACACCATGAGGATGAAGAACAAGATACCCAATATTGCGACGGCGACACCCTTCCATCACTTGTGGTCACAAGGGTCTTGACCACCAACATGCATGAAGATGAAGACCAAAGATGCAATTTGTTCCAAACAAGAGCCGGAATCATGGGAAAGTCTGTCAAGGTCATCATCGATGGTGGGAGTTGCCACAACCTAGCAAGCGAAGAAATGTGCGACAAACTCAACTTGCATCGCACCAAGCATCCCCATCCATATCATGTACAATGGCTAAGCAACGCCGGGAGTGTCAAGATTCATCAACAAGTCAAGGTCTCTTTCAAGATTGGCCCCTATGAGGATACGGTTGAATGGGACATCGCTCCCATGACGGTGTGCCACCTCCTTCTTGGACGACCATGGCAATTCGACAAGGGCGCCATGCATGATGGACGTACAAATCAATATAGCTTCAAGAGGAACAACAAAACCTTCGTTCTTCGCCCCATGACACCAAGTCAAGTTATTGCAGACAACGCCAAGACCGTCGCGAGGACTCAACAAGCACAAACTTCTAGTGAGATGAGTGGTGAGCGAGAGAACCACCTTCACGCGAGCGAGAGCCACAAGCCCAATATGAGTGGAAAAATGAAGAGGGTTACCCATGGAGTAGTTTTGTTAGCCACCAAAAGTGAGATGAGGGAAGTGAGAGCAAACCCATCCATTCTCCACTTCGTGCTCTTATGCAAAGGAGACGGGAAAGACACTAACGACCTAACCCATGTTCCTCCTTCAATGATGTCTCTTTTGCAGGAATCCGATGACGTCTTTCCGGATGAGCTCCCTCCCGGACTTTCTCCTCGACGTGGGATTGAGCATCACATCGACCTCATTCCCGGTGCCCCTCTTCCCAATAGAGCACCATACCGCACCAACCCCGAGGAGACAAAGGAGATTGAGCGGCAAATTCAAGACCTCCTCGCCAAGGGACACGTGCGTGAAAGTTTGAGTCTGTGCGCCGTACCGGTCATCCTCGTCCCCAAGCAAGACGACACTTTGCGCATGTGCATGGATTGTCGTCCCATCAACAATATCACGGTAAGGTATCGACATCCCATTCCCCGTCTTGACGATA
The DNA here is from genome assembly GCA_012064385.1 of Puccinellia tenuiflora. Taxonomy (NCBI): domain Eukaryota; kingdom Viridiplantae; phylum Streptophyta; class Magnoliopsida; order Poales; family Poaceae; genus Puccinellia; species Puccinellia tenuiflora. The sequence goes on along the minus strand of QRDG01002431.1, from coordinate 18,245 downwards.
TGTTAGATGAGCTTAGTGGTGCCACTATTTTCGCCAAGATCGATTTGAAAAGTGGCTATCACCAAATCCGTATGCATGAAGGAGATGAATGGAAAACGGCTTTCAAAACAAAACTTGGTCTTTATGAGTGGCTTGTCATGCCCTTTGGTCTTTCCAATGCTCCTTCAATATTTATGCGTCTTATGAATCACGTCTTGCGCACTTTCATTGGCAAGTTTGTGGTTGTCTACTTTGATGACATCCTTATTTATAGCAAATCCTTGCATGAACATGTCGACCATGTGAAAAAAGTTTTGCTAGCCCTTCGTAATGCTTTGCTCTTTGCCAACCTCAAGAAATGCTCCTTTTGCACTGACAAGCTTGTGCTTTTGGGTTATGTGGTTTCTTCCAAAGGGATTGAAGTTGACACCTCTAAGATTGAGGCAATCACCAATTGGCCACTGCCAACTAATCTTGCTCAACTTCGTAGTGCCCTTGGCTTGTTTGGGTTTTACCGTCGATTTGTGAAAGATTTTAGCACTATTGCTTGCCCTTTGAATGAGCTTACCAAAAAGAATGTACCCTTCATTTGGGGCAATGCTGAAGAATCGACTTTCAGTGAACTCAAGAAGAGATTGACCGAAGCTCCTTTACTTGCTTTGCCGGATTTCTCGAAAACTTTTGAACTTGAATGTGATGCTAGTGGCCTTGGCATCGGCGGTGTCCTCATGCAATGTGGACATCCCGTAGCCTACTACAGCGAGAAACTAGATGGTGCTTGCCTAAACTACCCAATTTACGACAAGGAACTATATGCCTTAGTCCGTGTTTTGGAAGTTTGGCAACACTACCTTTGGCCAAAAGAGTTTATTATCCATTCCGATCATGAATCTTTGAAATATTTGAAAACCCAAACCAATTTGAACAAAAGACATGCTAAATGGGTGGAATTAATTGAGTCTTTTCCCTATGTCGTGAAATACAAGAAAGGCAAGGACAATATAGTCGTGGATGCTCTTTCCCGCAAGATGATTTTACTTGCCAAGCTTCAAATCAATGTTCTAGGCCTTGATGAGATTAAAGATCTCTATGCCTCCGACCCTACTTTTGGTCCTATTTTTTAAAAGTGCTCATGTGACAAGGGTTTCGATGATTTCTATTTGCACAAGGGTTTCTTGTTTAAAGCTAACAAACTTTGTATCCCCGAGTCTTCGCTTCGCTTGTTGCTTTTGAAGGAATCACATAGCGGCGGCCTCATGGGACATTTCGGACGGGACAAGACCTATGCAATGCTTTCAACACATTACTATTGGCCACGAATGAAGCGGGACGTGGAACGCCTTGTGCTTCGCTGCCCAACATGCCTCCAAGCTAAGTCCACGTCCAACCCTCATGGCCTTTATAGTCCACTTCCCATTCCATATGCTCCATGGACCGACATTAGCATGGACTTTGTGTTAGGGCTACCACGAAGTAAAAATGGCAAAGATTAAATATTTGTTGTTGTTGATCGTTTCTCTAAAATGGCACATTTCATCCCTTGCAACAAGACCAACGATGCTTCACATATTGCAACTTTGTTCTTTAGGGAAATCGTTCGTCTACATGGAGTGCCGAAGACCATTGTTTCCGACCGAGACGTCAAGTTCACAAGCTACTTTTGTAAGGCATTGATGGCCAAGCTAGGAGTGAAGCTCCTATTCTCTACCGCTTACCACCCACAAACCGATGGCCAAACCGAGGTGGTGAATCGAAGCTTACCAACTCTCCTTCGCGCACTAATCAAGCCAAACCTCAAAGGTTGGGAAGAATGCATCCCACACGCCGAGTTCGCCTACAACCGTGCATCGCACCGGGCGACCAAGCGAAGTCCGTTTGAGGTTGTCTATGGGTTCAACCCCAACACCACCCTAGACATCCTCCCACTTCCTCTCCACGAGCGCACCGACTACATGAAGACACTACATGAGTCCACTCGATCTACTCTAGAGGAGCACACCAAGCTCCAAGCCGCCAAGATCAACAAGTTGAAGAAACCCATAATATTCGAAGAAGGAGATCTTGTGTGGCTACACCTACGCAAGGACCGCTTCCCGGATGAACTAAAATCCAAGCTTGCTCCTCGCGGTGACGGGCCTTTCAAAGTGCTCAAGCGCATCAATGACAACGCCTACAAGATCGACATCCCAACATCCAAGTACTTGGTGCATGACACATTCAACATCGCCGACCTATCCCCTTTCCACGGATATCCAAGTGTTCAAGATGATGACGAGTCGAGGACGACTCTTTCCGAAGGGGGGGGGGGATGATGTAGCCCCACATATGGACAACACCATGGCCAACACACCAAGTGGCCCAATGACAAGGTCGAGAGTCAAGGCTCTCCATGAAAAGGTGACCTCGCTCCTCTCGATGTGTGATCTCGACACCCCTTTGAATGGTTTGCTACTTCATGCCAGTACCTTGTGCATACTCAGGATCCACCATGATGACGACCTACAATGGAGTGGAAAAGATGAGCAAGAGGAGGTCCAAGATGATGGAGAAGATGACCAAGAGAAGGGGCAAGAAGATGGTGAAGGAGAAGATGAAGAAGGAGGGAAGCAGGCTGGCCGGCCCCCAGCCCGGCCTAGGCCGGCTCCCAGGCCGGCCGCATGCCAGAGGCAGCCGACCTCCAGCCCGGCCTGGGCCGGCCACCCACCAGGGCCAGCCGGCCTCCCAGCCAGCCAGCCACCAGTGGCCGCCGGCCTAGGCCGGCCCCCGGGCCGGTCCTCCACCTGCGCCCGCCGGCCTAGGACGGCCCCCAGGCCGGTCTCCCGCATCATGTGCTCGTTTTGTACTACGCCTATAAATAGCACTCCCCTCTTTCCTTTCGAGGTCAGACTAAGAATAGACTTTTGAGCGTTGCTCCTACTTTCCCTTTGTGGAACTCATGGCCACACTAGATTCATCTAGATGATGTACAAGGCCCCTCTTTGTGTACGGTCTCTCATGAGCATGATTCTACCTTCGGGTCTCTCGTGTTTGTGATTCTACCGTTCGCTCACCAATCTCTCCCGAAGATTCTACCTCACGGTCTCTCTTCGGGATTCTATTGGTCCGGTTGCTCCTACCGGTGAGGGAAAAGGAACTCCAAGGGTAAGTCCTTCTTGTGGTTGCGATCCGAGACGGTCTCCCGTGTATCTTTGTGTTTTCCCCCTTTTGGATCTTCGTGTTCATCGCTCTCCCCATGTCTATCCGTGAAGATCGGGCCACGAGCTACACCACCCCGCCCGCCTGCCCACATCCGCGCCTACAGAGCACGCCCTCGGTAGCGAGCCACGGCAAGAGAGCCACGCCGACCAGTCCTCGACCATGAAGCGCCCCTCATGGGAGAGACGTGTCAGCCGCGGAAGAGCATGGGGCCCATTGTATCTTTTTGATAATTAATGACAATCTCTATGAATTAATGTTTGTATTGAGCTATATTTGTAGGATGTGTCCATAAGCTATGCTTGAACTCCATACGTTCGAGCCAACGTTTAAAGAAAAAATTCAAGTCTGAAATGCAAGTTTCAAACGATCATCATGAAGATATCAAATGCTTGAAACTTGTCACCCACTTGAAGATAATGCCATAAATATATGTCAAAGAAGTGTCTCTCCCATATTGATGTATGGGGAGCAATATTTGAGTCTTCATCGAGTGGAGCGCAATCAAGAAAGGTGATCCAATTCAAGAGGGTCAAGATCTTCGTCATCGACCTCAAGGGGATTATACGCAAGGCCAAGGCATAATCTTGATAGATTTTCTATTTTTCCAGTCTCATGATGTTAGTTGAGTGAACGAGTTGTAGGATTGATAACCGTATTATCAAGAGGAGCTCTCGAGTAAGTATTTTGATCATATTGTTCATAGAGAGCTCAAACATTTGCATCCGTGGCATCATCTTTATTGGTTCTTATTTGGCTCTTATCTATGTGAGTGCTTCATGCTTGTCGTGTTCTTCATGACAAGCCCAAGTTCGTCAAAAACAGTTTTCATATTGCATTTTCGGTGTTGAAAATTTTGCCGGATCATCAATGTGGAATGGTTCACACCTTCCAACCCTTGAGATAATGTCCCTTGCTTGTTCTTATTATTTCCAACAATATTTTGTAGGCATCTTGATTGGCGGTGATGATAGCGTTGGTGGTACCCAAGCGAAGGAGTGGATGTAGCAAGTAGCAGTTTTCCCTCAGTGAAGAACCAAGGTTTAATCAAATCAGTATGAATTTGAAATAAACAACGAGGTGCCCATCAACGATCTCCGGCGTGTAACCGTTGACGAACGTGGACCTGCACACTAAAAAAAAAACTTGCCCCCAACGGCAGGAAGGTTGTCAATCTTCCCGGTTTGCTGAAAACAAAGCGGTTAAAACGTATAGTGAAGTGAACAAAATATGAAAACGGACCAGCGAGCAGGTGATGGTGGAAAGCAAGTAAACGGTGTTGTAATCAATGAAAAAATATGGACCGGGGGCCATGGGTTCACTAGTGGTGTCTCTCCATAAGATAAAATACTAATATGACGGGTAAACAAATTACAACTGGGCAATTGACAAGATTATGACACAAACTTAATCTAGCCAAATCAAAGAGTTCATGGTAATATTTATATAGGCATCACGACAAATAACAAAGACCGCTGATCCAACTGCATCTTTGTCTAAAAAATCCACCTAGGGATTGCTACGCAGCCTGTCACCCATCGGTATTAAGTTTCAAGCAACAAACAATTACATTAAGTATAGTTCATGATGTAAGCAATATTTATAATCACGGAGACATAAACACCGTTTTTTTACCCTTAGTAGCAACGGCACACCCTTGGCTTTCCATGTTTCTGTCACTCCAGTGCTAGCACAAAAGGGGGCACGAACCTGCGATCTAGCATAAATACTCTCTCTTGGAGATACAAGCAATCACTTTGCCAAAGTAACTGCATACATCGGAGTGCATGCAAAAGAACATAAATCAACATATAAGAATCATGCACAATCTGATCATAACTTCATAATCCATCGGATCCCAGCAAACACATCATATACCATTACAATAACCGCTCTTGACCATGTTAGGCAGCTCACAAGATCATAAACAATGAGGCACAAGGGAGAGAGACAACTATCTAGCTACTGCCATGGACCCGTAGTCCAAGATGGAACTACTCACACATCATCCCGGTGGAAGACATGGCGATGAAGAGCCCTCCGAGATCGTTCTCCCCTCCGACAGGGTGCCAGGATCAGCTTCAGAATCACCCTGAATTAGGGTTTGAGATGGCGGCGGCTTCAGGACGATTTCGTGCAAAATAATGGCCGCCCCGACGTTTTTAGGGTTAATGTGTTTTTATAGGCGTCGGAGGGGTTCGAGGAGGTGCTCGAGGGGTAGGTCCCACCCACGGGCCTACTCCTGGCCGCGGCCAGGGGCCGCCCCTGGCCCCTGGGTGGCCTCCCAGGTCGCCCTCTGGTCTCTAGCTTTGTCTTGGTGAATAAAAAATCTCTGTAAATTTTCATGCAATTCATAATATTTCCAGAAGAGAATTTTCTGATGTGAAATAAAGTGATCCAAAACAATTGTCTATAGTTGACATTAAGCAAACAATGATTAAAACATACTAGCTATCAATGCTAGAAACCTTTCATGAATACCTGCTTTGGAGACATGGAACCTTACATAAGGTTTAGAAAGAAGAATTGTAAATTACGTCTCTAATGTAAAGCATCAATCATTCTACAAAGCATCTAGTAGCCATTCATGAAATAGTCAAGCTCTAGTCAAGTGATCTAATTCACTTCCTTCCCACATCAACTGTTTCGAAGTCTATTCAACTGGTGCAAGCAAGAAGTAGTTTTTGGCACCATGAGGTTATGGCAAAGAGAATAATGATGGGGGTTTGGAAGGTAAAAACTAAAGGCTCAAACAGTGAAGAGGGTAACCACAAGACAAGAGGAAGTCTCGTAGTTGACACTGTATGAGTACAAAAATTACACACAAAAGGATCACAGATCCAACAATTCATCAAGCGGAAGCGGGTAGTGTTGTCTAACAACAAGATGCAAATATATGGCCTAAGAGGCCTACAAATAAAAGATCCCAGCCAGCTTGTTCCACGGTCCCAAGCTGCCACCTGGGAACCCCGGACTACTAGTCGACGTCCACGAAGAACCCACCTAGCTGCTCGGTGTCGTCCTCCTCTGAAATACAAATATAAAAGGCAGCAAAGAGAGACTAAGTACGACGTACTCGCAAGTTTAGTAGGGCGATATAGGCCCGATGCTGACGGATGCTCTAAAGCTGTATCATGTAGCTAATTTGCATAAAGCTAGATTTTCATTTTAAAAGATATAAATGACACAAGGCATCGTCTATTCAGAATATTTTTCATAAAGGGGATAAGAGAGTAAACTTTTCATCTTCGGTTCTCGTCGAACCTACTTGTAGCCATAACCACTCATCTCCACCAAAGGCACTCCCTCGAATCACCCTCGAGGAAATGAACCTTTATCACAAGTTGATTACGCAACCTTTAGCTGCCATATCAATTAGGTTAATATTCTCTATGAGCTAATCCGCCTTTCCCAAGAGTTTGTCCATAACCGCGGACACGGCTTTTCGAAAAGATTTAACCCTGCAGGGGTGTACTATTTTACCCATTGGTACCATCCGGCTCACCTAATTGGCCCTCTTCCGGGGAAGGCCGGCGAGCGGGCGCGGTTAGACCTTTACAATGCATGAGGCTTACTCAAGCGCCATCAGTGTGCGGAAGGACAGGTTCAGCGCCTCCAACGCCCTGCCCCGCGGCCACATCCTAAACACCACCATCCTCGTTCCTTTTTCCACCCACACACTCACGCGCAAATGGAAATAGCAAACTAGAGGACCCTTGACAAGCCCCTCACAAATTATTTGGTCAGTAAGGCGCCCATACACCCACCAATGGCAGCACGCTCGATCTTGAGTCTAGAGACAAGAACTCGCACCTAGGGGCAAGAGTGAGGCAAAACACCATCCCCGATGGCAACTCACCCAAGCCTTCTTAGCATTTTAATTAAACACCCCACATATCCACCATGTCCGAAACATTCCATCAACATCAACAATTATGGAATTAAACAACGGACATTGCTAGCATTGGACTAAGCATGGCTAAGCATATAAATACAACAATTATATTCTTGTCTCCGGCCAACACATCAACACTAAGGTTCATAGGTAGGGATACATGTGATTGGCTCGGGGAAAAACATGCATTCATAGGATACTCTATGTCTTGATAAAAAATGTCATTTGAATCGCATGCAATATTATGGTAGATAAAATAAGTTGATAAACAATAGGATTCTAGATGCCAAGAAGGTTAGGTTATCTCTTGCCTTGCTGCCGGGGCGTGTAGTACTGCTCGTCGGGGTAGGTAGAGAGACCCTCGACTCCGGAATCTATCGATACCCAAAAGTAACACAAAGAACAAATAAATCACACGAGGACAAGTGCAATGCTCAATCACATGAGGACATGTCAATTTCATGCAAGGATATCATTATATAAATTAAATAGCAAAATTAAATGGAGAGCCAAATAATTAGTGCAATTATTTGGAAAACACCCCATATTTATCTTAATGTCCAATTGTTCATAAATGGTCACATTATTTAGAATTTGCTCAAATATGCATGAACATGACATGATTAAAAAGGTTTTGCTCTCCCGATCGTTTTGGTACTTTATTTGGAATTTTCTGAGTACCGAAGAATAAATAGCGAATTAATTAATTATTTGCATTTAGAACTTTTCAATCAAATTATGAATAACATCAAATAAATATTTGAGATCATGATGTGAGATTAGCATGGTTTGATTGCATTTTAAGTTTCGATCACATTGATATCTTATTCATAATTTTTGGATCAATATTTATCGAAATAGGAATTTCCCAAATTAGGTATTATTTGAACCCTTTTTGGAATTCATATATGGACCAAAAAAATATAAATCCAAAAGACAAATTCAATGATTCCAATTGCTAGAGCTTGTTTTCCTGAACATTTTGAAATTTGATTTGTCGAATTTGAAGCATTTTTTAAATAGTTATTGATTATTTAATTTGGTTTCAAATTCAAAAAGGGAAAACAATTTTTCCCAGACAGGCCGGCCTCAGGCTGGCCAAGCCGGGCTACAGGCTGGGCATCAGCCCGAAGGCCTCGGCCTTTGGCCGGCCCAGGCTGGGCTGCGAGGCCGGGCACCTGCCCGAGGCTTCCGGCCTCAGGCCGGCCCAAGCAGCGGCCAGGCCGGGCTCGCAGGGCACAGCGACGCCGGCGACGACCGGACGGCGAACGGCGGTGGGAGAGGAAAATGGGGAAGAGGGAAAGGGCTAAAAAGGAGCGGAGGTCACCCTGAGCCCTATGGGGTGGACGACGACGGCGCAGAGGGGCGAGAACGCCGGAATCGCCCCGACGAGCGACGCGGCCGAGGCGAGGAGGTCGAGGATGCGGCCGTCGATTCTAGTAGGCCCCGGCTCGATTCCGCACACCGGGAGGGAGAGGAGGATGCGGTGAACCTTGCTGCAGCCTTCGATTCGCGTGGGGAGGCCCGGGACGACGGCGTCGAGCTCGACACCGTGGCGGCAGTGGAGGAGCTCGGGGGAGAGAAGAGAGAGCTAAACGAGCGGGGCGGGTAAGTGGGGAACGGGGTGAGGAGCAGGTGGGGGTCCTCGTCCACCAGGGGGGCACGACCAGGAGGGAGTGGGCGGCGGCATGGGCGCGGTGGAGGTGGCATGGCGCCAGTGCGCCGGCACTGTGGAGAAGAAGAAGGAAATTCCAGGGAACCCCCAGGCAGCATTTTCATAAATTGCAAAAAGGTCCACAGCAAGCTTTGGCGATTTAATTGAGGCACCATGACATTTTTATAAAATGTGAAAAAATTCATATAAGCTCCATTTGACCTTTAGAACCTCCACAAAAATTGGTGAGGCAAAATAAAAAGTTTTGGCCAACATTTGTTCACAGCTTTTAATTTATAGTATTTTTGACAATTTCCAATTTGTATTTAATTGAAGCATTTAAACATTTCCAAAAATACTGAAAATATTCAAGGAGGCTCTAACAATAGCATTGAAGCTCCCCATTATTTTAGTTTGAATTTTTGGAATGTTTAACTTGGTTTCAAAAATAGAAATTGAATTAAGCCAATTTGAATCCTCATATTTATTTTCTTAATTGATAACATTTGGAAATTGGGCATTGGTTATAAAAGCAAATTTGGAACTTCCTAAACAATTTGGAAGTCCAAGAATGATTTGTTTTGCTAAGTTGAGCCAATACATTGGTTGGGAAGTTTGGGAAGTTTTGCTTCCCTATTTTAGTTGCTTGCATAGATGAAGAGTTAGAAACTAGCAAATTCATATGGATGCCATGATGCAAAAAAAAGTGGAATTTTTTTTGGTATTTTTCATTACCAAGTTGGGGCTGTTACACAGATGCACACAGATGTCAAAGAATGCGGGCGGGAAGTACATCTCAAGCTCGCATAGTATCACGACGATCTCTTCCTGCAGCCTTGAGAGTTGCTTCCCGGTTATTGACTTTCAGGAGATCACGTCGAAGAAGTTACAGAGGCCAAAAAGGGTTTCACGGACATGCTTGTCCATTATCCCTCGGATCGCAACCGGAAGTATCTGCGTCATCATCACGTGACAGTCATGAGACTTCATCCCGCTGAACTTTTGTTTCTGCGGGTCTAAAAATCCGCTTATTAGCCCCGAGTAACCCAAAGGCACTTTGACTCCTAGAAGGCACTTGATCAATTGTTCGATCTCGTTCGGAGTTAGAGTGAAGCAGGAGGGGGCAGTAATAGTCGTTCCTCTTAACCCTTTTGCCCTTGGGACCGTCCGTCTCCTCTTCCGACTGGTCATGATCAATAGCCGACCGTCCTCCCTGAAGCTCTTCCCGGATACCCATATGTATCAGGTCGCTTCTTGCTTTCGGCCCATCTTTCGTCCTCTCCGGCATGTTGAGCAGAGTGCCAAACAGATTCTCGAACACATTCTTCGAGATATGCATTAGATCTAGGCAATGAGGCATATCGAGGATGGGCCAGTACGGCAAGTCCCAAAACACGAACCTCGTCTTCCATACATCCAGGAGTGGTTTTGGCGCCTTTGGCTTCTTTCCCGGCCGAGGGCACTCTTCCCATTCATTCAGCAAATCATATATTTCTTCGCCGCACCTCTTACATGGAGGTCCCCGGAGCTCTTCTTCACCGTTGAAAAGGTCTCCACGCCTTCTCCACGAGTCTTTAATGTGTAGCCACCTTCGATGGCCGATGTAGACGGTTTTCGAAGACCCGGGATCTTTCTGGAGCTGGTGAAACGTCGAGTCATCCATGTACCTCACACATCCATTATGTCCGTGGCACACCTGGCCTGAGACATATTCGTAGCCGGGCAAGTCATGCACCGTACAGAGCAAGGCGGCTCTCTAGGAAAATATTCTTCTGCGAGGGCGTCCCATGCGCCTTCCTCCCATAATGTGTGTAGGTCATCTTTCAGTAGCTTCAGATACAGATGGATTTCGGTGCCCGGTTGCTTCGGCCTTTGAATGAGCATGCTCATGTGTATGTACTTCCTATGCATGCACAGCCAGGGCGGGAGGTTGTATATCCATATGAACACGAGCCAGGTGCTATGTGTGATGCTCTGGTTGCCAAACGGATTGAGCCCATCGGTGCTCGCACCCAACCTAATGTTCCTTGGCGCTGCCCCGAAAGTTGGATATTCATCGTCTAGTGCTTTCCACTGGCATGCATCCGAAGGGTGTGTTAGATTTACCTTTTCATTCCGCTCTGGATCTTTCAGAACTTTCTTCCTTCTCTCCACGTGCCAGCGCATGAGCTTTGCTTCCTTGCGGTCCGCGAAATAGCGCTGCAGACGGGGGATGAGCGGAAAGTACCACACAACTTTTCGAGGAGCTTTATTCCTCTCTTTCTTGTATCGAGCAGCCTTGCACACCGGACATGCGGTCTTGTCCGCGTCCCCTTCCCGAAAGATGTAGCAGTCGTTGATGCACACGTAGTATTTTTCGTGCGGTAAATCAAAGGGGCACACGATTTTCTTGGCCTTGTCACAACTTTTAGGACACGTGTTCTCCTTCAGAAGCTTTCTCTGCCAGTATTGCAGACTTGCGTCGAGGCTTACGTCGCTCCATTTGTATCTTGCCTTTATCTGCAGAACATCGAGCGCTACTTTCAAGCGGGAGTCATCCGGTTCGCAATCTGGATACAACGGAGTATTCGAGTCTATCTCTAGTTGCGCCAGCTTAGATTGCTCTCTTGCAGCAGATCTGGGGTTAGTCGTCTTCTTGAGAAGCAGTTCTTTGAGATGAGGGTCCCACACGACTGAAGTTAGTGGTGCCCGCGTGTCCTCGTCTTCCTCCGTTACGTGTTGTTCATCATTGTCTTCTCCAACATATATATCATGTGTCGGATGAGCAGGCTCTTGATCATCTTCTTGCACCTCGTTATCATCATTGACCTGCTGCCCATCCTGATCATTTCCTGCCGCCGCCCCATGGATTTCGTCATCATCTTCATCATCACTTATCCACTGAGTGTGCCCCTCCATGAAACCATGCCTGAGCAGGTACTCCAGCAACTGTCCGCTAAAGGGGTCGAGGGCGCCCTCTAGTCTGCATATTCGACACGTACATTGTATCATTTTGCGATTATTCCGTAACATGTCTTCCGTCGCGTGCCTCAAGTATCTATTCACGACACGTTCGCTCAAAGTGACCATTGTCGCCTGCACGGTGTAAAACAAATAATACAATTATTAGAACCATATATATATATATCATTTTTCACGAAAAAATTTGGCATGACCTTCCTAGAAATAGGACCTAAAAGGGAGTGCCAAAATTTGCCGAGACGAAAATTAATCAACACCCTGGCAAAATATTGGCAACTCATTTTAATTTCACATTTTCACACAACCACAAAATGCACAATTTCACACATATATAGTCAATTCCGGCAATTTCCGGTCAAATTTCACAAAAAATCTTTAATTTATATATAGTCGATCCATCATAATTAGATGACCACACGTATGAGATCGAGTCAAGTTCACCGAGAAAGTGGCCAATGCTTGGAGCTTTGAGTCTTTGTGTTGGAGAGAGAGAGGGAGAGAGAGAGAGAGAGTGACTGGGGCTAGATATAGATCTAGAATAGTTGTGGAGGGAAATCCTTTGGTGGATATGATTTAGAGAGGGAGGTGAGGCTAGATCTATCAAGTAAACTAGTTTTTATTGGTTAAAACTGGTGGGAAATGATGGGGGGTGGGGATTTAATGGGGTAGGTTTGAGCTAGTGTGAAAGGGAGAGTGAGGTGCAATAATGGAGTGGGGATGGGGGCTGGTTGAAGTGGAAGCTCCAGGTTACCACTGGCGAACTGGCAGCTTGTTCGCCAGTGGTACTTAAAATACCGCTGGCGAACAGCTTCAGCATGTCCGCCAGTGGTAAGTGAGGGCCCGGGCGACCCCAGCGGGGCCACCTACCACTGGCAAGCTCCAGGTTACCGCTGGCGAACAAGCTCCGTGTTCGCTAGCGGTAGATGGCCCCGCTGGGGTCGCCCCAGTCATGCCCTTACCACTGGCAGACAGGGGAGCGTGTTCCCCAGTGGTAGTGCAAGTACCACTGGCGAAGGCGAACTAACATTCGCCAGCGATATTTACCACTGGCGAATTTTTTTTTGTTCGCCAGCGAGAGCCCGACGGCTATAGCCCTTTTCCTACTAGTGTCCTCCTCCTCTCGCTTGGCTTGGCGAAGCTCTGCTCGCGGAGAACTCCACCATCAACACCACCACGCCATCGTGCTGCTGAGATCCATCTAGCCACTCCCTCCTTACTTGCGGGATCAAGAAGGCGGAGTCTACATCGAGCCATACGTGTGGATCACGCGGAGGTGCTGCTCATGCGGCGCTTCATCGGATTGGATCGCGAGGATAATACATCTCCTTGCGACTAGATATGTCTAGTTACGGGGATTGACTAGCCAACCCCTGCACCGACAAAATGCGTTTGTTCGATCTTCAAGGGTAAGAGATTGGATCTCCACCTCGCTACTTGCATCTAATAGATCTAGATCGTTGGGTTTCTTTCGCTTGTTTCGTAGGAAATATTTGTTTTCTATGCAACGGTCCTTTCAGTGGTATCAGAGCCTAGATCTATTCGTAGATGTTGGTGCGATTAGAACACAAGGAGTTGTGAGCGTTGATGTTTTTGTTGCTACCTTCCCACGTGCATTTTGTATCTTGATGGTATGGTGAGATTGAAGCGGCCCGGACCAACTTTACTCATCCGCGTACGATAGATCGGTTCCACGATTGACATGCAACTTGTATTGCATAAGTGGCTGGCGGGTGTCTGTTTCTCTTGCTATAGTGAGATGCGATCTTCAACAGGAGGCCTTTCAAAAGGATATAAAATAAGCAACTTTGCATCACCGTTGTGGCTTTGCGTAGATTATAACGGTTCGATCTCTTGACCCATAGAAGCCACGTAAAAATTGCATAAACAAAGTAGAGGACGTCTAACTTGTTTTTGCAGGGTTTGTGATGTGGTATGGCCAATGTGTGATTTTTTATAATGTATGCAATGATCATGTTTGTAATCTTTCACGACTTGCATGTCGATGAGTACGGCAAACCGGCAAGAGCCATATGGTTGTCTATTATTTTATGTGACCTGCGTGTCAAATGAATCACCATGTAATTGCTTTACTTTATCGCTAAGAGTAGCAATAGTCGTAGTTGCAATAGTTGGTGATGACAACCATGCTGGTGGCGCTATCATGCTGGGGTGATGGAGATCATGCCGGTGGTTTGGAGATGGAGATCAAAATCACAAGAAGAAAAGGCTATACCATATCACAATATCTATATTGCATGTGATGTTAATCCTTTTATGCACCTTATTGCTTGCTTTGATTTGATCACGACGGTAGCATGATAAGGTGATCTCTCATGTTAATATCAAGATAATAAAAGTGTTCTCCCCTAGTATGCACCGTTGCGAAAGTTCGTCATTTTGAAGCACCACGTGATGATCGGGTGTGATAGATTCTACGTTCGCATACAACGGGTGTAAGCTAGTTTTTACACTTGCGAAAATACTACGGTTACCTTGACAAGCATAGCATGTACATACATGGCCTTGGAGCACTAGAACCGAAAGGTTAAACATGAGTCATATGAGTGATATGATCAACACTGAGTTGTTCACCATTGAAGCTACATCTTATGACGTGATGATCGGATTTGGTGTAGTGGATTTGGATCGTGTGTCACTAAACAACCAGAGAGATGTTAAGTTTAGTGGGAGTTCATGTAGTAAATTTTTGATTAATTTGAACGAGAATTATCATAAACAAAAGTCCTAAAAATGTCTTTGCAAAATCCTTGTAGATCATGGCCGATTATGATCGTCTCTGCCTTGCTGAAGAGTTGCGTCTCGATGGGTCAAACTTTGCTGAATGTCACCTGCTTTTGTGTGAAGTCCTACACACCAATGACCTGCTTGATGTGATAGAAGAACCAATAGGAGATAAACCCAATGCTTCTGCATCTGAAGAATAGCACATTGAATGGCTCCCTCATGAGACCACTTACTTGCATGTTGAGTGGTTGATGTGCACTTTCATGAATTCTGACCTGAGTAGACAATTCAAAGACTTGCGTGCCAATGAGATTGTTGATGAGTTGAAAAGTAGTTTCATAGCACAAGTCAAAATTACGAGGTTCGAATGTCTGAATGAGTTTCTTTCACTCAAGATGGAAGAAAACACTTGCTTGGAACAACACCGGAGGAAGATGCATGAGATTCATCACCGCCTAGTGTTTGTTTGGGACTACTTGATGGAAGATGAATTCGCGATAGATGGGGTGTTGCGCGCCCACGCGGGTAAAGCCCAGCGAAACTGCAGGGAGCACTGAGCAATGGGGGGATGAGGGCGACTCCGCCCACGGGTTGGACCACACCACAGGCAAAAGTCATCCATGCTAATTTTGTGATGTTGTCACATGTTTCTATTATCATATCACATCATTTTATGCATTTTGTTGGACTAACCTATTGACAACATGCCCAGTGCCAGTTCCCTGTTTTTGCTGTTTTTCTATTTCAGAAATTTACTTCTGGAAATATTCTCGGAATTGGACGAAAATTTACGGAGATTTTTTATGCGAAATAAGACACCCAAAGACCAAAGGGGAGCCTGAGGGGCCACCCACAGGGCACAGGCGGCCCCCTGCCGCGGCCCTAGGGGCACCCGCGGGTGGGACCCGCCCCTGCCCGTGGGGCACCCCCTCGGCCCCCTCCGATGCCTATAAAATCCCAATTAACCTAAAAACGTCGGGGCGGCCATTATTTTCAAGAGAAGTCATCCCGAGGCACCGTCACCTCAAACCCTAATTCGGGGGTGATTCTGAAGCAAATCCCGGCACCCTGCCGGAGGGCTCTTCATCGCCATGCCTTCCTCCGGGATGATTTGTGAGTAGTCCCACCTTGGACCTTGGGTCCATGGCAGTAGCTAGATGGTAGTCTCTCTCTCTCTTGTGCTTCATGTCTTATGATCTTGTGAGCTGCCTAACATGATCAAGATCGATTATTGTAATGCTATGTGATGTGTTTGCTGGGCCGATGGATTATAAAGTTATGATCAGATTGTGCATGATTCTTATATGTTGATTTATGTTCTTGCATGCTCTCCGATGTGCGTAGTTACTTTGGCCAAGTGATTGTGTGTATCTCCAAGAGAGAGTATTTATGCTAGATAGTGGGTTCATGCCCCCTTTTTGTTTCTGGCACGAGTGACAGAAACGCCTAAGGGCAAGGGTGTGCTATTGCTACTAAGGGTAAAACAATGGTGTTAAAGTCTATTTTTTGATGTTTAATATTGCTTACTTCATGCGCTTTACTTAATGCAAATGTCTGTTGCTTGCAACTTAATACCGATGGGTGACAGGCTAGATAGCGATCCCACGGTGGACTTTTTAGACAAAGATGCAGTTGGACTTAACGGTCTTTGTTCGTTGTCGTGATGCCTACTTAAATATTATCATGTTCTCTTTATCATAGCTAGATTAAGTTTGTGTTATAATCTTGTCAATTGCCTAGTTGTAATTTGTTTACCCATCATATGAATGTTCTATTTACTTGAGAGACTCCACTAGTGAACCCATGGCCCCGCGGTCCATCTTTTTACATTGATTGCATACTTTATTCATCACTTTTCACCATCATTACTCCTCTGGTCCATTTTCATATTTCATCTATTTCACCATACAATTAACCGCTTTGTTTTCTGCGAGACCGGAAAGATTGACAACCTTTCCGCCGTTGGGGGCAAAGTATTTTGGTTGAGTGTGTGCAGGTCCAAGTTTTTCAACGGAACGCGTGATACGTTGACGTTCAACTTGCTGTTGATTTCAAGGTCCTACTGGTTCGATAATCCTCGGTTCGATATCGAGGGAAAACTGCTGCTTGCTACATCTCCGCCTTCGCTTGGGGCCACCACCCAACTCTTCATTAGTAGCAATCAGTGACCGGAACAAGAAAAGGGACCTAGTCGTTGGGGGGAAGACAAGGCTCACTCTGTGCGACTCCACAGAAGAGTACGCGCGCTAGAAAAGCCGATCTACTAGTCGGTCTAGTTCTGGCTCTTGCCTTGATTGGAACGGCTTGAGAGTAACAAAGCCCCACCGTGTTTTCTGAAGTAGCCTTTACCTCCCCTCTTTCTTTCCCTATACACAGTGTAGAAACGGTTAGGAAGAGCCCAACTTTCGATCCCTGTTTGCTCGACCCGATCCTTTTCTAGTGGAACAAAGTGACAAAAAAGAATGTTTAGTCCATTTGGGCGCTCGCTTCCCCCCAGCTTCAAGAATTATGTCAGAGACTATGTCATGGGAAGGGATTCGATCACTTTCTGTGAGTTCGTGTCTCGGCTGCATCATGTCAAAGTGGAACCCATAGCAGGAGAAGTCGTCAATGCAGAAGGTATATAGTGATATACAATTTATAAATGTTTAAGTCCAAATTTCAAATTGTGGCGGTTTTATAAGTATTCGATACTCATTCTGTTTTATGAAAACAGGGCCTGCTACTTGAGATTTGCATAAGGGATTGAGGAGACGTCGCGTGATGGTGGCAATCAAAGAGTTGATGTTGGCAACGTTCTACTTCTACATTTATCGTTTTGATTAGAGAATTTGAATGAGTTTTGTAATCAAATTAAGTGTGATCTTTGAAAGAACAACTGTGCCCGAGATGTCGCCTAGAGGGGGGTGAATAGGCGATTAAAACTTTTTCTATTTAGGGGCTTGATAAATGCGGAATAAAACTAGGTGTTTAAATTAACAAGCCAACAACCTAAAATTCTAGGTTTACCAAAAGTGCACCCAACAACTTATGCGAAACAAGGCAAGCAACAAGGTGATAGCTAAATATAAACATCAAGCACGAAGGCTATCATAATGTAAAGTGGATAAGTAAAAGCTCGGGTATAGAAATAACCGAGGCACGCGGAGACGAAGAATTATTCCCGAGTTCCTCCTTGTTAAGGGAGTACGTCTCGTTGGAGGGGTGTGAGCTCGCCACAAAAGGCCTACTCAAGATGCCACAAAAGGCCTCACCTATTCTCCGATGAACCGCACCCAAAGGTTTGGTTTACCTTCCACTATCGGAATCCTTCGGGGCGGATTCCGGAGCCCTTACACTTTTGGGGCACCACCCACAACTCACTTGGGGCTCCCAAAGCGTGCCGAAGCTCCACAAGCCGAAGTCTTCACGGCACACGTCTAGGGTCAAAGACCCAAGAGTAACAAGCTCCCAACCTTTCATCCCCCGAATCACCGTGGGGAAGCACACAAACCCGATGCAACAAATGCAAAAGGGGAAGACCACACAAGTGGTCAAATTCTTCTCCCCAAAATCCAACCGAAGCAACTAATGCACGGAGCGGATTTCGGAGGAAGATGGAGGAGAAACACCAAGAACTCCAAAATCGTAGATCCCACAGTTCCCCTCACTTAGAGGAGATTTTGTTTTGGTGAAAGATGGATCTAGATCTCCTCTCGTTTTTACCTAAATTTGGGCAAGAATAATCTGGAGGGATAGAGGGAATCGAACTTTCAAAATGTTGGCAATGGAGGAGAGAGAGCAAGGGATGAGATCTACACAAAAAATGGGGAAGAA
>QRDG01002430.1:981288-1121941 GCA_012064385.1 Puccinellia tenuiflora | reverse complement strand
CGCTGCAAACGTGAGGCCTGAGGATTTCAACAAGGTCCTCGCGTCCCTGAAGGATTATGAGGCTCTGAGGGAGGAGACGTCTACGGGGGAGCTGTCTTACTCGCGTATCGCGCGGATGCAGCTGTTGATCCGGTCGCCCTTGCGGCGATACGGAGACAGCGGCTCTGCGAGATATCGTCATGGTTCAATCCTCACAATTCACATGTGGTGTTCTCTCAGCGGCACAACGAAGAACCACAAGTTAGCCCAAGTAATATTTCTGTAGAACTTGGTGTTGTGGCCGCAAGGGCAGCACATGCAAGGCGGAGTTTTGGGGGTACTGGAGTTTTTGTTGCTATTGCCTTGGTTTTGTTCTTCTTGCATGGTTTGTTGCTCCACTCGTTGGCAAGGTATCTACTTTCAAAGTTTTCATTCTTATTTTCTGTGTTTGCTGTGGTGTTCAAATTGTTATGCCACTCTTTCTGGTCAGGATCATTCAAATTTTTCTACGGAGTAGTTTTCTTTCACAGATAGAAAAACCTTATATTTGTGTTCAACAAAAGTAAATACAATAATTTCGGATGAACATTTCAGCTACACAAGATGATATTTTTAGATGCATAAAGCAGCAGTTTATTCTTGTGGTTCCTATCAATTTTATCTTCTGAATGTGGTGTGCATCCTAAAATTATCAGTGCACATTTCTTTCACCAACTCCTACTTTTTCATGTTACGATATGCCCCTTTTTCCTGACAATACAGTATAGTAACGGCTAGTAAAATTTCAGAAGTTAACATGTGTCTTTGTTCATAAGTCGCGGGGTTAGCAATTAACTGTTTGCCGATCTAAAATATGGTAGTCCAGAGCAGAATACTTACGTGTAGCTGTGGACTTTATATCCTCAGGTTGTACTCTCGTCATGCTTATCATGTGAAACTTTCTTTGCTTTCTCTGTATGTGTATGGTGCTATCTGCATGTATAATTGCCAGATCAGCATGAACTATTGACCAGATGTGTGATGGTTTTCCTCATTTTTGAAATTTCTGTGCAGAAAGCTGCTGCAATTTGTCTTCATATGCTTCTGGGAGGTCTATGTTCATTGACAATAATAATCTCGCTGAGATTTGTAAGTAAACTATGATTCTCGACATATATGGCATTTTTTTGCATGTCCTGAACTTTTATTGCGAGCACTTACTCAGAAAACAACTGATGATACTTCCTGCTGGTGGCACTGTTTGTATGACTACCTATGGTGTAATTTTCATTCATCCTATATTTGCAGGTCTTCCCAAGAATCCAGTTTGGATCAATGCGATGCTGGGCGATCTTGTTTGTTTCCTGGTTCCTGGTCTTTGGAGTCTGGGCTTCACGGACACGCACTGTACGCTCTACATGACTTTGCAGTATATCCTCTTCATATACTGAGGAATTAGGATTGCATCGTGAGAGTGGCGTCCACGGCTGTGTTAGGTATTGCATCCTTGTCTATATTCACCACTATATCATTTTTGTTTTTTTCATACACAAATATTTCAGATGTATGTGTTTGATCAAGAAAACAAGGAAACATATGGCAGTGGGTGTTAATAGTTAACTGCCACTCATTCGTGATACAGTCTGACCACTATTCATCGTTGTAAAAAAGTAAAACAGTTAGTATAAACTTTTTCCTGAGATTTCCTTCATAGTCTTGGATCTTCTTTCGCAAAATAAATGAACCTGGCATCTTAAGACTGTTCCCACCCCTTTGCACGGTCTGCTCTCCTACGACATCCCTCATTTTGATACAGGCGGTGGAGCACCCGTTCTGGCACGCTGAGAAGGAGCAGGAGACGATCAGACGAAGGACCAGAGAATCAGCTTATAGGCAAGGTAGAAGAACACAGGACTGCGTGTGTGTATATATATGCCTATGAAGATGTCATGTGTAATATAAGCTGTAAATGTGAGTCGCTGAAGCAGAGCCATGTATTAGAGGAGTGAGTGTGTGTGTACTTACATGTACCTACCTAGGTAGAGGCGGCCGTCTTTACGACGATGCTCGTGGAGCACAAGTTCTCCGGTGAAGCAGGCCGAGCTGGAAGTAGAGCTGCTTGCCGAGGATGTCTGCTCCGCTCCGGTGAAGCCTGAGACTGGGGGAGTCGACGATCCGCCCTGGTGGTAAATGTGTCATGCCTGGTGACATCTATCACGACTTTCCCTTAGTTCTATCACAATGGTCCGACCGTCAAGGAGATACGTGCCGTTCACTCCTTGGCATAAGTGATCTATCGTGGGAATGAACTCAACTTTTTTTTTGATTGTGGGGGCAAATTAGACACTGCTCGACGATGTCGGGTCGTTTCCATTTCGTGGTGTTGCAATCAGTGTCTCTGCATAAGAACATTTACTATGTGGAATATTTGATATGCATTACTGAATTGTTGATACTGAACTTTTTTTACTGTCACCACTAATTTGACATTGTTAAGGTTGTCCGACAGGCGGACAAAGCATTGTTAAGATCTAGTTGGCGGGTCCGGATGTAAGCCTCTTGGGTCTTGGGACAAAAAAAATCCTACGCAGTACAAATTTGTTCTAGTCCTTGTACGCTCTCTAAGTATACACATCTACTGTACGACTTTGTCTATAGTTCAGTTTTGTCCGATTTAATTCTACATTTTGCACATGTATCAGATCGGAATCGCCGGTGGGTCGAGATCGAGCGGCGCGGCATGGCCTTCTTCTGCTGGACGACGATCACGGAGCCCATCTCCAGCGACTCATCCGACGCGAGGATGTCCCCGACCGGGCCCATCTCTGCGCACTCAACCCAGCGCTCGAGCCCTGCCACCAGCCCCGCCGGCTGCCGCTCGCCGCGCCCCCACTACGACCAGCGCGTACGCCCCGGCCATGCCGCGCAGCACCTCCACCACGTCCGCCGGTGCGCTGACCGCCTTCTCCACGTACGACGCGAGCTCCTTCGCCACGTACTCGCGGCGGAACGCCGCCATGCAGCCCTCGTCGGGGTCGTCGCCCGCGACGCCTGTGTCCACCACGACGGTCACTTCCCCGTCGCATGATCATGGGCTCGTGTCGTCTTGATCGTGCCGTCGTCGGCGTGGTCGTGCTTGCCACGCTGCACGAAGCGGATGACGGTGAGGCTGACGGTCTCGTTCTTGACGAGGCGGCATGCGAAAAGCCACAGCCTCGCGGTCGTCGGGCCCGCCGAGGAAGACGGCGGCCACGTGGGTCGGCGCGGCGGCCCGGTCGTCGCGCTGGTTCCCTAACGTCTCCTCGCTCGTAGATATCTTGGTCGGCAGCTGGAAGCTTGTGCCACCGTTCCTGAACGGACGGTCAGCGAGGACAGCGACGGTGCACGGCGCGCGCTCCAGCGCGCCAAGACACAGCCGGCGGCGGTCCTCCCCACCGGCACACCATCTTCCCATCGTAGTGCTGCTCCTTGTGGTACGGAACCAGCAGTACGCCTGCGCGGACCTCCTCCGTGCAGCGGCGGACGGTCTTCAGGTTCGTGACCGGGCCGCGGTCGCCGGCGTCGATCTGGCGGATGATGAGTCCGGTGACGGAGGCGAACAAGTCGACGGACCAGTTCACCTGCGTGGCGGCGTCGTTGAGGCGGTCCACCTGCTTGTCGCTGTCGATCTGGACTTGCTCGTGGTAGCGCTTGGCGCCACCAGTGCCGGCGCGGGCGTGCTTGCGCGCGGCGTCGTAGAGGTGCAGGACGTGCACGGCAGGCTGGACGCCGGGATTGCTCGCCAGCAGCTCGACGACGCTCAGCATCCCCGGCGCGCCGCGCATGCCGTGCACGCAGGCGAGCATGCTCAGTTCCGACGACTGTTCGGGCACCACCAGGCGCTCAAGTGACCTGTGGCCGCTGCTCAGGTACGCCTCCCTCTCCCTGCGGTAGACCACGGAGAACACCGGCCCGGCGATGACGGTGCTGATCATGCTCCCCATCACCATCGCCATCAGCGCCTGCTCCGCCCAGATCCCTTCCGAGCTGGCGAAGCTCATGTCGATCATGTTGACGTGGCCCTTGATGTTGAGGACGACGCCGAAGCGCGCGGCGTCGGAGAGCGGCATGTGCAGGAACCTCGCGGCGCCCATGGTGCCGAGGCACTTGCCGACGAGGCCGAGGATGGTGAGGAGGACCGCCGGGACGACGACGGCGCCGGACATGGCACTGAAGTTGAGCCGCATCCCCATGGTCCCGAAGTAGAAGGGCACGGCCAGCGCGTGCAGCGGGTACGCGAGTGCGTGCATGACGGTCCTCGCTACGGGGCCCTCCCTCGGAAACGCCAGCCCCAGCAGGAGGCTCGCCGGCATCCCGTCGAACCCGGCCCGCCGCGAGAAGTTGCCGACGAAGGAGACGGCGACGAGGATCAGCGCCAGCTCCCAGTTCCCGATGCGGTGCCGCCCGGCGTTGCGGCGGTTCATGAACGCCACCGCCGGCCGGAGCAGCGCGAGCGCGATGCCCACCTTGAGCAGCGCCAGCACGCCGAGACCCAGCCGCTGCGACGCGCTGTACCCGGGCGTCCTGGAGGAGGCCATCTTCATGCAGGAGAACACGCCCTCGCCGACGATGCAGATGACGTTGGTGGCGATGGCCGTGGCGACGAGGAGGCGGCCGGTGCCCGTGGCGGCGAGGCCCATTTCGTGGACCATACGGGAGACGTCGACGGAGGATGTGTTGGCGATGGTGAGCATGAGCACGGCGGCGAGCAGCTCGGGCGACCTGACGGGCGTGTGCATCATGCTGCCGTACATGCCCCCGGAGACGAAGGCGGCGAGGAGGAGGCATGTGGCGACGCTGGCGTAGGTGGCGACGGTGCATCGGCGGCTGTCGTTCCAGAGCGCGGCGAGGTCGGCGTCGAGGCCGACGTAGAACATGTAGAAGATGCGCGCCTCGGAGACGTACCACTCGTACGTGTCCTCCACGTTCACCACGTCCACGTGCACGATCACCTCGTGAAGGCCCAGGCTCCCCACCATGATCCCCGCCTGCGTTGAAGCTCATTGATCAGAGAAATTCAGAGGTACGGTAGAAAGGAAATGGTTGGGGAAGATGCGCGTGTGCAATGGGGAATGTGGGGGTGCGTACGATGATCTGGGAGATAGCGCTGGGCTGGTTGTGGCGGCGGAGGGAGAGGTGGATGAACTTGCCGAGGGCGATGACGACGGCGGCCTGGAGGACGATGAGGAAGAGCGTGTCCAGGGACACGTTCTGGAGCTCCGGGTCCAGGTCGCAGTCGACGGGCCGCGCCATGGTCTGGTCAATTCCCACTTAATTGGTTCCGTCCGGCTCGCTGGCCGGCTCCGGTTTGTCGTGCTCGCAGATGACGACTTCGTCGCCGGCGGCAGCGCTCCGGCTAGAAGATGGCCAGGATCGGCGGAACGTTCGTCAGTTCGTGAGGCTGGTGATCAGTTTGGCAATGGATGGTCGTGGTCTCGTGGACGGCCACGGGTCGGAAAAAAAAAACTGACAAAGAAGCATCGTCCTCTGTAGCTGGGCCTAAAACTGCTACGAGCCCCTGTGCCAAATGACAGACGCGAGCCCCCTTTCCTTTCTCCTTTTTTTTTTTTTTTTTCTGATGAAGAGATTCGACAGTCGCCGTTTCCCCGAGCTCGAACTCGACAGCCATGGCCTCCCAGCTAGGGTTATCGCCACCGGCGGCCAAACACCGGCCACCGGCACCCAACACCATTACTGATATTGGCGACGACCTCCTCCGCGAGATTTTCCTCCTCCTCCCCTCCCTACCGAGC
The DNA here is from genome assembly GCA_012064385.1 of Puccinellia tenuiflora. Classification (NCBI taxonomy): domain Eukaryota; kingdom Viridiplantae; phylum Streptophyta; class Magnoliopsida; order Poales; family Poaceae; genus Puccinellia; species Puccinellia tenuiflora. The sequence goes on along the minus strand of QRDG01002430.1, from coordinate 1,116,191 downwards.
CTCGTCCGCGCCGCTCTCGCCTGCAGCACCTTCCTCCACGCCGTCCGATCCTCCCCCGCCTTCCGCCGCCGCTTCAAGGAGCTCCACCCGCCCCAGGTCCTTGGATTCTTCAGCGTCACCTGCCGCCCCAGCCCTCCCTTTTCCCCCCTCCGCAGCCGCTCTGATCCGGACGTCGCAGCCGCCGTCCGTGGTGCCGATTTCTTCCTTACCCGACTGGGTGGGAGCAGCACTGTCTCCCCTGGGTGAGAGCTACAGAGCTGCCACGGTGGCTACTTCATCCTCTTCAACCCTACCACGGGTCAGATCGCTGCCTACAACCCCCTCACGCAGGCGCTGGATGTCTTACCCCAGCCACCTGAGGAAGTCGTCCTCTCTCGCTGCATTGAGTTCCACATTGTCTTCTCCAAAGAGGACCAGGAGTTGTTCCGTGTGGTCTGTGTTCCGTATTCGCCGTTCTGCGTCGCTGTCTTCTCATCAGCCACTAGGGAGTGGAAGGTTTTGCGTTCGGTAGAGACCGACTCACTTGTCTCGTTTTACACTGGTAAGCAGGTGAATGGATCCGTTTACTGTAAGCACATCAGACAACCCTACATACTCGTTCTCAACATTGCGACAATGCAATTCTCGAGAGTGGATCTGCCGCCGTTTTTGGATGGTCCTAGTCTATTTAGGCTTGGTCAGACCAAGGATGGAAGCTCTGTATGGTTGGCGCAGATGACTCCGATGCAAAGATAGGAACACTTTTGTTTGGTTTTGGAGAGCCGACGATGATGATGGTGTGGAGAAATGGATGCTGGAAGGAAAATTTCCACTGAATACATTTATTGATGTCACAAAGTGTTCACTGGAGGATCATGCCACGGTGCGGATTGAGGCATTTATTGATGGGTTTGTGTACCTGTCTATTGAGTATGATGCGTATGCCAGGTGCCTCCTATCCTTCTGCCTCAAAACAGCTAAGCTGAACAAGCTCTATGATGGTGGATATGCAAGCCCCGTCGATCCCTACATCATGGCGTGGCCTCCTTCTTTGATATGCAACAAGGTGAGCTATTTCTTGATTATGATGGTAAAATTTGTTCATCAGACGCCTGGTCCCTTGATTTTATGCTGTTAAGTTACTTGAGGGCTTTGGATTATTGTATGCTTGTCAAAACCTTCCATCGATTTGACATTTTGCAGTTATAGTAAACTGTTTTTTATGTTGTTACACAATGCCTGATTCTAAGTCTAGCTATACTAACATGTCTGATTTGCGTAACTATAGTATTTCAGCTGCAGATTGTATAACTTTTTCAGGAGGTTTGTGTAGATTAAATGATAGCAAAAAGATATAAAGTGCTGCATTTTCTATATTAAATGTCTGAAAACCTACAATCGATTTCACATTTTGCAGTTAATGTAGGGTGTCAAGTGGGATCCCATCTAAGTCCCACTTGTAGTTCATTTGAAATTTTGTAGTGTATAATTTTCCTCAAAAATTACTCTAGAAATTTCCAAATGAACTAGAAGTGGGACTTAGGTGGGATCCCACTTGACACCTTAGCAGTTATGTTCGACTGTTTATTATATTACACAGTGATGTCTGATTCTAAGTCTAGCTACACTATTATCTCTGATTTGCGTAACTATACTATTTCAACTGCAGATTGTATAATATTATCAGGATGTAATATTGTAATTCATTATCATGTCGTTTGTGTAGATTATATGATAGCAGAAAGATATAGTGCTGCCTTTCCCATATTTGAGACTGAAAATTACTCTCCACGTAAATTTTATGTGCTCATTGATTTGTAGTGCTGACCGCTGTAAGGCGTGGGTGTAACAGTATCTTGTGTCACTTCCATTGCTTAGGTCAGTGCTGCATAACTCTATCCTGTCTAGCTACACTAACATGTCTGATTTGCGTAACTATAGTATTTCAGCTGCAGATCGTATAACTTTTTCATGCGGTTTGTGTAGATTAAATGATAGAAAAAAGATATAAAGTGCTGCATTTTCCATATTTGAGGCTGGAAATTCCTCTCCACTAAAATTCTGTGTACTCAATGATTTGTCATGCCGACCACTATAAGGCATTGGTGTATCAATATCTTGTATCACTTTCATTGCTTAGGTCAAGGCTAAATAATTCTATCATGTATCACTGGAATATGTAGCCTTGCACAATTTTTCTATACACACACTTGGATCTTACTTTTATGAATCTTACTTACTCTAAAATCATTTTATGCCTCAGGAGGGTTCAGAAACCAAAGTTAATAGACCGTGTGGCAAATGATGGTCCCGAATCTCCTTCTGCTATTGTCGCAGCCCTGCACTTGTACAAATAAGCTGATGTGGCAAAAGTCGTGGAGATAGATGCCTTTCTTCCTATCAAGGATGAGAAGAGGTCCCGTGTGAGCAAGACCACTGCTCTCTAGAGGCATAACTGAACTGTGAGAGATCGTGTCTTGAGGATACATGCAGAATTTGATGGCTAGAAGAAAAGGGAGAAAAAGAAGAGTTGATGATAAATGTGCAAGGTGCCTAAAGTGCCTATGGCCTCGTATTGACAGCTGAACTAGACTCTTGAGTGATCATGGTGTATTTCTTCTGATGAGATGAGTTCTTGTTTAAACACGTTCAGTTTTTTATGGTGTGAAGAGGGCAAGCTAAACTGTAATTTCATACTATATTCTACTTCCTCTGTAACTAAATATAAGACGTTGGACCAGCTCAATTTAAACTACAAGAACGTCTTACATTAAGTTACAGAGGGAGTAGTAGGGTACAAAGATACGCTGGAGCTAAGCATAAGCTATGTCTAATGTGTGTAATCATACGCTGGAGGCTGGTGATTAGTTTGGGAATGGATGGTCGGCATGCATGTTCAGGAAAAACAAAACTGACAAAGAAGCTCCGTCCTGCGTAACTGGGCCTGAAACTGCTACGAGCCCCATGAGTCCATGACATACTCTCGGCCTCTCGGGTGGGCAGGTAGGCCTGTGCCACGTAGCAAGCGAGAGGTTCTTCCGCTCTCCTTTGTTTCTGAAGAGATTCGACAGTCTTCGAATTCGAACTCGACAGCCATGGCGTCCGAGCTAGGGTTACCGCCGCCGCCGGCGAAACGCCCGCCAACGGCTCCCACGACGATTGCTGATATCGGCGACGACCTCCTCCGCGAGATCTTCCTCCTCCTCCCATCCCTCCCGAGCCTCGTCCGTGCCGCCCTCGCCTGCCGCACATTCCTCCACGCCGCCCGATCGTCCCCCGACTTCCGCCGCCGCTTCCAGGCGCTCCACGCGCCCCAGCTCTTTGGATTCTTCGCCGTCCCCGGCCGCATCGCCGTCCCTCCGTTTGTCCCCATCTGCAGCCGCTCTGATCCGGACCTCGCTGCCGCCATCCGCGGTGCCGATTTCTTCCTCACCCGCCTCCCGGAAGACAGCGCCGATTCCGAGTCTGGGTGGGAGATGGAGAGCTGCCACGGCGGCTACGTCGTCCTCGTCAACTATACCACCGGCCATATCGCCGCCTACAACCCCCTCTCGCATGCACTGGAGCTCCTACCACGGCCACCCGAGAAGATCTTCCTCGCCCCATACCTTGAGTTCCACTTCGTCACTTCCGAAGAGGACCAGGGGTCGTTCAGTATGGTTTGCGTCCAACACCGGGACACGTCGATGCAGGTGCCGGCGTACATCGATGTCTTCTCATCGGCTACTAGGGAGTGGAAGGTTTTGCCGTGGGTGGAGTCTCTGATGCCGCGGCGACCTGTCGCCAAGGACTATGGGGATGACACACTCTCGTTTTACTTTGGCACACAAGTGAATGGATCCATCTATTGGATGCACATTAGGCATGCCTATGTGCTCGCTTTCAACATAGCGACAATGCAATTCTCCAGAGTGGATTTGCCATCAATTACGGGAAATATAGTCCCTACGCTATGTAGGCTTGGCCTGACCAAGGATGGGAAGCTCTGTTTTGTTTGCGCAGATGACTCCGATGAAAATATAGGAATGCTTGTTGTTTGGTTTTGGAGAGCCGATGATGACGACGGTGTTGAGAAATGGATGCTCAAAGTAAAGTTTCCGCTGGATACAATTATTCATGCTACAAACAAGTCTTACCAAACCGATGATGTTTGCGTTGAGGCGGTTATCGATGGGTTTGTGTACCTGTCTATTAAGGATATCAGGAATGCAATGTGCCTTCTCTCCTTTTGCCTGGAAACAAAGAAGCTGAACAAGCTGTATGATGATAAATATGCAAGACCTGTCAATCCGTACATCATGGCGTGGCCCACTTCTTTGGTATGCAACAAGCTAGGTGAGCAAATGCTTGAATATCCAGGTAAAGGTCCTTGGATTTTATGCTGTTAACTTGTGCTTGAGGGCGTTGGACTATTGTACTATGCTTGCGAAAACCTACCATCGATTTGAATTTTGCAGTTATGGTCAACTTCTTTTGATGATGGTACACAAACAATGCCTGATTGTAATTATATATACAATGATATGTCTGATATGCGTAATCATAGTATTTCATATGCAAATTGTATGACAGTACGAGGATGCAATATTTTAATTCTTCATCACATGGTTTGTTGTGCTGATTATATGATAACACAAAGATATAAAGTCCCGCCTTTCCCATATTTGAGGCCGGATATTTCTCTCCACTAAACTTCTCTACTCAATGCTTTGTAAGACCACTATAAGGCGTTGATGTAACAGTGTCTGGTGCCACTTTCATTTGCTTCGGTCAATTCTAAATTATTCTTTCGTATATCATTGGAACTGTAGCCTTGCACAATTTAATCTGTACAAACACCTGAATCTTACTTACACCCAAATCATATTATGTCTCAGGAGGATTCAGAAACCAAAGTTACTCTAGACCGTGTGGCATATGCTGGTCCTGTGGGCACAGAAGAATCTCCTCCTGTTCTTGTCACAACGTTGCAATCATACAAAGAAGCTTTTATTAATGCTGATGGGGCCAAAGTCACGGAGATAGAGGCCTTTTTTTACGTCATATCGAGGATGAGAAGAGGTCCCGTGTGAGCAAGACTACTACTCTAGATGCATAGCTGAAACTGTGAGAGACCGTGTCTTGATGAAAATGCTGACTTTGATGGCTAGAGGAAAAGGGAGAAAAAAAGAGGTGATGGCAAATGTGCAAGGGGAGTTTGAGTTGTTGCCTATAGCCACCTATTGGCCAGTTGAACTGTGTATTTTTTCTTCTGATGAGATGAGTTTTTGTTTAAACGTGTTTCTACTTCAGTTTTTGGATTGTGTGAAGAGGGCGAGAGGCTAATCTGTGGGCTAGTTTCATGTACTTGTAGGGCAGCAAAGATACACTGGAGCTAAGCATCAGCTATGTCTAATGTGTGTATCCACCAGTCTTTCTACTTGGCAAGAGTCTAAGTCATGACTTTATCCTCCTGAAGGTTTGTCAGTAACTTTTTGGGGTTTACTACTTAGAGAAGCGAGATCATATGCACACTTATGCTTCTCCCTTTGCACGCTTTAAGAATGCATACGGGCAACTCAAACGCATCCTTCGTCACCGATATTTGTAATTTTACCCTAGTGGCACATCTAATCATAGTCTTGACTTATGTTCTAGGCTATGAACCTATTGACATGAAGACGGTTATTCATTTATAACTCTCATCAGCGATTTTTCGCTGGCACAACAGATCTGGCATACAAGCAACTCAAATGGCGAATACTCTGAAGAGCGCCCGAGCCGCAAGCTTGTCGGGATTGCATGGAATATCTGGAAGCGCCGTAACAAAAAAGTCTTCAACGGAATTGACAAGCCTCTGTCGACTGTTCACCAATGGTGCGTCGCTGATGTTCGCCTGTGGGCGTACCGTTGCACAAGCCCCCCAATTGCTCATCATCTGAAAGCTTGGTGCCCCCTCTCTGCTCACTCTACCCCTGCCCCCTCTATTTGTAATGTCTGCTACCATAGCTACGTGATTATTACGTAATAAAATGGTTCAGGCTCGCTTGATGCCCGCCGAAGGTACAGTAAAAAAAAGATAAGAAATGGTGAAGGCTAGTGGGATTTAACGAACTGCTAGAGCAAAACAATGTGGTACCTAAAAATCCAAAGACTGCGGACAGGCCGGGTTCCTCAGCAGAGTCTTGAGACCAGGAGGGACGCATCGAGGAAGAATGGCAATGGCATTGGCGCAACGCTCATGAGAGGTGGTGGTACGCTCTAAGGCAGACATAGAGATGTGCCTTGAGTTTTTCTTTCCTTGGACTGGATCGGTATAGGTCACTCCCGTCAGGCGACTCCGACGAGGAAGTGGAGAGGATTTTTTCTTCTTTCGGAAGTGTAAGACGAAACAACAAAGTGGAAAGAAATACATACAATACGAAAATTATGATCAAGTAAAAATACTACTCCCTCCGTCCTAAAAAAGGATGTCATTTGTTTGTCCAAATTTGAATGTATCCAGTCACTAAATAGTGTCTAGATGCATTCAAATTTAGGAAAGGAAATGACATCCTTTTTGGGACGGAGGGAGTAGTATAGTGTATTGTACGGGGCAATTGTTCCATCATTACTATAAAATATTTCAGTAACAAAAAACTTCTAGATCAAGTTTTTCTACATACATCGACACGTTGAATCCGCTGTCAAGCGTGAGCGCCTCGCCTCTGTGCGGAGCGGTACATTTTGTTTACAAATCCAAAATTCCAAATGCTCCTGAAGAAATTTGTTTCAGGAGATAAACCTAAATCTCCTAACTTCAAAGCTACTAATGTTGGCGAATATACAAAAGGCAAATGCACAATACAACTAAATATGGCATCACCAAGTTGACAACTTATTTCCTAACTTTGACAAAATTGGAAACTTATTTTCATATCTTTCATGATAGACATCTCTATCCAAACCCTCCTTGATCAACAGTTTATTTATTTTAGGATAAACAAGTCGACTAGAGAGAGGGAGTAAATAAGCAACAATGATATGTTTAATCGAAGTGTTGATTTAAAGCAATATTTGAAAGAATTTTCTAAATTACAATTGGGTGAAAAATCATATGTTGCAATATTAGCTAGCAAATAAAATACGCATGAAAACAAGATATGAGTAACCTAAATACAAATAACCAAATACAGAAGGGAACAATCATGTCATGTTGTTTACCAAAGTTCAATCCCTTCGGAGGACTCTTATGTCGGCTAGAGTCGTTGTGGGTAAGCAGGGACGGATCCAGGTCCAGGGTAACAGGAGCCGTGGCTCGGGGCGTGGCCGAAATTCCTACTTACCATCTGCAAAAAAATATTTTGGCCCGGGGCATCAGTCATGGCCCAAGATGCGAACAGCCAGACCCAGGGAACAACCATGCGAACAAGCGAAACAGCCCCGTTCGTCTCGCTCCCCTGCCTCGCATCGCATCGAAGAAGCGCGTCGGCGCCGCCAGCCCGCCACGCTGTGCTCGCTCGCTGCCTCCTCCCATGCTCCGGGCTTCCCGCTGTTCCGCATCCGCCCCCTGCTCCGGTGAACGGAGGTTCATCCGTGTCCCGTGTCCACGCGGACGTCGTGGTCCGGATCCTGCTCTGCTGGTCCATGGTCCGCCCGTCCTGTTCCCGCCCCTGCTCCGGCCTCCGCCTACGTGGCGCCGCCCACCAAGCTTGCTCCGGCCTCCGTCCAAGGGACAAGGTATAAGGGAAAATGGTTGGGATGAACTGTTCAAAGAGAAACCGACTTTGTTATCAAGTATAACATTGTAGTGCCAAACATGGATGATACAATACCCGCTTGTGGTCCCTCAAGGTGTCGTCGAAGTACAATGGTAACTTATTTTCACCGCTTTAGATATGAGATATTCAATGTTGTGCATGACCAAATTATTTCAGAGTTGAATAACCGTTTTGTTGAAAAATCTACTCAATTGTTGAGGTGCATTGCTTGTCTTGATCCAAATAACTGCTAATTTTGATGAAGACAAACTTGTTGAACTTGCTGAGATGTATGCCGATGACTGCTCCAAATATGAGATTTCATTTGTCCTTAGAAACCAAATTGAGACATTCATTGCTGATGTGAGAGGTGATCCAAATTTTATGATTTTGTCATGACCTTGGTAATCGTGCTGTGAATATGTTTCAAACTGACAGACACGCGGTTTTTCCTTTGGTGTATCATCTCATTAAGTTGGCATTGATGTAACCTGTTGCAACTGCATCGATGAAGAGGGCTTTCTCAAGTATGACCATTATTAAGTCCGAGTTGAGAAATAAGATGGGTGGTGATTGGATGAATTATAGCATGGCGTGTTATATTGAGCGTGTATTTCACTCTGTCAATGATGATGGTATTTTATATCATTTTCAAGCATATGAATCACGTAGAGGAGTACGTATTACCTCGTCGTTTTGGTAAGTTTTTTTTATTTGTATCAGTGATTGATCGATTAACTATTTCAGTTGATGTATATGCCTGAACTTACGAATTATTCTTGATTTTTTTGAATTTATTGATTCTTCTTCTACTGTTGATGAATTAATGGGAGGAGGCTCGGATTAACTTAATCAACGTGGACAATAAATTTGGTACTATCTTTTATATCCTCGTGCTATAATTTAAGCTTTTAGTCATCTTGTATGTACGTGTTGTACGGTTAAACAGTGAATTTGAAATTATGTGATGATCTTTGCAATTGTACTAAAAAAAGGGTTTTTACAAGAATTTTTGTAGTACATTTTGTTGTTGTTAGTTTTTGGTCCGGGTCTTGTTGCATTTCTGGATCCGCAATTGTGGGTAACTAAGGTCACAACGATCACTTCGTTCTAACCATCTAGGTCACAAACCTAAGATTAACAAACACATAGTTTTAAATGAACGTCAATATGCAAAGTGTGAAGTTTTTAAGGTAAAAGGAGGGTGGCTGCCATTAAATTCGATTAGATAGGAAAAAAGTATTTACAAGATGTTCCCGAGGGGTAAGAAAGAAAAAAAGGCCGTGGACAAAGCTCTAGTCTAAGTGATCACCCGGTCTATCGGGTCGTCGATCGGAGTGGGTCGCACCACGTCCATGACCGGGGGCGCCATATGGGAGAAAGCACACATATTTCTCTCTTTGCATACCCTCCAAAATATGGAGTTAGAGACAATGATTTTAAACTTCTTGGATGTAACTCGTTGTTGTACTTGTAAATGTGTTGGACCATAAAACTTTTGAGATAATCCACAAGCTTGAAAAATCACAAGGCATCTCTAACGGTCTATGTTCTTCACAAAATCTAGAGTAAGAGACAATGAATCCGAAGTAATCGCCGGCTAGAAGTCCAGGCTCGTTGCCTCGTTGGGTTCTTTGTTGTTCATTGTGATGTTGGTGATTAGTTGGCCATTTGTCAATGAATGGTCGTGGACATGGCCATGACGTTGGTGTGCATGTTCAGTACTCCTTGCGATCCATAGAAAAGTGTCGATCATTTTATACTAAGCTAGTTTAAATTTTGTAGTAAGTGGGGGACACTTTTTATGGATCAGAGAGATTATTTTATTTAAAAAAAAGGTTCACCATCCGTAATTAGGCCCGAAATTGATACGAGCCCATGATATCCTGTTCGGCCACGAGATCCCCTATTTTTCAATTCATTTTTCTTCTAGCGAAAACTCCCACGTCGAGCTCGAACGAACCTCGAAGTCGACTCGACAGCCATGGCGTCCGAGTTAGGGTTACCGCCGCCGACACCCACCACCATTACTGATATCGGCGATGACCTCCTTCACGAGATCTTCCTTCTCCTCCCGTGTCAGGAACTGTGCGTCCCTGAAGATACAAGCAAGTGTCGATGTCTCTTCCTTTCTTCAGTTAGTGGACGGTCAGGATCTAGCTATACCACTTCGGTAAATCCAGCGGTTCCTATTCAATTCCAGTCAAATTCATGTAAGGCTCAAAAGCCAGTTTTGTAATTCGAATTTGTTTAAACTCGTGGCTCCTACGACAGTATATAAGTCGTGGAGAGTGGGCGGCAGGGTGGCACGAGATGAATAAACCCTAATTTCCTTACCTGCACTTTCCCCTTGTTCTTTCGTTCCTGCTCTTTACCTTACCAAATTATCTACCTTTTCCTGCTTAGATATAGTTTTCCTTCCAGTTTTCCTGTTGATTAGCAGAAATCCAATTCCTTCTCGTCCTCCTGTCAAGCAAGATCCTGACAATTGGTATCAGAAGCTTCCCTTCCTCGAGCGAGTTGTACCTCTTCTTCCCCATGGCGGCTGCGCGGCGTTCGAAGGTTGCCCAATCTCCTTGATTCGGCCGTAAAATCCCTTCCTCGTTGCTGCGACCCAAGGAATCGGATCTCGCTCCGCGGAGTTCCCTCGGGCACGACCAACCCAGTTCATGCCCCCTCGCCGAACACGCTCTCAGGACAGGATGGCAGCGCGGGATGAAGACGCAGCGTTGCTGGAGGCGGCGCAAGAACAAGCACAGGCAGAAGAGGAAATCCGAGCCCGCCTGCCAAGGGAGGTACTCAACATCAACAGGCGCCTGGACCAACACCAATCCTCCGTCGATTCGATTCAAGGTAATATAAATAAGCTCACAGAGATGGTCACTCAAATGAGCATGGCGATTACCAGATCCACGACGCCAAATCCTTCTGAATCAACTCTGTCGGATGCCAATACTCCCCTTTTTCACACCCCTCCCCAACCCAACCCAAGCTTGAGTGCCATCTTCGAAGGCAACACACCAGCCACCTCCGATACCCCAAACACCACCCAAAAACCAATTCTTCCACACCAAAACAATCACCCACCATCCTTCTCAACGCAGCCAGAGGTAAATGTGCGACCTTTACAGCCGAACAAGACTCCGATACACTCACAACCTCCTGATCAACTTGCAACAGGCTTCCCTTCAAATACCTTGCAATTCCACCAGCATAGTTCTCCCCACACCCACTCACACATGTACCAACATCCATCACCTCAGTCCAGAAATCAAAGTTTTCCCATTTACCCACCCTGTCGTGGGGCTACCTTTCGGGTACCCCACGGTGGTGGTACCTGGGTCACGCCAAGGGAAGCCCATTGAAGCCCATGAAGTGTACCGTGTGGCCCAAGTAGCCGGTTAGGTCGGTGATGGCTTTCCATATCCTGTAATGTGCAATCCGCACCGTCCCCCCGAGACCTGGCCTGTGATATAAAGGCCAGGAGGGTGCGCCACCAAGGTCAAGAAACACACAGGCAAACCCTAGCGAGATTGCCATCTCGCCATTGTAGCCACCTCGATAATATCAGATAAGCAGGAGTAGGTCTTTACCTCATCTCGAGGGGCCGAACCTGGGTAAATTCGCCTCCTGTTAGCCGTCGTGATCACCAACGTTCATACTCTCTCCCCCTCAATCAACCTGGGGTACACAACCTTGGGATTTGCCGAGTCCACACCTCGACAATTGGCGCCGTCTGTGGGAAGAACAGATCGTTGGAGTCATGGTTGCGCCGGCCTCATCTGCAATGAAGAACGGCATCAGCGCCAAGGAGTCGATCTACACCGGCTTCCTCGAGTTTGTCCAGCACTCGCCGGCTGATCTCTCGCCGTACGCCGAGCTGCAGCAGAGCACGTGGATTACCTTCGGTAGTCTGCGCTATCTGGTGGACAGTCGTGGAACGCTCCGGCCCACGCTGGCCACGTTGCGCGCGACGGATGCGCCTGCATCTACATCGACTGCGCCGACCGCGGCTTCACCCGCCGCGAAGATCGCATCTACTGCGGCCACGGCGATCGCGTCATCGACTGTCGTGAAGATCGCGTCCACTTCGACTGCGTCAGCACCATCTACGACCGCGTCAACGGCGACTGCGGTGACCACACCCGCGGTTACCAGAAAAATCGCATCTACTGCAACCCCGGCGCGAAACAAGTCTACTCCGACCTTCTTGTCCGCGCCCCGGACGAAGCCAAAATCTACGCCGATTTCGACTACGCCAACCGCGCCTCCGCATCGCGGAGTCGCCAGTAGCAGTGACTGTGGCACCCGCCACGTTGCTATGATCTTCGACTCTGAGCATAGCTCGGACGAAGGAAGCAGGACTGGGAGCATCAGCCCCACTCGACGGGTTTACCCCGCGCAAGTTTATATGGCCAGCCCAGCACGATCCAACGGTGGGGAACCCGTATACCCGCTGGAGGTGACCATGCCGGACAGGGTGACAAGACTCACCATCACTCGGGAGATGGCGATCAAGGCCATGAAGCACGTGGACGAAGGCACGTTCCCTTCACCAGATGAACCCCGAGAAGACCAACTGGCGGTCCAATACTTGCTTTGGAAGGAGTCCGAGCGAGTCCGCCAAGAGAAGGCCGATCTGATTCGGCGCAAAGAATTAGCCGACGCGTCGAGTGCCAGGAGGGCAGCACACTCGTTCATGGCCGGATCGGAAGAAGTCACACAAGGAGGACGTCACAGGGCTCGCATGCCACGGGTGCCAGAGGCTGATCGCGTCCACCTTGCCCGCAATCTGGAGTCGTCATTCATGACGGAGGATGCGGACGGAATCCCCATCCCCAAGACACCCGCTTCGGCCCTCATGGCAGTCGAAACCTACCTGCGACTAACACAGCCGCCGGAGGGTAACGCCCACGCCCGCCTTCATAGGCGACAAATTCAATCCCTCAGGGAAGTCGAGGAAGTCCTGGCAAAGTCAGCACCAGCAGAAAGGGTGCACGAGAATCCTAGGCCGCCACTCGAATCACTCGGGGGCTCGCGCCACAGGTCTAAGTCCAGCCTAGGCCGCCACTCGAATCACTCGGGGGCTGCGCCACACAGGCATAACTCGAAAATCCTATGCCGCCACTCGAATCACTCGGGGGCTCGCGCCATACAGGTCAAAGTCCAGCCTAGGCCGTCGCTCGAATCACTCGGGGGCTGCGCCACACAGGCACAACTCGAAAATCCTAGGCCGCCACTCGAACCACTCGGGGGCTCGCGCCATACAGGTCTAAGTCCAGCCTAGGCTGCCACTCGAATCACTCGGGGGCTGCGCCACACAGGCATAACTCGAAAATCCTAGGCCGCCACTCGAACCACTCGGGGGCTCGCGCCATACAGGTCTAAGTACAGCCTTGGCCACCACTCGAATCACTCGGGGGCTGCGCCACACAGGCATAACTCGAAAATCCTAGGCCGCCACTCGAACCACCCGGGGGCTCGCGCCATACAGGTCTAAGTCCAGCCTTGGCCACCACTCGAATCACTCGGGGGCTGCGCCACACAGGCATAACTCGAAAATCCTAGGCCGCCACTCGAACCACCCGGGGGCTCGCGCCATACAGGTCTAAGTCCAGCCTAGGCCGCCACTCGAATCACTCGGGGGCTGCGCCGCACAGGCATAACCCGAAAATCCTAGGCCGCCACTCGGACCACTCGGGGGCTCGCGCCATACAGGTCTAAGTCCAGCCTAGGCCGCCACTCGAATGACTCGGGGGCTGCGCCGCACAGGCATAACTCGAAAACCCTAGGCCGCCACTCGAAATACTCGGGGGCTCGCGCCATACAGGTCTAAGTCCAGCCTAGGTCGCCACCTGACGCACTCGGGGGCTGCGCCATGCAGGCCCAAGCTGACAGCGCCTTAGCCACACTCGAGCACTCGGGGGCTGCGCCGCACATGCCTAACTCAAGCATACCTAAGACGTCACCCGATTCACTCGGGGACTGCTTCATACAGGTTTACGAGTACAAAACCATACATTATACATTCAAGGACTAACACCACATGGCCATACATACATGCATATTTACACTAATGTTACAATCTAACATTGTACAGCAAAAGGTTATTGTCTTTAGTCGACAGATTCTTCCTTTGGCGCATCTAAGGGCCCGACGATTTCTTCAGTTCGGTGCAAGACTTGGTGAATCGCACGGCGCGCAGGAGCATATGACTCCTGGTAATCAGACACCCTCGGCAATCCGCCAAGTATTCTGTCCAAGGGAACATGACTTCGATGCAGTCGCACATATGCAAATGCCGCATTCGCTCCGGCGACAAGCTGAGCAAAGACGACTCCCTTCAAGGCCCTGGCCTGGCGAAATTTCTCCAACAGCGCGGGCAATCCAGTCGGCTGCTCACCAAGGGGGAAGAACACTCTGTTGATTTGCCAGAGTGCTTTCCTGCAACCTTCAAGAATTAACGCAGCTCGCCAGGTGCGATCCAGCATCCGCGCGAGTACACGGCCCTCTTCCTTATGTACCCAGAATTGACGAGCTTCGACCGAGTCACCGGTGGCTTCCCTCTCCACGCGCTCGTCCACTCGAGTGTTCTCGGCTTGCCAGTCAGGGTTAACAACTGCAATTAACGGGTCAAGATGCAGAACAACACAAGCATGAAGAAATCAAAGCGAAGCAGCTAGAGTCCAACCTTGTAGCTGTCGACATATCAGATCAATTTGGTCAAGAAGGAACCGTTCGCGCTGATTGAACGGCCCAGCGGAACGCGCCCTGAGGCGTTCAAGCTCCACTTCAGCTATCCGCAGCTTCGACTCAAGTTCAACGATCTTATTCCTCATATAGTTAAACACCCGCTGGTCGTTCACGCTTCGTGTGGGAGTTGGACCAGCTGGGTGCTGTTGGCGAGCGGGCACAGCAGAAGAGGTACCCTCACCCTCATTTACACAGGTGGCTTCGGCGACTTCAAGAGCAGCATTTTCATCAGGCTGCCAAGTTAGGTGGTGTCAAACAGAAGCCATATTCATTCTAGCAAAAGACTCGAAGAGGTACATTCACATGGAGGAATCAGAAAATGCATTGGTAAAAAGACTTCATTAAGTTCACTACAAAAGGCGAATCAAAGGGGAACCCTACTACAAAGACTACACTGCAGACTCCGACTGCGAGCGACTCTTCTTGGAGGCTAACTCTGCAGCCCTGGCAAGCTTCCTCTCAAAGGTATCAATTAGCTTAACAACTAACTGACTCGCTTTTGCCTTGACGCTGTTTAGCGACTTGGTCTTGCCATCGGGTTTTCGAGGAAAGTCGCTGACAACTGCCTCGAAGTCGCCTGCGACCTCATGGCCAAGCAAAAGCCGGAAGGTGAGCTCGGAGCCGCGTACCATCTGTGCACGCGTGAAGTCCGTCATCGTGGTCACCTCGCCTTCAAAGGGAGCCGCAAGCGCCTCGGCATCCGTCGGTGCAGACTGGCCGGGGAAGACACCTTGGTAGACGTTAGCCAAGGCACTGGAGGACCTCTTCAGGGTCGCCACAGCATATGCACAGCCCCGGTCGAAGAAGTCGACCGCAGCTGGCAACTTGGTGTTGGTGCTGGAAGTTCCCTCAGGAGGGGCACCACCACCAATGCCTGCGTCAAAGAAGACACACAACAGTAAGGTTACCTGCAGGCGACTAAATTCAAAAGTAAGCTTGTTAAGCTGAGTACTTACTCCCTACGAGTTCGGCGAGCCCGAGTAAGCGCTCGACTTGGGTTTTTTCCATCTCAGCCTGCGTCTCTTCGCGCTTTTGGGCTTCACCCAACGACGTCTCCAGCTCGGCGACTCGTTTCGCCAAACCTTCGTTGTCGTCTGCAGAACACCCGAGCAAAATCAGCAATGAAAGCAGTCGAAGAACAATCTACAAAGTCGAACAATCTACACTTACTCTTCGCCTGCTGCAGAGCAATACGGAGCTGGCTGGCCTCTTTCTCCAGGCGAACGAAGCGAGTGGCCGCTTCCACCTGTTGGCGGTAATGCGGCTGCAGAAGAGCAAAAGTGTCAATCTGTGCCCGACTATCCTAGTCACGCACATCTTCGGGGGCTACTCCCATCGGGAGCGCTGTTCGCGCACCCGGCACAAGAATTTGCAGGGTTAAGACAGAATATACTTACGTGCCCAAGCAGCTCAGCATCCACTGCAGTCGTATCAGCAGCTCTTTCTGGCCTCGTGGAGGTTGACGTCTTCAACGTCAAGGGATTATTGGCTTCAGGCGCCTCTTCGGGTGCCCCAGTGGTCCGCTCCAGGACAGCCGCGGACTGATGTTCCTCATCGCGAGGTGAAGCGTCGGCACCACCAGTGTGATGGCTATATAAAGAAGCAAAAATTCAGAAAAGCGTCCAAGGAGTCGAAAGAAGAACAAAGACAAAAAAGCGTACTCGCAAAGGCTTACCTGTTGACATCTTCATCCTCGCTGCTCATGGGAGGAGATGCCATCTTCACAAACGCAGCGGGTGGCGCTGAATTTAGTGGAGGCACGGACAGAGGATCCTCCGGCTCACTCGCATCAGAGGACAATTCGCTGGCTTCCTTATCCTCCACAACCACTTCCTTCAAAGGTGACGACCCCGAGATGGAGTCGACATTCCTTCGCCTTCGCCGCTTCTGCGGCGGCTCATTGTCTTCATCGTTTTCCTCCACTTCCTCACTCGGCGAGTGGGCAGAAGGGAGTTCGTCTTCATCGTCGTCCTGCTCGACGACCGTGGCCTCGTCGTGAGGTCCGTTCTCCATCAGCGGAGGAAGTCTCACATAAGCTCTTCTATCCTGACGAGCAGCGAGGAGAAAGGCGAGTCAGGAAAAACATTCGACTAAAGAAAAGCAAAGAGAGTTCAAGGTGCTTACCTCAGGTACGGGGTTGTTTGGCCCGTATGGTTCGACCGGGCACTTAACGTTGCACGGATCGGCGACCTGGAGGCTGGTGATGTTCCTCACCTTAGTCGCGATCTGTGCATCATCGAGCGAGGTGTCGACTGCGAGCTCCCACATTGGTTGTTCGCGTCGACGCAGCGGCTGCACCTTCAGCCTGTGGAAAGTCGCGATAAGGTGAATGCCACCTGTCTCGCGTCCGAGTGTCTTCAGCAATCCGCGGAGCAGCGCCAGCAGTGGCTTGGTCGACTCCTTGTCCTCCCTTGACAGAGAGTGCGACCAGGCATTGGTCCTTCGCAGAGGTCGATCAGCGGCGAACTCGGGAAGGCCTTCTTGGTTCCACCTGATGTAGAACCATTTCTTCCGCCAGTTCTGGACGGAGTCAGATTTATTCAGCTGGAAGAAGGACGTGTCGCCGTGCAGCTGGATTCCGAAGCCGCCTACAGGGTACGTCTGCTTCGATCGTCCCACCATCCGTCGCACCATGAAGAGCGACTTCCAGAGGTTCCAGTTGGGTGCGATCCCCAGAAAGCACTCGCATAACACAATAAAACTCGCGATGCTCAAGATGCTGTTGGGATTCAGATCATGGATCTGAATCCCATAGGCGAAAAGAAGACCACGAACAAAATCGTGGATGGGGAACCCGAAGCCCCGTGGAAGGAATTCCACGAAGCACACGCGCTCCCCATTGCGAGGAGAGGGGATTACATCCTTACCGGGGGCGCACGTCCTCGCCGTGCTCGTCGGCGGCAGCAATCCCTATTCTCGGAGGTTGTCCAGCTCCGCCGCCTTCACGGACGACTTCCCCCAATCGCCCTCCAACTTCTTCATGCCGGCGTCGTCGCCGGCGGCGGAGCTTTCTGCTCCCTTTACCCTCTTCTGGCCCATGGTGCTAGCGGAGGAGGGGAGAGCTTCTGGAGATCTCGGTGCAAATGGCAATGGAGATGAGGCAACGGAGAAGACGGGAATGAAGGCTTGGTGAACTGTTCCCACGCCGCGGTGAAAATTATATACCGCGGGGGCAGTTCATCCTAGCCGTCATCTACGGAACCGTAGCCCGAAGCAACCATCCGGCCGTCCACGTGTCGCGCGGAGAGGGCAACTGTCACCCTCCACTACGCATGGGAACCAAGGCGTCATCATCACTTCGCGAAAGTTCCGCGCCCAACGGTCCAAATTCAACGGCGGCCGCTGCGACAGTGGGCCCACTTCGTCACGTCCCGTCGGGCGCAGAGTGTGCCAGGAAGCGTCATCACTGATGTCATCCCTGACGTCACTATGGATTCGTATCAAGTAAGCCAACGATCTGGCAGAGCACTCGACAATCCATTCGAGTGAGACAAGTACATAGTAAGCTTTACAAAGCTGATGACACCCGAATTCATCATTCGAGTGGATGAACAACCAGTAAGCTTTCAGAGCTGAGTTTAAGTCAATTCAGTAGGCCATCAAGGCTGAGTACAAAGTAAGTCGAGCAAGGCCAGTTTTGACTCGGGCATTTCGAGTCATCTTTTTACTCCCATCGGGAGCGGACTTTTCGACTGAAGAAAAATTGAGTTTAACCTCAATCGCAAGCAATTCAGCTTAATCTCGGGGGCTACTCCCATCGGGAGCGCTGTTCGCGCACCCGATGACTAAGGACAACGACAGTCGAAAGTTGGCGAATCAAGAAGATCATGAGGCGCACCCGATTATTCAAGACAATTGCAGCCGAAGGTTGACTAGTAAAGGAACCAGGTGGCGTGCCCGGAGGAAGGAGTCCTTTACTCGACTCTGCGATTCGACTAAGCACTCGGGGGCTACTGTCGTGGGGCTACCTTTCGGGTACCCCACGGTGGTGGTACCTGGGTCACGCCAAGGGAAGCCCATTGAAGTCCATGAAGTGTACCGTGTGGCCCAAGTAGCCGGTTAGGCCGGTGATGGCTTTCCTTATCCTGTAATGTGCAATCCGCACCGTCCACCCGAGACCTGGCCTGTGATATAAAGGCCAGGAGGGTGCGCCACCAAGGTCAAGAAACACACAGGCAAACCCTAGCGAGATTGCCATCTCGCCATTGTAGCCACCTCGATAATATCAGATAAGCAGGAGTAGGTCTTTACCTCATCTCGAGGGGCCGAACCTGGGTAAATTCGCCTCCTGTTAGCCGTCATGATCACCAACGTTCATACTCTCTCCCCCTCAATCAACCTGGGGTACACAACCTTGGGATTTGCCGAGTCCACACCTCGACACACCCCCTCAAAGCTCCCCAATTTATCCACCTCCACAACAATATTATCCCAGCCCCCCACAACCCACTTACACTGCTCCTTACAAATACCCACCGTCGCCACCAATCTACCCATACCAACACAACACTTACGGCTACTACCACTACCCTCCTCCACCAAATCCAACTCCCCAATATACCTATACAACACCCCAGCCTGCAATTCCACAAACACCACCTTTTCCTGCAAACAGATTCCCAACTCCCAGCCCACCAACACCACCCGCAAATCATGATCCTTATATCAGAACACCAAGCATGGAGTTGCCCCTTCTCTTTGGAGAGAATGCTGCCAACTGGATTGAAGAGTGTGAGAGTGTTTTCACACTTATGGGGATCCCAAATGATGCCAAAGTCAAATGGGCAAATGCTCATATCAGAGGGAAGGCCAAGACATGGTTGTCTAGCACCAAACTGAACGTGTACCTGATGAACTGGCACCAGTTCTGAGAGCTCATTTGTGAAAGATTTCCTGCTCCAGGAGAACATGAGACCATGGNCGAAAGGGCAACCTGGGGGGCCACCCAGGGGCCAGAGGCGGGTGGCGGCCACAGCCCCACCTGGACCCACGGGTGGGACCCGCCCTGCCCTCTGGGCACCGCCTCGGCCCCCTCCGACGCCTATAAAATCCCTTTAACCCTAAAAATGACGGGGCGGCCATTAGTTTTAAGAGAAGTCACCCCGACGCGCCGTCACCGTAAACCCTAGTTCGGGGTGATTCTGAAGCTGATCTCGGGACCCTGCCGGAGGGGAGATCGATCGCGGAGGGCTCTTCATCGCCATTCCTTCCTCCGGGATGATTTGTGAGTAGTCCCACCTTGGACCATGGGTCCATGGCAGTAGCTAGATGGTACTCTCTCTCCCTTATGCTTCATGTCTTATGATCTTGTGAGCTGCCTAACATGATCAAGATCGATTATTGTAATGCTATGTGATGTGTTTGCTGGGATCCGATGGATTATAAAGTTATGATCAGATTGTGCTTGATTCTTATATGTTGATTTATATGCTTGCATGCTCTCCGATGTGCGTAGTTACTTTGGCCAAGTGATTGTGTGTATCTCCAAGAGGAGTATTTATGCTAGATAGTGGGTTCATGCCCCCTTTTGTTCCTGGGCACGAGTGACATAAACGTCTAAGGGCGAGGATGTGCTGTTGCTACTAGGGGTAAAACAACGATGTTAATATCTCTTTTGATATTAGTATTGTTTACTTCATGCGCTTTACTTAATGCAATTATCTGTTGCTTGCAACTTAATACCGATGGGTGACAGGCTAGATAGCAATCCCACGGTGGACTTTTTAGATAAAGATGCAGTTGGACTCAACGGTCTTTGTTCATTATCGTGATGCCTACATAAATATTATCATGTTCTCTTTGTCATAGCTAGATTAAGTTTGTGTTATAATCTTGTTAATTGCCCAGCTGTAATTTGTTACCCATCATATGAATGTTCTATTTACTTGAGAGACTCCACTAGTGAACCCATGGCTCCCGGTCCATATTTTTAGATTGATTGCAACCTTTATTCATCACTTTTCATCATCATTACTCCACTGGTTCATTTTTATATTTTATGTATTTCACTATACAATTAACCGCTTCATTTTCTGCGAGACTGGAAAGATTGACAACCTTTCCGCCGTTGGGGGCAAAGTATTTGGTTGAGTGTGTGCAGATCCACGTCTGTTGAAGATTAAGCACCAGAGATCTTCGACATTCACTTTGTTGTTGATTTCAAATTCTACTGGTTCGATAAACCTCGGTTCGTTAACGAGGGAAAACTTCTACTTGCTACATCCACGCATTCATTTGGGGCACAACCCAACTCTGTCAGTGCTCATCAATATCCACAATCAAGGTGCCATACCTAGGGCTTATAAGGAAAATCGACCGACTAAGATAATACGAGTCCTAGACTAACACGGCTTTGTTGTCTTCGTCTTGTGCACCAAGTCAGATGGTTACTGGGACTTCGTCTTGGATCCTTTTTAACCGGCTTTGCCTTGTCCTTACTTCAACATACTGGGCCACCCGGTAAGCCTGCCGGCATTACCACCAGTGGGCCACCCTGGTATACTGGAATATGTACATGTCGATGATACCCCTATTTGGTATATCCCCGACAACAATTGATATCATAAGCGATAATTAAAAACTAAAATCTAAATAACACAACAATCTAAAAAATCAAAGTTCATCTATTAAATCGACATTTGTTGGTTTTACAAAAGGTGAAATGACCGATGATTGCGATAGAGGCTCAACTTCTGATGATTTTATCAAGTCGTTATTCCGTGAATCAACAGATGGTGAAATGATCGATGATTGCGACAAAATCTCAACTTTTTCTTATTCTTACATGGAGCAAGCGGGAACCACATATTTCAAGGAGGCATTTTAAATACATGTGTGATTATGGAATTTCTGTATGTAGGTTAGTTCTTACTTGAAAATTATTATTAATTGTGTAAAAAAACTATTATAAAAAAATAGTAACAGATTTACATATATTTTAAAAAAGGAAAACGCTTGCGATCAGCCGACCAATCGGCGCGCTCCGATCAGTCGCCTCGGGCTAACGCCGCGCGCGGCACTGTCCCTCTCTGTTTATTCACGTGGGTGGGCCTGAATGCTGTTAGGAATACATTTCTATTTTCTACTCTGTATATGTGTGTGCGTACGATGCATGCATAGCAGCATGCACGTCAACTAGCTACTTGCCAGTGCTGAAGTTCGATGGCGTGTCCGGGGATATGCTGCCCCGGTCTGTTTCTTTCAACGGCAATGGTTTGTCCTATGGCAAACTAAATTGGAGATCCGAAAAGCTGATGATCAGCGATGGAGCCGTGTCGAGATTGGGTGAAGAGGTGATCTGTTTTTTTTTTTTTGGTGGCTGCTACGGTGGTGCCGAAAAAGATGGATAGGCGTTAGTTTGTCACAGAGTTTTATCCTATCTTTTCAGATCTGTAAGATTGGTGTATACGTACTTTGTATCTCGTCTTTTATTTATCAATAAGAATCGTATTACCATGAAAAAAAACTATTTATCAATAAGAATCGTATTACCATGCAAAAAAAAAAACTTTCACGCAAGAAAAAAAAACTACTAGGTACGGAGTATATAATGAGGAAAGAGCATACCGGCTAGACCTAGATCTCCAACCCGAGACCTTATCGCCGCCGCCAGCTCCCTCCGCCTCCACTCCCCCACCTGAAATCTATCTTAATCCGTCGCACCTCTAGAGTTAAAGGTCTTGTTGCATCTTCGATCCGAAGTTAAGACTGGATCCTATCACTAGTAGAAAACAAGCCTTCCGTTTTGGACACTGGGAGGCTTTAGTCCCGGTCACGGCACGAACCGGGACTAAAGGATCCTTTGTCCCGGTTCGTGCGGCTCGGAGGACGCGTGGGGACCGGGAGGCATCCGTCCCGGTTCTTTGGGACCCTTTTGTCCCGGTTCGTGGTACGAACCGGGACAAAAGGTCCGCACCCGACAGCCCCCGAGGTGGGGTCCGACGCGGGAACCTTTTGTCCCGGTTCGTGTTATAGACCGGGACAAAAGGCTTACCTTTAGTCCCGGTTTGTAATACGAACCGGGACAAAAGGTGTTTTCTCACTATATCACCTTCTTCCTGCCCGAGGAGCTCGAGTTCATCACCATTTTTCTTCTCAAGCTCCTCACAAAGCTCCATTTGATCCATATTTTTTTCCACCATTTGTCCACATTAAGTTTGCCCCATCCACCCAAGGCTTCTAATAGGTTAGAAACCTTATCCTCTCGGAGCTCGGATTCATCTCTATCGCTATTTTTGCTCCTCATTTCATTGGTGTTGCATGCTAGGTGTTTGATGAAATGCCTAAGTTAGAATTGCTCAAATTCTAGGCTAGTTGACTTATTGCTAGTTTATTTTTTTATATGCAATTTGATTTCAAATTAAAGTATGATTTGTTGTTTTTAATTAGTGCCGTCCCATTCGTGTCCTTGTCCTCACTGTTGTCGATCGCCCGCGCCGGGCGCCCCGTCGCCGACACCACCTTCGTGAGCTTCTTATTCTTACTTATATGATTTACATTGTTACCTGTATAATTTTTCTTATTTGTATAATTGTTTTTTATATGTATAGTGTCATGGTTTTGATATCCGTCCCCGTCGGCCCTCGTCCGGTCTATGATTCGGATGTGGTATATTATCTTTTATAACTATGTTTTTAATTTCTTTATTTTAACAATTATGCCGACCAAACATTTGACATAGATATTTTGATCTAGGACATATATGAACCTGAAATTCCGACCGACCCTCGTGTCGAGAGGTTAAATTTAGTTGAAAGAGAAAACGATGATTTGAAAGAAAAAATCAAAAAAATTGAAGAAGAGAAGATGAAATTGGAGCTGTATGTTGCCGATGTCGTCGATGATCACAAGATCGAGATGGATGCAATGCGTAAGAAGATTAGAAACATTAGAAAAGATGCCATAAAAAATGAGGCTTGGTATCATTATGCCGTCGGATCAATTGTTACCTTAGTTGCGATTTTGATCGCATTTGTTGTTGCATTTAAATGCATTAGATAGTTTGTATGTTAATTTCACTGTATGTTTTCATCATTAGGACTATGTATTACATTTGGTCAGTACTCTGCGGAAGGTTTTAATGTGATGAACTTCTATTCATGATGTTGTGTGTAATATAATATACTCATATAATGCAGATGAGTCGGCAATATATAACTCGAAATATATAAGGTGCTCGATGAATCGGCAATGGATGTACGGTGACCGACGAACTGGCGAGTTCATTACGGGACTTGGTAGTTTTATCGCTGCGGCCGAGACAAACAAACAGAATGGTTTTATGTGTTGTCCATGTGTTGTCTGTCAGAATAAGAAGGATTACTCTTCCTCCAGAATCCTTCACACCCACCTGCTTCGGCACGGTTTCATGCCCAGCTATAATTGCTGGACCAAGCACGGAGAAACAGGGGTTATGATGGAAGAAAATGAAGAAGAAGATGATGATTACAACTCTTCTATGTACCCTGAATACGGTGATACTGCAACGGGGGAAGCTGAAGATCTAGATGAGCCGACTGATGATCTTGGTCGTGCCATTGCTGATGCACGGAGAGACTGCGGAACAGAAAATGAGAGGTCGAAATTCGCGCGCATGTTAGAGGATCACAACAAACCGTTGTACCCAAACTGTGAAGATGGCCTGAAAAAACTGGGTAGCACACTGGAATTGCTGCAATGGAAGGTAGAGGTCGGTTTGACCGACAAAGGTTTTGAAAAGTTGCTGAAAATAATGAAGAAGGACCTTCCAAAGCATAACGAATTGCCCGCCAGTACATACGAAGCGAAGAAGATTGTCTGCCCTCTAGGATTAGATGTGCAGAAGATACATGCATGCCCTAATGACTGCATCCTCTATCGTGGTGAGGAGTACGAGAATTTGGATGCATGCCCGGTATGCACTGCATTGCGGTACAAGATCAGACGAGATGACCCTGGTGATGTTGAGGGCGAGCGCCCGAGAAAAAGGGTTCCTGCCAAGGTTATGTGGTATGCTCCTATAATACCACGGTTGAAACGTTTGTTTCGAAACAAAGAGCATGCCAGGTTGTTGCGATGGCACAAAGAAGATCGTAAGAAAGACGCGATGTTGAGACACCCCGCTGATGGGTCACAGTGGAGAAAAATCGAGAGAGAGTTCCCGAACTTCGCAGATGACGCAAGGAACTTAAGATTTGGCCTAAGTACAGATGGCATGAATCCTTTTGGAGAGCAGAGCTGTAGTCATAGCACGTGGCCTGTGACTCTATGTATCTATAACCTTCCTCCTTGGTTGTGCATGAAGAGGAAGTTTATTATGATGCCAGTGCTCATCCAAGGCCCGAAGCAACCCGGGAATGACATTGACGTGTACCTTAGGCCTTTGGTTGAAGAACTTTTACAGTTGTGGCGCGAAGAAGGTGTACGTGTGTGGGATGAGTACAAACAGGCGGAATTTGACCTACGAGCGTTGTTGTTCGTAACTATCAATGATTGGCCAGCTCTTAGTAACCTTTCAGGACAGACAAACAAGGGATACAATGCTTGCACGCACTGTTTAGAGGAGACAGATAGTATATATTTGGAGAAGTGTAAGAAGGTTGTGTACCTGGGGCATCGTCGATTTCTTCCGACCAAGCATCCCGTAAAAAAAAAAGGCAAGCATTTCCAAGGTCTGCCCGAGCCTCGGAGGAAGCCTGACCACCGTACTGGTGATGATATATTTGATATGGTCAAGGATCTAGAAGTGATCTTTGGAAAAGGTCCTGGCAGTCAATCTGTTCCGAATGACGGTACCGGACATGCGGCCATGTGGAAGAAGAAATCTATTTTTTGGGAGCTACCCTATTGGAAAGTCCTAGAGGTCCGCTCTTCAATCGACGTGATGCACGTGACGAAGAATCTTTGCGTGAACCTGCTAGGCTTCCTGGGCGTGTATGGGAAGACAAAAGATACACCGGAAGCACGGGAGGACCAACAACGTATGAAAGACCCAAACAACATGCATCCACAGAACAAGATACACCGGAGCAGCTACGCCCTTACCAAAGCAGAGAAGGAAATCTTTTTTGAATGCCTGAACAGTATCAAGGTCCCGTCTGGCTTCTCGTCGAATATAAAGGGAATAATAAATATGGCTGAGAAAAAATTTCAAAACCTAAAGTCTCATGACTGCCACGTGATTATGACGCAGTTGCTTCCGATTGCACTAAGGGGCCTTCTACCGGAAAATGTTCGAGTACCCATTGTGAAGCTATGTGCATTCCTCAATGCAATATCTCAGAAGGTAATCAATCCAGAAAATCTGACACAGTTACAGAACGATGTGGTCCAATGTCTTGTTAGTTTCGAGTTGGTGTTCCCACCATCGTTCTTCAATATTATGACGCATCTGCTGGTTCACCTAGTCGAAGAGATTGCCATTCTCGGTCCTGTTTTTCTACACAATATGTTCCCCTTTGAGAGGTTCATGGGAGTTTTAAAGAAATATGTCCATAACCGTGCTAGGCCAGAAGGAAGCATCTCCAAGGGCTATGGAACAGAGGAGGTCATTGAGTTCTGCGTTGACTTTATTCCTGACCTTAAGTCGATTGGTGTTCCACAATCAAGACATGAGGGGAGACTGAGTGGAAAAGGCACGCTAGGAAAGAAAGCAGACATATGCAGGGACGGGCATTCTTTAACTCAGGCACACTACACAGTTCTACAGAGTTCTACCTTGGTGGCCCCGTATATCGAGAAACACAAGAACATATTACGGTCTCAACACCCGGGACAGTCCGACACCTGGATTACACATGAACACATTGATACTTTCGGCGGTTGGTTGCGAACACATCTCATTAATGACAACACTGTTGGAGATCAGCTTTACTTGTTGGCCAGGTCACCATCTTCGACTGTGTTGACTTTCCAAGGGTACGAGATAAATGGAAATACATTTTACACGATCGCCCAAGATAAAAAGAGCAGCAACCAAAACAGTGGTGTCCGGTTTGATGCAATAAACAACAATGGACAAAAGGACACATATTATGGTTACATAGAGCAGATATGGGAACTTGACTATGGACCTTCTTTTAAGGTCCCTTTGTTCCGGTGCAAATGGGTCAAGCTGAATGGAGTGGGGGTTCAGGTAGACAAGCTGTACGGAATGACAACAGTGGATCTCAACAATCTTGGTTACGGAGACGAACCATTCGTCCTAGCCAATGATGTTGCTCAGGTGTTCTATGTGAAGGACATGTCTACCAAACCGAGAAAGATGAAAAATAAGGAAACGAATAAATCATCCGACGAGCCAAAGCGTCACATAGTTCTTTCAGGGAAAAGAAACATCGTGGGAGTGGAGGACAAGACAGACATGTCAGAAGATTACGATAAGTTTGATGAAATTCCCCCCTTCACGGTCAAAACTGACCCAACCATCGTGTTGAATGATGAAGATGCTCCATGGTTACGGTCGGTGCGACCATAAGAAAGCGGCAAGACTTCTCTGATGATCTTCCACCGCTTCCCGCCTTCGTCTTCGTGTAATAATATTTATGTATGAGTGTTCTCAAACATGATGTATTTTTATGAACACTTTGATAATATTTAGTCCCGGTGGCTAGAACCGGGACTAAAGGGTCTTTTGGCGCGCACCTTTTCGGTGTCCGAAAAAATACCCTTTAGTCCTGGTTCCAGCCACAAACATGCATCTTGGAAGCACGGACAATGTATTAAACCTTTTATCAAATGCACACGGTTTCCCCGTCATACAGCCCAACGGTGGCTCGTGAGTGCCTGCATATCAAATGCACCGTTGGGCTGTATGACGGGAATCCGAATGATTTGTATTCGGTCGATGAACTGAAGTATTTTGTAGATAGAACAGCCGCAAGTATTTTGTTGAGGGCTGTGAAGTGAGCAGCAAATCGACCTTCGATCCAAACAGCCCCAAGACTTCTCTGATGATCTAACGACCGTCCCAAAAAGTGTTGGGAATGTTGTAGATCATCAGAGAGCCTTGGAGCTGCTTGGATCCGACCGAGGGGCATGGCTACCACTTCCACCACCACCACCACTCGTTGTGTGCCGTTTCGCTGCAGGGACGTCGCTATTTATAGGCGTGTGCTTCTGATCCAACGGCTCACAAGCGCTCTAAAGAAACACACCCCTGATCCAACGGCTCACAAGCGCTTGAAAGAAACACACGATCCGTGTGCTTCTTTAGTCCCGGTTGGTAACACGAACCGGTACTAAAGGCCCTGATCCAACAGCTCACAAGCGCTCGAAGGAAACACACGATCCGTGTGCTTCTGATCCAACGGCTCACAAGCGCTCTAAAGAAACACACCCCTGATCCAACGGCTCACAAGCGCTTGAAAGAAACACACGATCCGTGTGCTTCTTTAGTCCCGGTTGGTAACACAAACCGGTACTAAAGGCCCTGATCACTCTATATATAGGCTTGGCCTCCATTGCCATATCACATCTAAACTCATATCTGCAACCTCATCACTCTTCCATTGTAACAAAATTTTGACTTAGGCGTTTTTGACTTAGGTGTTCTCGGCGACGATGTCCATGTTGGACCAGAGGGGCGATGTGCGGGACTGGGCTCCACCGGGCTGGCACTGGGAGGTGCTACCTTCCGGGACGCGCAGCTTGGTGAGGAATCCGGGTGACATCGTCGACCCGGATCTTCTGTGGTGGCAGTCGCGTGGGCCACGCTCGGTGCAGAGGGAGCCGGCCTCCGAGGAGGTGGTACGTCGCCGTATCAGGGAGGAGGATGAGCACGTCCGTCGCTACATGTATCTATTGGATAGGCAGTATGACAGTAGGTGGTCGTTTCTTCAGAGGGTTCCTTCTCACGTGAGCTATGACCCTGTGAGGGTTCCTTCTCTTTGGATGCGCAGCGCCGGAGGCTCAGCACCCCGTGGCTCAGGAACTTGGAATATGTCCTAGGCAGTACGACAGTTCTGTTGAAAACTTGTTCACAACAAAGAGCTATCTCCTCCTAACATTCTAGGGTTTCTGTCGAAATAACGGGTGTTATGGCCAAATACATGGCATAGTTTGTTTGAATGGGTCCATATTCCACACAAACATGCATCTTGGAAGCACGGACAATGTTGACGAAGGAAGTTTTTTTTATTGAATAAAAAAACCATTTTCCATTTTCCGAGTGTCAGAAATGGTTTTTTTTTGTGAAGGACCTACCAGAAATATGTTGCAAAACTTGGGTGATTCATTTTTTTAATATGCTAGAACATGTTATATGCACAAATAATCAATTTGTTTTCTAAGAAAAGATTTCCATCCACCTCTTTTAAAAATCACAAATTTCTGCCGATTCTGCTGGAAACGGGACAACTTTCTAGACTTAATTATAGTTTCTAGAAATATTTAATTCCATTTTGAAAGATATTGTATTTATAATTTTATAAGTTTAAAACAAAAATTATTGTTTTTTTCTGATAAACAGATCGAAAGATATTGTATTTATAATTTTATAAGTTTAAAACAAAAAAACAGAACAAACTTTTGTTGGCGCCCAAATTTTAATTCTGAAAGAACCTTTCGTCCCGGTTCGTGGCTGGAACCGGGACGAAAGGGTCTTTTGGCGCGCACCTTTTCGGTGTCCGAAAAAATACCCTTCCGTCCCGGTTCCAGCCACCAACCGGGACGAAAGGTCACCCTTTCGTCCCGGTTGGTGGCTGGAACCGGGACGGAAGGGTCTTTCGTCCCGGTTCCAGCCACGAACCGGGACGAAAGGCCCCTTTAACCTCTCTTCTCCCCCAATCCTTCTCTCATTCTCTCATTCGCGCTAAATCGCCTAAGGACTTGGACGGCCAACCGCACGGACGCCGGCAGGCTGCCCAATTTTCCGGCGGCTGCCCTCCTCTTCTCCGCTCGCCGCTCGCCGCCGGCCGCTCGCCGCCGGCCGCCTTCCTCCTCCCCGCTCACCGCCCTTCATCTCCCTCCTCGCCGCTCTCGATCGATCCGCCGGAGCCGCGCGGACGCTCCCTGGCCGAGCTCCTCCCCATCCGCCTGCCGCGCCACCTCTTCTCCCTCGCCTCCTCCGGCCGCCTCCGCCGGTCGAGCCTCCGCCGGCCGAGCCACCATCCCGGTTGGTGCCTCCTCCGCCGGCCTAGAGCCTCCTCCAATCGACCCGAGGTAATTTCATTTTTTTCTTATTCTTTTTTCTTATTATCAGAATTGGTTAGATTAGGTATTTTTTAGTTAGAATTGGTAGCTAAATATTTTCATTCGAATTAGAATTTGTAGTTAATCTAAATATTTTAATTCTTATTCTTAGTTAATTAAAATAAGAATTGCCTAAATAAGAATTGTTTTCTCATTTTTACAATATTTAGCTAATTAAAATATTTAGCTTACCAATTTAAAATATTTAGCTTACCAATTGCCGATTGCACGATTTCGTGATCAAGCCGTGCCCAAGTTCATCGGTGACATCACCATGACGTCATGTGTTCATCATTTAGCAATTGTTAGCTATTTTAAATAATGTTAGCTATTTTAAATAATTAAAATGTTAGCTATTTTGAAATGTTAGCAATTGTGTTAACAATAATTATTAGTGTTAGCAATTGTGTTAGCAATTTGTATTAATTAGTGTTAGCAATTGTTAGCTATTTTAAATAATGTTAGCTATTTTGAATTAATTAGTGTTAGGAATAATGTTAGCTATTTTGTATTAATTAGTGTTTGAAATGTTAGCAATTGTGTTAACACTAATTATTAGTGTTAGCAATTGTGTTAGCAATTTGTATTAATTAGTGTTAGCAATTGTTAGCTATTTTAAATAATGTTAGCTATTTTGAATTAATTAGTGTTAGGAATAATGTTAGCTATTGTTTATTCTCACGGTGGAGATTGTTTATTTTGAATAATTAGTGTTAGCAATTATGTTAGCTATTTTAATAATTAGTGTAGAATAAGAATAAGAATAGAATTAAAAGAATAAGAATAAGAATGGGTTAATTTTCATTAACCACCCGGTCAATTGTCCTTGCAGAAACTATGGATCACAACAGAGACGAAAATCAGGAGAACATATTGCAAGATATTATCCGCGGTGAAGATGAGTTGGAGTTCACCTCGAGCTTTCTGAACGACTCCGGCGAGGGAGCGCAGATAGAAGCTGAGGCATCCGGTGATGATGGTGACCGGACAATTATTACTACAAACTCCGGCGCGGTATATTAACTAACCCTATATTGACTAAATCCACTATTTGATTCATATATATATATATGCATTAATGATCTTTCTTCTTTTAGCCCTCCGGATCGAGCAAATCTTCTTCTATCCCCAAACGAGGCCCATCCAAAAGGTGTGATAAAGAAGAGAGATACAAGATCGAAGCAGTAGCTCCAGATGGCAGACCGCTGACACATTTTGTCAAGTTTGTAAGTCAGTGCGGAGTTGTTGTTAGGGACAACGTCCCGATCACCACTCAAGAATGGAATGAGCCGAAGGCGACAGAACGCTCGTCTCTCACTTTTGTTGACGATAGAGTGAAAGACAATCTTTGGACGACGCTAATGGCTAATTTCACGCTTCCTCGTCAAGACGACGACGCTCATCCGTTAGAGGAGGAGGATCCAAATTACGTGGATCCCATAGAGAAAAAGGTCAAGGAGTGGGCACTGAAGAAGATGGCCGAACAATTTGCAAACTGGAAGAAAAGATTGCACAAGGACTTTGTCCTTCAAAAAAAGACTCCGGAGTTCACTGGAGCGTATGAAAAGCTAAGGGATCAGTGGGAGGAATTTGTCAAGTACAAGAAATCTGACGAGGCTAAGAAAAGGTCAGCAACTAATAAGAAAAATG
This sequence comes from Puccinellia tenuiflora, assembly GCA_012064385.1. NCBI lineage: Eukaryota > Viridiplantae > Streptophyta > Magnoliopsida > Poales > Poaceae > Puccinellia > Puccinellia tenuiflora. Next base: position 1,084,923 of record QRDG01002430.1, on the reverse strand, counting down.
CTTCCAAGAAGGAATATCACCATAGCATGGGGTCAGGTGGCTACAGGGCTATCAAGCCTAAGGTGGAGAGACTTGAGAACGCCCTGCTTGAACAAGGGATAATTCCTGAGACGCTGCGGTGGGCTGATCGGGCAAAACTTTGGTTCTTCGGGCATGGGGGAACGTTGCACCCAGAAACAGGGAAGTGCATCTTTACAAAAGCACAACTTGCAACCCCTCTCGCTGAACTTCAGAAGATAATGAAGGAGGTAGAAGCCGGGGAGTTCGTTCCAAACAGAGAGAAGGACGAGCTGTCACGGGCCCTCGGGAATCCAGAACACAAAGGTCGGACACGAGGCACAGAAGGCTCCGTACCGTGGAAGTATGGATTTCCAGATGACGCTGACAGTTATAGAAGCCGAGGGAGGAAGAAGGCAGAGGAGGCAGATCGGCTGAAGCAGATTGAAGATAGATTAACTAGGCAGCAGCAGATCCTTGATTCACTTACCACCCGGGAAGCTCAGCGGCACGAAGATCCTTCTCAGCAAGATAGCGGCCCACCATCTCAGCGGAAAAGCAGCGTGGCTTCCACGGAGCTCTTTCGGCCAGATATCTCGGCTCGTCGCTACCCCGTGGATGATATCACGGAGAGGGAAAATTGTGAGCTACATGCTCCATTGATGAACATAACCGTGAAGGTGGCGGTCGGCGTAGTCTTAGCTGCTGTAACTAATGGTACTTACCATTCGCGGCCGATTCCAGATGGATATTCTATTGTCTTAGTGGATGAAGTCATGAAAGGATACGAGGATCTGCAGCTTCACTACCCTACGGGTGAAGGCGAGACTGCACTGAGGGATGGTAGAAAAACTACTGTTCTATGGCGGAAGGAACACATTGTGCTTCCAAATTGGAAGCCAAGGTCACCGTCTCCGCCGCGTCAGCCGTCTCCGCCACCTCAGCCGTCTCCGCCGCGTCAGCCGTCTCCGCCGCGTCAGCCGTCTCCGCCACCCCAGCCGTCTCCGCCGCGACAGCCATCTCCTCCGCAGCGTCAGCCATCTCCTCCGCCGCGTCAGCCGTCTCCACCGCCTCAGCCGTCTCCGCCGTGTCAGGCATCTCCTCCGCAGCCTCAGCCGTCACAGGCTCATAGTCGTGTTCAAAAGCGGAAGAGCACCGCCTGCGCCGCCTCTGCCTCGGGTTCTAGTGGTACAAGTCATCAGAAGAAAGCGAAACCCGCCAAGCCTATCGAGAAATTACCTTACGAAATGACCAAAGCAGAGCTAGAAGTGTGGGTTAAAGAGGATGTCAGCCGCCAGTTAGCACCGAAGCGGTCACAAAAGGTCCCACTAGATCCGGTCTTAGTTGAGAGAACACTGAGAAACCTGACGCGACCAACGGCTGAGCAGATTTTACCGGACTACGACCGAACAATTATAAAGGCACGTGATGCTCAGGTGCCGCCCCATGTTCTGAGGGCACGCAATATTCCGAAGCCGAAGGACCGTCCATACGGTCAAGGAGTTCCTCAGCTCGGACAACAGGAGAAGCAATCGTGCGCCCCGCTGAGGGTGTGTTCCGATGTCCCTCGGCCTAAAAAATTAACTAACAAACAAATCAAAAAAGCCGCCGATGAGCTTGGTGTGACCATGGCTGAATACTTGGGCTCGCTAATAGAGTATCCCATTGCTGAGGTGATCACAGACAAGTACAAATACAAGCACGGGGAGCCTTTTGTCAAACCAGAGAAGGTCCCGAACCTTCCAACAAAAATGCGAAGATTGAATGCGTGGTACATGGAAGCAGCAAAGGAAGGGAAAAATTGGATCAACCTGGAGGTTAAAGAAGAGCATTACGGTCGTGGAACTGCCCAGGTCCAGGTTGAATTTGAAGAACTGTTTCAGTTATTCCAACAAGATGCCATCGACAAATCTATCGTCAGTGCCTATTGTCTGTAAGTATTTTTTTTCTGTAACTAAGTCTCTAACTCAGCTCGTTAAACATATTTGTAATTATCCTCACTCTATTATGCAGATTGAAGATTCGAGAATGCAGATTATCTGGAATCTATGACATTGGGTTCGTTGACCCACATGTCATTCATCAGTACAATCTTATACATAAAGAAAAGGAAACGGAGGACCTCTTGGTACTTGCGTTAAGGAAGCAAGAAACTAAAACACAAATACTATTTCCTTACAACTTTGGGTGAGTGTTAGTGTCTATACACCTTCTATACTCCATGTTAATTAAGTGTAATTGACGAGTAATTCGTGCGCAGGTTCCACTATCTGTTATTTATCATTATTCCTGACAAAGGAATAGTACAAGTCATGGACCCACTACGTGATCAACCAGAGAACTGGGAGGACATGAAGGGAATGATCCAGAGGTAATTTCAATCATTATGGCACTATATCGGCAACTTTCGTTCATTTCCTGGTATGTAGTAATTAATAAGTCATTTATTCTTTTTCATTGACTTCCAGGGTTTGGAAACGGTTCACCAACAGGGCTCCGGGTGAATGGACAGATGAGCTTGAATTTAAAGACATGGCGGTAAGTAGTTCTAGCTAGACCCGGGCATCTATTTGATTGAAGTTTAATAATATTATCATGCTTGATTATTATTTTGATTGAACTTTGTTCTTATAAAGTGCCCGAGACAGGGATCCGGAAATCACTTATGTGGATTGTATGTCTGCGAGTTCATTCGCCAGAGGTGTTATCAGAGGAGCAGACTCTTAGAACATCTTGAAGTAAGTAAACAATATTCACAATACTATTTTATTACAATCAATTGTGTTGAGATTCTCTCATATATATATCGAAATTGACCCCTTCCATAAATTATATAGATCGAAGGAATGCGGGACATGCTCCTACCACAAGACCGCTTGCGAGCAATTCAAGAGGAGCTGGCGGCATTCTTCTTAGATCAAGTCATAGATAAAAAAGGAGAATTTTATTTACCGGGCAACTAGGGTTTTGTGTATGTTAATAGGGTTGGACAACTTATATGATACTATATGTAAAGATTCGACAACTTATGGCGATGTTTGTGTAATTCCTTCTTTAGTTGTTTTGTATATACATAGTATCGTCGAATTGGATCCTAAAAAGAAAAACAATAAATGAAAAAATAAACGAAAAAACAGTAAAACAAACAAACAATATAAAGAAAAACAGCAAAACAAAAAAAAACTGAATAAACCTTTAGTCCCGGTTCGTGGCTAGAACCGGGACTAAAGGTCCTCTGACAGGCGCGGCACTGCGCGCTGCCACGTCTTGACCCTTTGGTCCCGGTTCGTAACAGAACCGGGACTAAAGGTCGGGGCTTTAGTCCCGATTGCGCTGTCCCGGTTGCGCAACCGGGACTAAAGGGGCTGGGGAACCGGGACAAAAGCCCCGTTTTCCACCAGTGTATCTGCATGTCTCCTGTAGGTTAAATAAATTTGTGGATTGAAGGTCGGAAGGAGGCCTCTTTTGAGCAAGAGGCAGAAGTCGGAAAAAATCTAATCTTGTGCTTTGGAATTTTGAAGTAGCCAAGTAGGAGGAGATGATCCCCCGCCGGTTCATCAACCTGATGATGAAGGACATGCGCGTTGGCGGCTCGTACTGGCTGAGCCGCCTGAGGCCCGAGGAGAACCTCTTCTACGCCTCCGCGGGGGAGGCAGTGGCGACAGAAACGCAAGCAAGGCGGGACAGTCGTAAGCCGATGGGCGCGAGCACCATGGAGCTGCCCTCGCCGTACTTCAGGTTCAAATCATCCCGCTCGTTCGACTCGACGCTCGGTTTCATGCCTTTCTATGGGGTTGGTGGCGGCCCCAGTGAGGGAAGAATCGTCGTGTCCGACTCTGCCGGGCACACCCACCTGTACGACGCCGAGGAGGTCTCCGGCGAGATGCTGCCCCCCACCAACGAGTCATCCAATTGGCATAGTCCCATATCCGTTTGCATAGCCAAGAACGCCATTCGTGCTGACGCAGTGTACGTCATCAACGGCTCTACCTCCACCAACTTCAAGTCTCTAGCATACTGCAACGGTGATATAATGGCGTGGAAATGGCTTGAGCTACCGCCGCCGCCCTACATCTTCGGCAAAGAAGATCGAACCATCCAGTCCTACACCCTGCTCGATGATAACAAGACCATCTGCTTCTCCTCGGGCACTGAAGGCGGCTTCGGCACCTACTGCTTCGACACGGCGAGCCTGGAGTGGACCAAAGCTGGCAGCTGGACGCTACCCTTCCTCGGACGTGCTGTGTGTGTCCCTCAGCTCTACAACCTCCACTTCGGCTTCCAGGACAGCAACCATGAAAACATTGTTGCGCTTGAGCTCCCGTCTCCCCTTGATGTTGATTCGCCGCCCAAGGTGGTGCACAAGTGGGGAGGCTTCGGCCAGCCTGAACAGCGGGGAGAGTGGTCGTTGATGGACAGCAACCTGTTGTACCTGGGGAACCACAGGTTCTGTGCCGCCAAATTCTTTTGCATTTTCGATGGATCTGTGGAGTTAAGTGAGAACCTTGTTGACATGGCTGCTGTTCTCACTGGTGTGGAGATTCTCAACGGACAGGCAAATAAAGCCAAGCTGCAGATGATCAAGCACAAAACAAGAACTTACATCTTTGAAGGCTGCAGCATTGAGGCTGTGATCTAACAGTCTGTCTGTTGATCTCAACGCTCTAGCTACGTTGGTTCAGCTTCAGAGCAACACTGTTCCCAACTATACTTATATCATCACTCTATTTGTTGTTCTGATAGATTTGAGAAAGTTCCAACTTCATCAATGTATTATGAAACTTTCTCCTTCTATTTATCGTGAGTAGCCTTTCCTACTTCATAAATGTGTAATATGTTATTTGCAAGTTTGTTCGGTGTACAGTCACTCTAATTAATGGTCGCTAATACTAGCATGTATATGTGCCCTTTATTGAACTGGCAAATTCTGCATAGTCTATTGACCATGTATTATCATATCTCAGCTATGTCTGTTGGGGAGAAATTCTGTTTAGTCGCTCTAAATAATTGGTGCTTGTACACTCTTGGCTGACTTTTTGCACAGTTTGTTGACCATATTTTGTCATATCAGTTAATTCTCAGGTAAATATTATTTTCGTTAGGGGGAAATTTGTTTAAGTATGGTACGTAACTTTGCCTGTGGCCAGATTGAACTGAGCCCAACCATCTGCCCTAACAAGGATTCAACTTGCAAACATATGAATCCTATGCTGCCCAGTTCACTCAGCATTCGCTGTTTTATTATTAATTTTAGGTTCATTCTGTTCTTTTAAAGGAAAGGCCATGCAGGCCCAGCACTAACACAAGAAAGCTATGAGTGAAGAAACTGCTCTTTGTATGGTTTTGGCTGCAGTCTTTGGGTTTGTGGTGGTTTTATTAGTAGTAGAGCTTGTCTTCGTTGTCCTGGGATACTGTTGCTGCTGAGTTGGTTTTACTCAGTGTTGGCTGTCTCGTTTCAGTGTTGCCAGTTGCAAAGGACTCATCAGATCTCATCTATTAAGTCCCCAGAGATTTTCTAGAAACAACTTTGCTTCCCAAACTTCTTCTGATATTTCCCTCATCTTTTCAAGGTTCTTTGTCAACCTGATATTTGCTTGTAGCTTATGTTGTGGTTCTTGTCGACATCATGTTTGGGGAAGCAACTTCTTTATGTTATTCATACTTGCCTCCCATTTCCAAATGTATGATACCATGTTTGTTATCTTGTGAATTTCGCTTCGTGTCGCAGGGTTCTGCGGCGTGTCCTCCTGGATCAGAGGCATCCCCACCAAGTGCCAGAAGGTCTGAGAATAGCAAAAAGTCAGATCGACGCAATATCAAGGAAAAGAACGAGCATGGCGAGTTGACTTATAGTGGGAGCTGGTTGGGAGGAAGGGTACGCTGCCCGGCCAGGGACATGCCTGTTCTCCAGGACGTACCCAGTCAATCTTCCGATCTGGGCGATGAAGTCGTTGACTGCCCAGGTCGCCTGGGTCAGCCGGGAGGGGTCCTTTGGCCCTGTGTACTCATGCATCAGGGAGGGCCGTGTCTGAAGAGGTGCAACCCGTCGACTGACAAAGGTCGACAACAAATTCAAGCCAGTCAGCCCTTCCTCTATCAACGTGGCGAGTTGCGCCTGAAGCAACTCGACGGTCGGCAGATCGGTGGCGGCAGGCAACTCTTGCAGATTGCGAGGGTGGCTACCCTCGGCTGAGTAAGGGGGAATCGCCACCTCGCCTGATGGCGCGGCTTCCTTCATGTAGAAGCTCCCCTGCCTCCACAGGTTCACCTTCTTCGGGAGAAGGAGATCCGGATACTGCAACCCGGCCCACACTTGGAAGTTGAGGCCGCCGCAGGGCATCAGCGCCTGTTTGTTCCCCAGCTTCCCGTGGAAGATTTGAAGCCAAAGGGGGAAGAAGGGGGGACACCCGAGGAAGGCCTCGCAGAGAGTCACGAAGCAGAAGAGATGAAGGATGCAGTTCGGCGTCAGGTCATGTACCTGTATGTTGTAGAAGGTCAGGAATCGCCGGAAGAATTCCGACGACGGAAAGGCAAGCCCCCGGTCTCGTGAACACCACGAACTCTCCCTCTCGGGTACGTGGCTGCTCGTCGCCGGTGGCGGCCCGCCATGCGCCCGTCGACGGTTCCGGCAGCGCACCCGCGGCTGCCCACTCCTCAAGTGTTGCCGTAGAGACCTTCGATTTCGCCCATTCTCCTTTGGAGTCCACCATCGTCGGAGACGCGTAGGAGAGCGTTGAACTGGAGGAACCGATGGTGGGAGGCCGGCGAGCTTGGAGGCGAACAATGGCGAGTTCGGAGAGCGGTGGCAGGGCGCGGTGGAAATGGGGAAAAGTGAGGGAGCGTTGCCTCACCTCTCCACCCGTTTTCCCCTTAAATAAGGGGATCACTCCCTCCACAACCGCGGTGAATGCAGGCACGCGTCGCGGGAATTTCGGGGAACGTGAGAACGTGGTGAAATACTCGACCAGGATTAAGCCACGTCTACCCGGCCAAGTGTTCTTCAACGGGCAGATTCAACGCGCGGAAGTTAAGGCGTCGTCATGATTACGCGCAAGACCCAAAGCAACGGGGTCGACTTGTCGCGTCAGTCTGACCGGCAGCAGCTCGGCACGCCAGGCCACACAGTGCGTCAGCAGTCAAAGATGCTTCGACGTCAGCACGGAGAACACGAGGAGACAACTCGACACGGAGCAAGTCGACAAAACAAGGAGTCCCAACGGGCACAAGCCGGCATCGAATAAACTCGAGTTAGACCGGGCGCCAAGTCGCTAATGCTTTCTACTTTTTCTTATTTCATGCTTTCAGAAGTTCGTTCAGCGACTTCCATCGGAAACTCGACAAAACGACAAGCAAGCCGGAGGCAAGTCCCTGACGAACTCGGGGGCTAATGATGGGGGAATACCCAACCGGGTAGGCCCAGGCATGCGGGTTGGACCACAAGACCCAGGTGGCCCAAAGGCCCACCCGGAGAATCATGTCAGGGGGAGGCCAAGCCCGCAACCTGGTGGGCCAACTCGACTCAGACCCATGTTCGGTAGAAGGCGGCGGTGAAGACGAAGATTGTGTTCCAAGTAACCTAGCTTCATCGACAGGCGTAGGATAAGTTCCAAACCGACCCGGATACATCTTGTAAACCCTAGCCGACTCACTATATAAGGGCGGCTAGGGGGAAACCCTAAGGGAGATCATCTTTTCCACCTCATAGACACTTTGGGCCGGAGTCGATCTACGCTCCTGCGCAACCCGCCATTGGCACACCTTGTATACCCCATCAATCCAATATAATCTAGCAGGAGTAGGTCTTTACCTTGCAAAGAGGGGCCGAACCTGGGTAAACTCGTGTGTGTCGACCTCCTCCTGAATCCACCGTCGCCTTGCTCAACCGATCTAAGTCACCCGATGGCATCTGGTTCGAGAAACCCTCGACACCGTCCTCGCCGCTCCGGATGTTGCCACCTGCTCCATCCGGTGCCTCCTTCTCCGGAGGTGGAGGAGGAGGAGAGTTCTGGATCGCCGCAGCAGCGCGGCGCTCACCGGAAACCTGAGAGCGCGTGGGGGAGACCGGCTTGGACGCCAAGACGTCGGGCTTCTTCTTCGGCGGCATGGTTGATGAAGAACTTGAAGCAGATCTTGACGAAGATCTCGAAGTCGATGAATATGGATCCAGCGCTTGCGCCCCCTACCTGGTGCGCCAAATGTCGTGTGTTGGATCACGAACACCGGGAGTAAAGGATACCCCCTTTTTAGGTTCGGTATGGGGCACGAAGGAGGCTGGGAAACGTCTTCCGCCGGGGGAACTCCGTCTAAGCTCAAGATCTACGTACAAGCATGCACCGCGGAGACACAAGGAGTTTACCCAGGTTCAGGCCGCCCGGAGGCTAACAGCCCTACTTCTGCATGTCTGGATTGAGTGGTATATCATGGTGAGGCTTTACAGGGGTGGTTGCGGGTGCGAACCCGGGAGATGCCGGCTGGAGGTTGAAGACGAGCAGATCCTGACCCAGAGGAGATCACCTCTCACCTATGCCACTCTACGCCTTGTGCGCTACCTAGCCTAGCCTCCGATCCTCCGTCCATCCTTTCCCTCCTCTGGTGCCTTGGTCCTCCTTTTATAGACTAAGGGGATCCCACAGGTGCACCTTTGGAGGTGAAGGGGTTTTGGCGGGAAAACCCCTCCGGGTACTTCTTAGGGGGCGACGTGGCTTCTTCTCATCCAAGTATTCTTCTGAGGGGGTTAGGTGCGGTTGCCCACCTTTTGCAGGGCGGGTGGACAGGGGCTGACACCTTTTCCGTCCCTGTCCCCCCGCGGTGCCTCCGTCTTCTTGGCGCCCAAGTCTTCTAGGAGCTTCCAGCCGGGGCTGGCAAGCTTATCCTCTTCGCGTGTGCGGAGGTAGGCTCCTGGGGATGAGCCTGGCCTCCTGCCGGGTATCGGGGTCCTCGGGACCTCCGCATCGTCCGCCGGGTTGAAGGGGGGCCCCGGGGGTCCCCTGGTCCTTAGCCGTGGTTGTCGATGCCGTGCCTGTCTTGTCGTCGTGGACAGATGGGGGGCCTGATGTCTACTACACGCTTCTATTCTTGTAGACTTGTTGGGCCTCCAAGCGCAGAGGTTTGTAGGACAGCAACAATTTTCCCTTAAGTGAGTAACCCAAGGTTTATCGAATCCACGAGAGGTAGAGGTCAAAGATATCCCTCTCAAGCAACCCTGCAATTAAGATACAAGAAGTCTCTTGTGTCCCCAACACACCTAATACAATTGTCAGTTGTATAGGTGCACTAGTTTGGCGAAGAGATATTAAAATATGGGTAATATGGATGGTAAAACAAGGTTTTGTAATTCTGTAATAAAAATGACAGCAAGCAAACAAGTGACAAAAGTGACTAAAAACGGTGTATCAATGCTTGGAAACAAGGCCTAGGCTTCATACTTTCACTAGTGACTACTCTCAACATCATTAACCTAATTAAACACATGATAGTTCCCACAAAAATACATGCATGGTAGACGTTACTCGGAGATCATTCTTTTGTGGATCAAATAGGATGAGAATTGCGTAGGGTTACGAAAAGCTCACCTTAAAGTTCATACTCCACATCTATGTACACTTCATGCTATCACTATCCGCATCCAAAGATAGTACTAACAAACACCACAACCTATTTCTTGAATAGTCTCTTTCTTCAATAACACAAGCATCAAGAAACCTCATGATCTATTCAATCCAACAATAATAAAAAACAAACTCATGATGAAGATCCTTCCAATCTATTATCCATAGAGTCATACACGGCACCCACACTGTCACCGAGATACTGTGATCACAACGGTGACTCCGGAAATTGTACTAAATAACACCACTTGAGCAACATAATATCCATTACACATAGGGAAACATCATGTATTCAACTATACTAACAAAGCTCATGATCACAACGAAGATCACATCATGGGAGATAGAGATAATCACATAGCTACTTGTATAAGCCTCAGACCTAGTGAGGGACTACTCCCTCCTCATCGCGGGAAGCAGCGGTGTTGATGGAGATGGCTCCGGCGGTCGATCCCCGTCCCGACAAGGTGCCAGAACAGGACCTTCTGAACCCCCGAAACTTGTCGGCGATGGCGGTGGAACTCTGTATCGTATTTGGGAAAATCCTTTGGGGCTTAGTGTTTTTTCGTCGGGAGCAATTTATAGGCCAAAGGGCGTCGTGAGGGGGTGCCCGAGGGGCAGGGGCGGCCCCCGGCCGCGGCCCACCTGTCACCCGCGGGCCGCGGGTGGGACCCGCCCCAGGGGTGTGGGTCCCTCCCGGGGTCGCCCTTCTGACTCGGGTCCTTATTTCTCCAATAAAAATCGTCGTAAATTTTCGTCCAATTCCGATAATATTTCCAGAAGTAACTTTTTGCAACAAAGACAGCACAAAAACAGGGAACTGGCATTGGGCATCTTGTCAATAGGTTAGTCCGACAAAATGAATTGAAATGATATAATAAGATGGCAAAAACATGTGACAATGACATAAAACAAGCATGGATCACTCAAAAATTATAAATACGTTTGACACGTATCAGCATCCCCAAGCTTAACTCCTGATCGTACTCGAGTAGGTAAGTGATAACAAAATAATTTTTGATGAGACATGCAACCAACATAATCTTGATCAAGATAGTAATGCAAAGCACATGATGTGAATGAGGTGATCCAAAACAATTGTCTATAGTTGACATTAAGCAAACAATGATTACCAAATGCTAGCTAACAAATGCTATAAACTTTTCATGAATAAGTGCGTTGGAGACATGGAACCATACATAAGGTTTAGAAAGAAGAATTGCAAATTATGTCTCCAATGTAAAGTATCAATCATTCTTCAAAGCATCTAATTAGTTATTCATGGAATAGCCAAGCTCAAGTCAAGTGTCTTAATCCATCTACTTCACAAATCAACTGTTTTGATGTCTACTCAACTAGTGCAAGTAAGAAGTGGCTTTGGCACCATGATGTTATGGCAAAGAGAACAATAATGGAGGTTTGGAAGGCCAAAAAGAAAGGCTCAAACAGTGGAGAGGGTAACCACAAGACAGAAGGAAGTCCCGTAGTTGACACTGTATGAGGAGTAGTGATTGCCATGCAACGGATGCACATAGAGCTATAAGTGTATGAAAGCTCTCCAATGGAACTAGTGGGGGTGCATCCAACTTGCTTGGTCATGAAGACCTAGAGCTCACTTGAGGAGGCTCATCCTTGGAATATACAAGCCAAGTTCTATAACGTTAATTCCCCATATAGTTATACAAACGAAACATGAAAACTCTCTATAATGAAGTGTAGGTGCTAACTAGCACAAGTGTGGAATAAAGGATAGTAGTGTTGCCCCCTCTCTCTTTTATATTTCTCTTTTTTTTTTACAATTGTGGCCTCTGTGGCTATTTTAAATTTTCTCTCATTGGTCTCTTTTGGACTCTTTTATGTGGTCACATTAGACTCTTTTCAATATGCTCACAGGTAGGGGCAACACTCTATTTTTACAAGATGATCATCACACTTTTCGTACTCATAACTCATAAGACTAATACATGATGTATAAAAGAAAGTATGCATGATTGAGCGTAGTGTGGAAAAAATGTAGAACATGTGGCAGGCCACACAGCACACTAACTCAATGATCAAGCAAACTATATGGTAATGAAGAATGACATCAAGTCATGTAATGTAATGATGGATGTTGCATGGCTATGTATCTCAGAACGGCTATGGAAATGCCGTGATAGGTAGGTATGGTGGCTGTTTTGAGGGAGATAGTTGGCTTATGTCTAGGAGAACAGGATGAAGTTCTCCCACAGAGTTGGATGTACTCGTGACGTATGCACCAATCTCAATGTGAGAGAGGGCATTGCGCAGCACCGAAGAGCCTAGCAAAATATGGAAGTGGAAGTGCCAAAAACCAAAACTCAACAATGCATTTCGTATATTGCAAACAACTAGTAGTTTCAATGTTCCACAAATGGTTAGAGACACCCCGAGAGGGATCGTGGCGGCGACACAAGTTCCCCGTTGGCTTCCCCGACCGTTGCAGTAACTACCCACTAGGAACTTATTTTCAACTTAGCAGAATTCATGACACATTAGCATTGTTGACTTAGGTTGTTTAGTTCAGAGAAGTACGGCTCCACGCTTTACTAACACATCTCCACTAATCAGTTCTAACACCATTAACCAACAAATTTTAACCATTAGTTATTTTAATGCCTCAAAACAATTGAAGAGTATCAAATTATCCACATAGTGATCTACAAGACTATGCATGTTTTTCTATTTCATACCACTACCACATGCATAGCATTTTACCGTTCTAACAAATTAACCGAGCAACCATAGCAAATCTCTAACAAATATAAGTGAATAACAAGAGAGTTTAATATCAACAACTAGCAGCTCTAAACAAGATAAAAGCTAAAAGCGAGAGCTTACTAGCAAACAAATAGTAGCTAAGAATACTCAACAAGATATAAGTGAAGCAAAGGAGTATTCAAACGAAAAAGCGGAGCGTGTCTCTCTCCCACACAAACAAATCAAGGATCCAAAAAGTATATGACCAGCAAACAAACAAACAAAACTGAAAGTAAAAAAGACGCTCCAAGCATAGCACATAATATGTAAAGTGATAAAAACTTAGTTCAACGAAGACGACCTTATGATAGTCGATGAAGAGGAGGGGATGCCTTGGGCATCCCCAAGCTTAGACGCTTGATGGTTCTTGATATTCAGAGGGGTGCCATGTGTCGGCACAGTGGAAACCAGGGTACCACGGGCCGGCCTGCCAGGGCCCACAAGATTCTTTGGATGATTTTTGCCAAGGACCATGCTATCCAAGCCTGGCGAGCTTCGCGAGGATTTCTCCCCTCGCGAAGGGTTTTTCTCCTCGCCAAGGGTTCTCTCCCTTGGCGAGGGATCCCTCCTCGACAAGGCGTCTCCGACGCCGCCCGCAATTCTGCTAAGGACCAAGCTGAGGGGCTTGGCGAGGCTTTTCTCCTCGCGAAGCGCTCTCCTCGTGAAGCCATCTCTGCCCCCGCGGCAGAGCGCACATGGGCTCTGTGCCATATGCAGAGTGACGCGCGTGCCTACGCGCGATGACGACGACGCCGCAGTTGCCGTTTCCATGTATAAAGCGGTCAACAAAGCGGAGCCAAGCAAAGCGGACAACGAGTATTGCCTCTTTGGTGACAAGGGGACAGTCTGCAGCTACGCTCCAAGGACGACATCACTGTGGGTCACCTCCCACCTCGGCAAGCGCCAGCCCACTGTCCAGCTGGTCGGTGCCCCTTTTCAGCTTTGGTGATGCCGTTCCCCTGCCGTGGACCGCGTCCACGAGCTTTACCTTTATGGTGGACTTCACCTTTACGGTGCACCGCGCCTCCTCCTTCGTCGCCATGTGGTAACCCTTCCCGCCCAAATGTTTGGGCAGAAGAGGTCCAGGACGCCTATAAAAGGAGGAGGAGCACGCCCAAGCAAAGGGTTCGACTCTTGGTTAGGGTTCGGTTTTTGGAGTCTAGGAGCCTACCCAAAAAACCCTAGATCTGAAGACCAGCAAGTAGCCATTGTTAGCCACCTCGAGCTCGACAAGCTCTCCTTGTACTGTAACTCTCCAAGCAGTGCAATACACCAAAGCAGGACGTAGGGGTTTTACCTCCACAAGAGGGCCCTGAACCTGGGTAAGACCTTGTGTCAATCTCTGCAGTGTCGTCCGCAGCGAGCCTGACGAGCACCGTCGCCGTTGCACGTTGTGGATTGTTTGACTCCGTGTTCAGCCCCTTTCACGATACCTTGGAGACACCCCCAGTTCCTGGGACAGATCTCCGACATTTGGCGCGCCAGGTAGGGGGCTGAGGCGCGTCTTCATCCTCGACACAGCCATGGCCGGTTCTCGTGCCGAACGTCTCGCTCGCCGGACGGCTAGCGCCGCCACCGCTCCCGCAGGCCGCCCGCGCGGCCGCCCGCGTGGGAGCTCTGTTCCGGAGCGCCGTGTCGACCCCGAGCCCCGCGTCGAGCACCCGGACGACGACGACATCGACCACGCTGAGGATGACCTCGGCGAAGAGGAGGCCTCCTCCCTGCCCCCGTCGCGGGACCGTGCTGCCTCCTCGCTGGGCCGCCCTGCGCCCAGCCCGGCGACTGCGCTTCTCATGGTGCAGGAGCTGCTGCAGTACCGCCCCACGCCGGCGGCTCAGGAGGCCTGGCTCAACCGCGTTGCCGAGCTCATCGGCGCCGCTCGCGCCGCGGCACCTGCGCCGTCTCGTTCCTTGGTTCCTTCTGCACTCGTGGGGGACGTGGCGCACGGCGCACCTCCCGCGCCTCCTCATCAGCCCGCGCCCGCTCCAGCTCCACCGGTTGCACCGCAACCTGCTCCAGCGGGGGCTCCTCCTCGCGACGGCCGCGCTGCATCGCACGCGTTGTCGCCGCATGACTGCCAGATCGTGCAGCGAGCCCCTGAGGACGCACGCGTGAGCATCGAGCGCGGGCAGGAACGCCGCAACCGCACCGTCCAGGACGTCGCCACCGCCGGGCGCCACCTCCGCGCCACCCTCGCCAACGGCACGGTCACCTACGGCACGACGGCCGCGTTCACTCGCAGCCTCCGTCGCGTCATCTGGCCGGTCAAGTTCAGGCCGGACCTTCCTCCGCGCTACGACGGCAAGAACAACCCCCTGGAGTTCCTGCAGCTCTACTCTCTGGCCATCCAGGCCGCCGGGGGCGACGACAAGGTCATGGCGAACTGGTTCCCCATGGCCCTCAAGGACTCCGCGTCCTCATGGCTCACCAACCTCCCCGCCGAGTCCATCAACACCTGGGAGGAGCTCTGCCGGTGCTTCATCGCCAACTTCAAGGGCACGTACGAGCGCGGCCTCACCTACAACGACCTCCGCGCCGTGCGTCAGAAGCCCGGCGAGACCCTCCGCAAGTACATCCAGCGCTTCAGCCAAGTGCGCAACAAGATCCCCAACGCCACCGACGCACAGGTCATTTCGGCCTTCCAGGCTGGGTCACAGACGTGCGGATGCTCGAGAAGCTCGGCATCCACGACAACATCACCACCGTCGTCAAGCTTTTCGACTTGGCGGACAAGTGCGCCAAGGCTGAAGAGGGCCGCTTGTTCGTCAAGAACGAGCCAGGGGACCCCACCGAGGGGTCCAAGAAGAAGAAATCCTCTGAGAAATGCAAGACTACTGCGGTCCTCGCGGCAGAGCCTGACGCCAAGTAGTCTCGCCAAGCTGCCACTCCAGCCGCAGGACCTGAGAAGAAGGATGATCGTCCCTTCTGCATCTACCACAACAGGCACTCTCACGCCACCGAGGACTGCTTCGACATCAAGAGGCTTCGCGAGGCTCGCGAGGCAAACGGAGGCCGCGGAGGCCGCGGCGGCCGCGGGGGCAACGCTGGAACAACAACTACAACGACAACTACCAGCAGAACCCTCAGGCCAACGCTGCCCAGCCCACGAACGACAACCTGCCTGCCGAGGCTGACGAGGGCTACCAGGTGCCTCGTGGAGCCGCTTGCATCCTCGGCGGGGCTCAGGCCCCTCGCTCCAACCGCCACTTCAAGCAACTCGCTCGCGAGGTCGCAGCAGCCCTCCCTGGAGTCGAGGCCTCTAGGCCCCTCAAGTGGTCCCAGTGCCCCATTACTTTCGACTCCGGCGACCACCCCAAGTCTACTTCAACCGTTGGCACCATCCCGCTAGTCTGCACCCCCACCATCAACAACATTGCCGTCTCTAAGACGCTCATTGATGGGGGTGCTGGCCTCAACGTCATCTCCGTCGAGACATTCGAGAAGCTGAAGGTGCCCTACGAGCGGCTCATGCCTACCAGGCCCTTCTCGGGAGTGACTGAGGGTCTTACCACCCCTTTGGGGCAGGTGAGGCTCGCCGTCACTTTCGGCACCAAGGCCAACTACCGCACCGAGCTGATCGACTTCGACGTCACGCACATCGGCCTGCCCTACAACGCCATACTCGGCTACCCCGCCCTTGCCAAATTCATGGCGGTGACCCACCACGCCTACAACCTCGTCAAGCTCCCTGGCTCGGGTGGCACCATCGTCATCCGCGGCGTGGTCTCGGACGCCCTGAACGCTGCGCAAGCGGCCTACAAGGCTGCCGCGGTGGCGTCACCCACTGACGAGGACGAGGAACCCCTCCCGAGGCCCCCCGCAAAGAAGAAGCAGCTGTTCTCCCAGGAGAAGGCCGCGACAAAGCAAGTGTCTCTGGAGGCAAGCGGCTCGGGGGCTTGCGTCACCATCAGCGCCAACCTGCCTCCCAAGTAGGAAGGCGCGCTCGTCACCCTCCTCAGGGCAAGACTTCATCATCAAAGGGAAAAACCTCTGGCCACGCCAGTGTAACGAACCTCTATTTCAGGTCATTCTGAACCTTTGCGCATCGCGCCAAGCGTATTTTGTTACTTCGGCAAGATCTACCGTTGTTTACTTTCCTCTCTCGCTCGTATGATCCCTCATGCGTATCTCACGAGCGGGGGCTAGCATGGTGCCATGCCACGGGAGCATCCCGGCAGCGCCTAAAACCCAAGGGATCCGAGCTCTGAACTTGCGGGTCAGCTCTCATGCATGTCAACTCCCAAGGAGCTCTGAACTCATGGGTCAGCTCCCGCGCACGTCAACTCACCAAGGATCACCAAAACCTTGGTGCCTGTTTCTCCTCGCGAGACACACATGAAGGAACCTACGAGCATCATAAGATTTTTTAGCTATCTATTGCTTGTGGGTATACCTATCTCTCCAAGTGCAGGAAAACAGGCCCTCCAAGCCTCAGGCAACGTCAAAGCGAAAACATCTCGCCAGGGAACCAACACCCTCTCCAAGGCAGAATGCCTCGTCAAGCTAAGTACAAAGACTTGGTCGAAATTTCCTCTCGTTGGTTTTTTGCCCCTCGAGTCTCTTTTCTCTCTCCTACGCCTCATGGGCTGCTTGCACGTCAAAGGGGAGCCCCAAGCATCGCGCTTCGCGGAGCTCTTACTTCTTGAGGCCTCACGCACCCCCCGGACTTGTGGAGCACTGACTCGCACATACCAAAGCGGCGGTGGTGTAGCGCTAAGAGAGGGTCCTAAGACGTAGAGCGAAAAAGACATGAGGAGGAAAGACAAAGGTTTCCCGAGGGACATTCACAAGCACACTCCAATATAACTTGACAAGTTTTTACAAAATTTACAATCAAAAATGACTAAGATAAGTGTGCCCTCTGCACGCCCAGCTGCAGGCAAGGAGCTCAAGCCGTCGCGCCTCCTGAGTTGCCTGCCTGGTCCACGGCGGTTTCCGCCTCTTCCAGGGCACCCTCGTCGTCGCCTTCGATCACCACTTGGTCAAATTTCTTGGCGAACGCGTCGGCGGCCTGCGTAGCGGTTTCCCGCGCCTTGTCGCTGATGGCGCGCGGCGGCGCCATCACGTCCTCAAGGTCAAGCGAGGGCTGGATCCTCACGAGGTTGCTGAAGACGGTGGCGACGGCGATGACGAGGAGGTCGTGACTCTCCTCCACGACGCGCCTGTCAAAACTCTTCGCGACCCCTTCAAGCTTTCCGAGGAACTGCTCGAAGAAGTGCGAATATGAAGTTTCGTCGTCGGTCGCCGCGGAGAAGGAGGGGACGTCGATCCTCAGGTCTCTCCCAACCGCGCGCACGCGGCTCACCAAGCTCTGGAGAATGCTTTGGCGCTGGTGCGTCATGAACCGGTCAACCTGGCGCTGGTCTCGTGCCTGCTCCGCGTAGGCCGCGGCCGGCCCCACATGCTGCCGGAGCTCGTCCAGGTCCCTCTCCAAGGCGAAGGCGTTTCCCTCAGCGCGCGCCTGGGCCTCCCGAGAGACCTCGAGGCAAGAGGTCAACCGCTTCTCGTCCTGCTCAAGTTCCTTGATGCGCTTCTCGAGCTCCTTGCGCTTGGTCTTGAGGCGGTCCTCGTGCTTCGCGACTTTCTCGTCACTTTGGAGAGGCTTTCGCGGACGAGTTTGACCTTGAGGTCAGCCTCTTCTTGGAGCCTTTTCTGCTCCGCCGCGAGGTTGGCCCCGTCGGCGGCCACCCGACCCTCGCGCTCCTCCAGCTTCCCCTCGCGGGTGGCCTGGTCCTTCTCGAGCAGCTGGACCTGCTCCTCGCGCCTGAGCAGCTCTTTCTCCCGGAGGGAGAGCTCCTCCTCGCGCCGCTCCAGCTCCGCCTCGCGGAGCGCTAGCTGCCCCTCGCGGGCATCTTGCAGCTCGCGGAGCTCCTTCAGGCTGGCTTTGGCGGCCTCGGAGTGAGCAGCAAACTTCTGTTTCGCGGCCGCTAACTCGTCGTGCTTGGAGGCGGTCTCCGCCTCGAGCGCCTCCCTGGCGGCGCTGAGCTCGTCCATCACCTCCTGCGCCTCCCGCTTGACGCTGTCGCGGGTTTCTTTGGCGAAGCGGATCGCTTCCTCGCGCGCCGCCTTTGCCGCCGCATCCTGCCGGCGGCACATCTCCACCCTCTCGTGGAGAAGAATCCAGGCTTCGCCGAGCCTTGCCCTTTCCTCCGCCAGGGCGTCTTCTTCCTTGGCGAGCTGCTCCTCCAGCCCGTCGAGCGCTCGCCGCGCCCGGTTGAGGACGATCCGGCGATGGGCTGCTTGACACTGCGGCGCTTGCAGCACCAAGGAGACTCCCGCACTGCTGCTGGGTGCAGAGTCCTCGATCCTCGTCGAGGCGCCCGGGTCCTGCCTCGGACCCACGACCGCCTCTGGTGCGCTCCGGGGGCCCGTGGGGGCGCCTTCCTCGGCGCTTGCTTCGGTTGCCCTCTGGGGGCTGGGCGCCCGCTCGCGCTCAGCTTCAGCACCAGTGGGCTCCGGCGGCACCACCGCCTCCTGCTCCTCAGGGACGCCTCCGGCCCCCTCTGCAACGACCGCGTCTGCCGCGGCCTCGGGCGCGTCAGCCCTTCTCGAGGAGGCCTCCTCCTCTGGAGGCGGCTCCATGACGATGTCCTCATCCACGGTTTCCTCCTCCGTCTCCTGCTGGACTGGAGGAGTCGCCGCCCTGATTGGCGACGGCGCCGCCTCTACCGTCTCCTCCTCCACGCGGTGCTCCGCCGCGGGAGGAGTCGCCGCCCGAATCGGCGACAGCACGGCCTCCTCGGCCACCGCCGCCTCCGCGCGGTGCTCGACCGCGGAAGGAACACCTGCCTGCTGCGGCTCGCCAGCCGCAGGCGTCCCCGCGACGACGCTGGTGGTCTCTCCAGCCTCGCCGAGCCGCCGCCTCTTTGGCTCCGCAGGCTGCCTGAAAGGGAGCCAGGTTGAAGATCCTTCAAGAGGGTTTTCTCAGAAGCAAATGTCGAGGAAACAGAAAGGTCAAAGACTTACTCGCCGGCCATCACCCACACCCTTTTCTTCGCCATGGGTGGCTGGGTGTGGCTTGCTCCGGCCTCCTCCCAGGCCGCTCCTGTCTCCGCGCAAGGGATGTCTCTCGCGGTTGCGGCCCTCCTGTCGTGGACGGCCTTGGAGCGGGGTTCGCAGCGCCCTCTCCCGCCGCCGCTCGTCTCCTCCTCTTCGGCGCGCTGGGAGCGGACGATGCGGAAGGCGTCCTCCTCGTCGCCGGAGGAGAGCACCTGGAGGTCCACCTCGGCGTGGGCGCTCCTCGAGGAGCCGATGTCCTCACCAACGGGGCCAATGCCCCTCGAAGCCTCGTCCTCGCCAAGGGGGTCCTCGCTTCTCGAGGCCTCCTCCTCGGCGGACTCCTCCACCTCCTCTGGCTCCGGAGGCCCGTCCAAGTACTCCGGCTCCGCCGCCCACGGGTTAGTGCGAGGCCTGCGGTGCCCCGCGGGCACAATCCCCCACTCGTCGAACGTGGGCATGCGCGCGCGCTGCTCCTCGATGCTCTCCTCGGCGAAGACAATGAGCGGTTTGGCCGCCTCCTTCTTGGCGGGCGGGATCTCCGGTGACGTGAAGAGAACGCCCATGATCTGGCGTAGCACCTCAGGCGCGAAGCCGTCCCTACTTAGCCGCATTGCGTCCGTCTTGCCGTCGTACCGCCACACCGGCTCGGCGTGCTGTTGGAGGGGAGCGATGCGGCGCCTGGTGAAGTCCTTTGCCACCATCTGGCCGGTGACCCCTGCCTCGCGGACGTGCTGAATGTACTCGTACACCGCGTCAAGCCTCGAGCCCCTGAAGTCCGCGCTCGCCCAGCGCGCCCACTTCCTCGGGGGCCCCTCAGGCACTTCCAGGAGGGGATGTGTGGCCTTGGCGTCGATGAAGAGCCACTTCTCGCGGAACTTGTCCACCTTCTTCGTCACCTTGGTGATGGCGTCCTCACCGCACTAGGCGATGGGGATGTAGTTATCGCTCCTGGCGTCGGCGATGCGGAAGGAGACGCACCCAAGCCGCTCGCCCTTGGCGGAGCTCCGAAGAGAATAGAAGCTGCGGAAGAGCGCCACCGAGGGACGGATGCCGAGGTAGGCCTCGCAGAAGTGGGCGAAGATGGCAAGGATGAGGATGGAGTTGGGGTGAAGATGGAGCAGTTGGATCTGGTACAACTCCAAGATCGCCAGGAGGAAGTCGGAGAATGGTGGCACCAGACCGGCGTAGAGAGTGTGGAGGAAGATGGGGTAGAACGTGTCGGTGAGTCTGCTACCGGCCGGCCTCATTTCGGTGGCGCCGTGCTCGTTGGTTCGCGCCGCCGCCAGATGACGCACCGTCGCTATCGTCGCCGCGGTGACGCGCGTCCGCGGCAGCGCTCCCTCGAGAGTAGCGGCACGCGCCATCGCCGCAGACGTGCTCGCCTGCGCTGTGGCCTTGCCCTTCAAGTCGGTGGCTGCTTTCTTGGGCGCCATCGGTCGCCGGAGAAGAAGAAGAATACTCTGGGGTTGGAGCGCTCTGGAGAGATTGGAGGCGTGGGGAGAAGTGTGCGGAGGAGTTATGGGAGAAGTAATGGGCGTCGTCCGCGCGCCCAGGCTTTATTGACCAGCGCCCGAGTCGTGGCGGGCCCCGCCACGTCGCCCGTTGGAGCCGAGGAGGTCGTGGCCGCGGGTGCAACCGCTGCGTGACACGTGTCGCGGCCCTGTCAGGCATCTTTGGCCCCTCGACGCTTCGCCTTCGTCATGGGCCTCGGCGTGCCCGTCGCGGGCCCGGGGGCTACTGTCGGCACAGTGGAAACCAGGGTACCACGGGCCGGCCTGCCAGGGCCCACAAGATTCTTTGGATGATTTTTGCCAAGGACCAGGCTCTCCAAGCCTGGCGAGCTTCGCGAGGATTTCTCCCCTCGCGAAGGGTTTTTCTCCTCGCCAAGGGTTCTCTCCCTTGGCGAGGGATCCCTCCTCGACAAGGCGTCTCCGACGCCGCACGCAATTCTGCTAAGGACCAAGTTGAGGGGCTTGGCGAGGCTTTTCTCCTCACGAAGCGCCCTCCTCGTGAAGCCATCTCTGCCCCCGCGGCAGAGCGCACATGGGCTCTGCGCCATGTGCAGAGTGACGCGCGTGCCTACGCGCGATGACGACGACGCCGTAGTTGCCGTTTCCATGTATAAAGCGGTCAACAAAGCGGAGCCAAGCAAAGCGGACAACGAGTATTGCCTCTTTGGTGACAAGGGGTCAGTCTGCAGCTACTGTCGCGGTGGTGTCACGGCAGATGCCATAGGATGGCTTGAAGTGTGGGGCCGATGGACGCTGGAGGCACCCGGGGAGGGCTTGCGCATACGGATACGCTCACGAAGAACACAACTCACACACACATACACGGTTTTACCCAGGTTCGGGGCTCTCGTGAGGAGATAACACCCCTACTCCTGCCTGTCTACTTGATTTATAGGTGGATTACAACCTGCTTACAAGCTTGCTCCTTGAGCCGAATTGAAGAACAACACGATCTAGGCCTCCAACCGAGTCTCGGTGGTGCTCTCTAGCTCTCTACTGCCTATGAAAGAAATGAGTCAACGCTAGAGCGTGAGGCAAGTATGCGTGCATCCGTCCCCGTAAGAGGAGCCCCTGGTGCTCCTTATAAAGGGAAGCCCAGGGCACAAGTTGGGCTGACATCAGTGCTGGCGTAGTCCGGACTGTAGCCACGCCCGGTCCTCTGACCGCTTCCGTCACCGCGCCGTGGCACGTCCCATCTGTCTCCTCCAACACACTGCTCCCTGGTACCGCTTCGGTCAGCGGCATGGAGGTCAATCACTCTGGTCAAGTGGCCTCGTCCCATCGTGCAAGTGGTTCTGCGTCCTGACCCGTGATTGTAGGGACAAGACCTGCGCCTTGACCATGGCCCGAGTAAGCTTCCTTATTCGGCATCGGCATGCCGAATCCCCAGTAACTCGGTTTCGCCTTCCCTGCACACAAGAAGAACAAAGAACGATCCGACATATAACTTACGCGATCCGACATAACCATATGTCGGTCAACCATGACCCGGCCAACTCCGAGTCGACCGGTACAGTTATGTCGGTTTCAGTGACCCGGTCAACACCGAGTCAACCCTTATATCGACGCCTTGCCCATATCCGGGGGTTGCCCCCCGACATTAGTCCCCGAAGCTGGCGCGGTCCTGTAGCCTCGGATGAAGGGCCACGGCAGGTTTACCCGAAAAGCCAGCATCCTTAACTGATCTCCGACATAACATATGCCGGCGAAAATCATATGTCGGAAAGCACTTTGTAACCCTACTTGATATATCACCTTATGTCGGATCATTCCGACTCACAGGGAAAACCCCTTAACTCCTCCGAGTCATCGGCTTGCTACGTGGCAGAGCGTCTCCGCCCAACGCCTCGATCATCGTGCACGGATGGACATGCCACAGGCATGCGTGCCACCTGTGCGACGTCGGTCGTCTTGGCCACTGTGCCCACGTAAGCACTTGAGTGCAGCCTTGACCGCGCGTGCGTCTCCTCGGGTCTCGCCCGATCGCGTGTACCGCCCTTGGACCGTTGGCCTCCTGTGGCCTCCCGTGTGGCCGATCGTGCGGCGGTTAAGCCGCAACGGGAATCGTGCCACAGATCGTGGGGTGGTAACCTTTCGTCCGTTACGAGATCATGCGCAGTAACTCCCGCACACACGATCTCCACCGCCGCCCATAAATAGTAAGGAGAGGGTACGATTCTCTCCTCCATACTCACTTCATCTTCTTCCTTGCCTCTTCGTTCTCCTCCTTCTCCAGTGCACGCAGAGCCCGGAATCCGCCGCCGCCGCACGGATTCACGCACGCCGACGAGCCGCCGACGCACAGCGCCGCCGTCGCACCTCACGACACCGCGGTAAAGCTTTCCCCTCTTCCCCTTTCTTTCTTCCTTTGCGCATTAGCGCTTTAAATCTATGGGAACTCCTCCGCCATTATTTCCTTATTTGCTTTTGTTCATACCCTTGCTCTTTACCGCGGCGACGCATCGCGCGCCGCCGGTGACCTCGCGGCCGTGGTTGCGGTGCGCCGCCGGCGGGTTAGCCGCCACGGCACCTCTTTTCTCCCTCTCTACCGCTCTTTTGGATCTAGCGCTTGTTCGCATCTTCCCGCATTTTCTTCCCCTTTTTCCTTCCATTTTCTCCACGGTACATCTTGCTCACCGCCGGTGAACCCTTTCTTTCCAGATCTCGGTAATCTCTCATCAAGATGTCGGACGACGCCGCCCTCGAGGTGATTGACTCGGTCGAGGAAACCACCGTGGAGGGATCCACTCGGGCCTCCTGGGAAGGCTCTGATGTCGGACGAGCCGAGATTGACTGGTTGGTCCGGACGCGACGGATCCCGCCCGGAGTCGAGTGCCGAATGCCCGGCACCGAGACCACGCCGAGTCTCAAGGAGGGCGAACGAGTCGTCTTCGTCGCGCACTTCGAGCGGGGATTCGGATTACCCGCCAGCGTGTTCTTCCGAAACTTCCTCGACAGTTTCGGTCTCCAACCTCACCACTTACCGGCCAACGCCATCACCACCTTATCTTCCTTTGCTTCCTTCACCGAGGGTTATCTCGGTCTCAAGGCCAGCGTCCGCGCATGGTCCAAGTATTTCGGATTCCGGAAGCAGGTCATTCCGAATCCTGCTGACCCGGCCGCCCCCAAGGTGATGACCCAGTGCGGGGCCGCCACCGTCACACCTCGGCGCGGCTCCATCTTCCCCCGGATCAACGGCTTGGAGTCATGCCGGAAATGGCAGCGCTCCTTCTTCTACGTGAAGAACTCGACCGACATCGACAAGATCAACTTGCCGGATTTCGTCATCGGCCCCCCCACAGCGCAGCTCAACTGGGGGTACAATCCAACCGACAAAGAGGCCGAGGTCAACCAGATCCACGAAGTCGTGGGACAGCTCCGAGCAGAAGGGTTAACTACCGACGATCTGTTGGCGACGTTCATCAGCCGCCGAGTCTCACCTCTTCAGCGCCGAGTCCACAAGATTTGCCACATGAGTGGCCCTCTTGACCCGACTCGGACAAGCACGGTCGAGCTGACCAAGGCCCAGATTCGGCAGCGGGTCAAGGCCATAGCTCGGACGAGGATGACAGAGGAGTGGGAGTGGGGAATAGAACCTTACTGCCGGAACAACCTTCCGCCCCAGGTAATCGACTTGCACCGACGTAACTTTCCTACCGACATAAATTCTTAAGTCGGTTCCCTTTTTATACTCGGCCTTAATCTTCCTCTGTTTCCCTCGCACAGAGATTCGCGCGGCAACAGAGGGAGGACGGACCGGATCCTGCTGCCAAATGGGGTCCAGACCGGGTCGAAGCTGACTCGGAGGACCCGGATAATGACGACAACATGCCGATCCCTGATGTCGGCACAATTCCTGTCGGCACAGTTCCTGTCACCGGTAAGGCTCGCGTCCGAGATTGGTCAGATGATGATGATGACGACTGTCGGATTCTAGAGGTAGAAGATCCTCTCCCGGTTTCGTTTGCTTACCCGGTGCCCTCGCCCCCAACTGACGCGGACGACCAGGTGCTTGATGTGGAGCCCCTCCCGGTTTCCAAGCATATATTTTTGTAAACAAATCATCATGACTTTCAATACCAAAAGGATTTTCAAACCCATCATCCCCAAGCTTGGGGTTTTCCACATTATGATTAGAAGAAACATGAATATTCCCAACAGTATAGCAATTATCAATATCATCATTTTCAAAATTGGTGCCAAAAAGATTTTCAAGATCATAAGTAGTATTATTATCCCAATCATGATCATCACAATAAGTAACAGGCATAACATAATCTTCTTCAACAGTGCCTATAGACTTAACATCAAGATAATAATGAATACAATTAAGCGGATCATCTTCAATAATCTTTGATTCATGCTAATTAGGAACAACCATGATGGGAGAAATATGCTTAGGGGATGATACCGTTTCCTCTTTATTTTTACTCCTCCCTCTCTTCTTCTTCTTCACCACCTTAGGAGGGAGTGGTTGGAAAGGGAGCTTCTCCACATAATCTAATTCATTATTAGAAAAGACAGGAGAAACTTGGGAGAATCTCTCCCTTTCATTATTGGCAACATAAGAAACATATGTTCTTTTATACTTTGGTGAAATGATATTCTTTCTAATTTTTGCAATGTAAGCATTGTCACGGCAATTCACAACACAATAATGATAAGCTCCCTTGAGAATGCTATTTTTCCCAAAAGTACTACTATCTAACCAAGAAGTTTTTTCCTGATAACTCTTCACACCCCAAAAATAAATTAAGTTCACCATAAAGACTAGAGGTGATCATGTTATCACAAAACTGGCTAATAATTCTATCATTAAAGTACGAGCAATGGAAATTAAAATGACCTTCTTCATTGCAAAGTTCACACATAAAAGGATAGAGGTCATTTAATTCTCTAGCAAATTTATATAAATCCTTAAGCCATTTGCAAGTTCTTTCATGCTTATGTTGCTTACAATATTTATCTTCTTCAACCCGAGTGCTTTCACAAGGTCTATGCACTCCACAAAAATTAACATGCTTATATGGAACATTATTTGTAGAGATTGGATCATGTCTATTGCAATCATCATTAACAATTTCATTTTGTTTACAAATGTCTTTGAAAGGTTCATGATTCTTAGACCATTTCTCTTTAGGAATATTAATATGAGAAGCAAAAGATTTATAGATATCAACAACTATATGAGAGTCAAGTCCAAACTTAGCACTAAGCTTATTAAAACTATCAGTTTCAACAAAAGACTTAATGCAATCATACTCATAATTTATACCTGACTCTTTACCTTTGTCGATCTCCCAATATTCAATGTTGTGTTGAATCTTTTCAATAAGATCCCATTTAGCATCAATCTTCTTACTTGTAAAAGAAACCATAGAAGAAGCATCAAGTATTTCCTTGTCATGATGACATAGCATTGCATAAAAATTGTTAACAATAATATCCTTGGAAAGATCATGGTTAGGACATTTAAGCATTAATGATTTCAATCTCCCCCAAGCTTGAGCAATGCTCTCTCCGTCACGTGGCCAAAAATTGTAGATATAATTTCTATCTTGATGAATTTCATGAAGAGGATAAAATTTAGAATAAAAGAGAGACATAAGGTCCTTCCAATCCAACAAGTGAGAATTGTCTAGAAGCCTATACCACTCCAATGCTTTCTCCTTAAGTGATAAGGAATATAATTTCCTCATGATCACCTCTCTTGATACACCTGCAATCTCAAACAACTCACATAACTCTTTAATATAAAGCAGATGATAACTAGGATGTATAGCTCCATCTCCTGCATAGCAATTACTCATAACACGATCAATTATCCCCATCGGTATCTTGAAAGGAATACATTCAGTATGTGGAGTAACCTTATCCACCATGGGAATGGTGGAGAGGTCACTCTCAAAAAGCAAATTCAAAGAACAACGTTCCATAAGCCAAACTAGTAAAATAAAAACAAGAAACAAAAAGATATAACCGCAGAATCTAAAGAAGATACCTTCAAGCGCTCACCTCCCCGGCAACGGCGCCAGAAAATAGCTTGATGTCTACTACACGCTTCTATTCTTGTAGACTTGTTGGGCCTCCAAGCGCAGAGGTTTGTAGGACAGCAACAATTTTCCCTTAAGTGAGTAACCCAAGGTTTATCGAATCCACGGGAGGTAGAGGTCAAAGATATCCCTCTCAAGCTACCCTGCAATTAAGATACAAGAAGTCTCTTGTGTCCCCAACACACCTAATACAATTGTCAGTTGTATATGTGCACTAGTTCGGCGAAGAGATATTAAAATATGGGTAATATGGATGGTAAAACAAGGTTTTGTAATTCTGTAATAAAAATGGCAGCAAGCAAACAAGTGACAAAAGTGACTAAACACGGTGTATCAATGCTTGGAAACAAGGCCTAGGCTTCATACTTTCACTAGTGACTACTCTCAACATCATTAACATAATTAAACACATGATAGTTCCCACAAAAATACATGCATGGTAGACGTTACTCGGAGATCATTTTTTTGTGGATCAAATAGGATGAGAATTGCATAGGGCTACGAAAAGCTCACCTTAAAGTTCGTATTCCACATCTATGGACACTTCATGCTGTCACTATCCGCATCCAAAGATAGTACTAACAAACATCACAACCTATTTCTTGAATAGTCTCTTTCTTCAATAACACAAGCATCAAGAAACCTCATGATCTATTCAATCCAACAATAATAAAGAACAAACTCATGATGAAGATCCTTCCAATCTATTATCCATAGAGTCACACACGGCACCCACACTGTCACCGAGATACCGTGATCACAACGGTGACTCCGGAAATTGTACTAAATAACACCACTTGAGCAACATCATATCCATTACACATAGGGAAACATCATGTATTCAACTATACTAACAAAGCTCATGATCACAACGAAGATCACATCATGGGATAGAGAGATAACCACATAGCTACTTGTATAAGCCTCAGCCCCGGTGAGGGACTACTCCCTCCTCATCGCGGGAAGCAGCGGTGTTGATGGAGATGGCTCCGGCGGTCGATCCCCATCCCGGCAAGGTGCCGGAACAGGACCTTCTGAACCCCCGAAACTTGTCAGCGATGGCGGCGGAGCTCTGTATCGTATTTGGGAAAATCCTTCGGGGGTTAGGGTTTTTCGTCGGGAGCAATTTATAGGCCAAAGGGCGTCATGAGGGGGTGCCCGAGGGGCAGGGGTGCCCCCCAGCCGCGACCCACCTGTCACCCACGGGTAGGACCCGCCCCAGGGCTGTGGGTCCCTCCCGGGATCAACCTTCTGGCTTCAGTCCTTATTTCTCCAATAAAAAATCATCGTAAATTTTCGTCCAATTCCGATAATATTTCCAGAAGTAACTTTCTGCAACAAAAACAGCCAAAAAAACAGGGAACTAGCACTGGGCATCTTGTCAATAGGTTAGTCCGACAAAATGCATTGAAATGATATAATAAGATGGCAAAACCATGTGACAATGACATAAACCAAGCATGGATCACTCAAAAATTATAGATACGTTTGACACGTATCAGGGCCCATCTGCCGGTCTTGAACCTTGACCTTGCTTGTCTTCTTGGTGGGCCCACAGGCGGTGGACCCACTTTGACCGCATCAGGGGAACCCCACGTTCCACTGTTGCGACAAAAAGAGAGAAAAATAAAAGAGCCCAAAAAGAGGCCAAATGAAAGAGTATTTAAAAGAGCCAAGGAGGCCACCAAAATAAAAAATAGAAAAAAGAGAGAGGGAGCAGCATTACTATCCTTTTTACCACACTTGTGCTAGTTAGCACCTACACTTAATTGTAGATAGTTCTTATGTTGTTTTATTAGTATAACTATGTGGGGAACGTTATAGAACTTGCCTTGTATATTCCAAGGATGAGCCTCCTCAAGTGAGCTCTAGGTCTTCATGAGCAAGCAAGTTGGATGCACCCCCACTAGTTCCATTGGAGAGCTTTCATACACTTATAGCTCTATGTGCATCCGTTGCATGGCAATCACTACTCCTCATACAGTGTCAACTACGGGACTTCCTTCTGTCTTGTGGTTACCCTCTCCACTG
This sequence comes from Puccinellia tenuiflora, assembly GCA_012064385.1. NCBI lineage: Eukaryota > Viridiplantae > Streptophyta > Magnoliopsida > Poales > Poaceae > Puccinellia > Puccinellia tenuiflora. The sequence goes on along the minus strand of QRDG01002430.1, from coordinate 1,055,946 downwards.
TTTGAGCCTTTCTTTTTGGCCTTCCAAACCTCCATCATTGTTCTCTTTGCTATAACATTTTGGTGCCAAAGCCACTTCTTACTTGCACTAGTTGAGTAGACTTCGAAACAGTTGCTTTGTGAAGGAGATGGATTAGGACACCTGACTCGAGCTTGGCTATTTTCATGAATGACTACTTGGATGCTTTGAAGAATGATTGATGCTTTACATTGGAGACATAATTTGCAATTCTTCTTTCTAAACCTTATGTATGGTTCCATGTCTCCAACGCACTTGTTCATGAAAAGTTTCTAGTTTTGTTAGCTAGCTCTTGTTAATCATTGTTTGCTTAATGTCAACTATAGACAATTGTTTTGGATCACCTTATTCACATCCTATGATTTACATTACTATCTTGATCACGATTGTGTTGGTTGCATGTCTCATCAAAAATTATTTTGTTATCACTTACCTACTTGAGGACGAGTAGGAGTTAAGCTTGGGGATGCTGATACGTGTCAAACGTATCTATAATTTTTGATTGATCCATGCTAGTTTTGTGATGTTGTCACATATTTCTACTATCATATTACATCATTTTTATGCATTTTGTCGGACTAACCTATTGACAAGATGCCCAGTGCCAGTTCCCTGTTTTTGTGATAATTTTGTTGCAGAAAGTTACTTCTGGAAATATTGTCGGAATTGGATGAAAATTTTCGACGATTTTTTATTGAAGAAATAAGGACCGAAGCCAGAAGGGCGACCCCAGGAGGGACCCACAGCCAAGGGGCGGGTCCCACCCGCGGGTGAGAGGGGGGCCGTAGCCGGGGGCGGTCCTTGCCCCTCGGAGACCCCCTCGCGACGCCCTTTGGCCTATAAGTCATCCCCGCCGAGAAAACCTTAACCCCCAAAGGATTTTCCCAAATACGATACAGAGCTCCGCCGCCATCGCCAACAAGCTTCGGGGGTTCAGAAGGTCCTGTTCCGGCACCCTGCCGGGATGGGGACCGACCGCCGGGGCCATCTCCATCAACGCCGCTGCTTCCCGTGATGAGGAGGGAGTAGTCTCTCACCGGGGTTGAGGCTTATACAAGTAGCTATGTGGTTATCTCTCTCTCCCATGATGTGATCTTCGTTGTGATCATGAGCTTTGTTAGTATAGTTGAATACATAATGTTTCCCTATGTGTAATGGATATGATGTTTCTCAAGTGGTGTTATCTAGTATAATTTGCGGAGTCACCGTTGTGATCACGGTACCTCGATGACAGTGTGGGTGCCGTGTGTGACTCTATGCATCAAGATTAGAGGGATCTTCATCATGAGTTTGTTCTTTATTATTGTTGGATTGAATAGATCATGATGTTTCTTGATGCTTGTGTTATTGAAGAAAGAGACTATTCAAGAAATAGGTTGTGGTGTTTGTTAGTACTATCTTTGGATGCGGATAGTGACAGCATGAAGTGTCCATAGATGTGGAGTACGAACTTTAAGGTGAGCTTTTCGTAGCCCTACGCAATTCTCATCCTATTTGATCCACGAAAGAATGATCACCGAGTAACGTCTACCACGCATGTGTTTTTGTGGGAACTATCATGTGTTTAATTATGTTAATGATGTTGAGAGTACTCACTAGTGAAAGTATGAAGCCTAGGCCTTGTTTCCAAGCATTGATACACCGTTTTTAGTCACTTTTGTCACTTGTTTGCTTGCTGCCATTTTTATTACAGAATTACAAAATCACCTTTTACCATCCATATCACTTGCATTTTACTATCTCTTCGCCGAACTAGTGCACCTATACAATTAGCCATTGTATTAGGTGTGTTGGGGACACAAGAGACTTCTTGTATCTTAATTGCAGGATTGCTTGAGAGAGGATACGTTCAACCTCTTCCTTCCGTGGATTCGATAAACCTTGGGTTACTCACTTAAGGGAAATTTGCCGCTGTCCTACAAACCTCTGCGCTTGGAGGCCAACAAGTCTACAAGAATAGAAGTGTGTAGTAGACATCACTTCCTCACTTGACTTGCATGGATATGTGTTCTCTTCCAAGTAGGAAAGGATGCGGTGCCTGTCCCTGAACCTGCCCTTGCTGCCTTTAATCGGAAAAAACGCAAATTAATCGTCGATTCGCGGCGTCCTCACTCTCAAGTTACGCTCTTCCTAGCCTTGGCTCATCTTCAGAAGATATGTCTGTTGCTATTACCGACCACGCTGATGGGACTGCCTCTGTTAGTCCAATTCATATTGATGTAAGCTTGCTTCTGTCTTTTTACTTCCCAATTATATTCCTCAATTCTTATTTTCTCTAATTTATATATTCAGCGCTTTATATATATTTCATATGTTAATGTTTCTTATTCTAACATTTTGCTTACTACTGCTACTAGCCTGAATGTACCTTGCCGTCTCTCTCGACACCACCTTCTGTCAGCGGGACAATTGTTCTAAGGTGGTACCAACCAACTGCATTCTAGCTTGCAAATCTAGATTATATACAAAGCACTTACATGTGAATATTAGTACTCACTTCAACCTTTATTATGGTTATCTTGCAACAAAAATATTGTTCCACTCGATTCGAAAGTCTGTAAGCCTTTGTTCCAAGACAGTGAAGATCAAGTCAAAGCAGCTGACCTCGGAACCAACATGTTGGAGAGTACTGAAGACCCTGGTGAAGCCGATGGAAAAGCAAAGCTGTAGACCACACGAGTACATGGCTTCGGTTTCATGTTAGGTAAGAAATCTGCACTACAAATCCAGGCCTTCCTACAACTATTGTCTTCTCGTTATCTATCGGTTTGAATAACTTATATGGTTCTAGATTCTGTACAGATACTTTTAAGACCGTTCCCTCTACGTTATAAATTTCTGATAAAACAACTTTGAAACTCTTTAAAGGCTGAAGTAATGTGGAACTATCAGATGTATCCTCATGTATGTTCAGCTCATAGATTATATGCATGCCAGGTATTAAAATATTCCTATTAGAGAAAATAGATGGAGGTAACATGAGCATTAGTGTTTACATCGCTATGTTAAGTGCAGTTCTATCTGGAAGTGAAGTTCTTCGGCTTTTATCGCTTTTAGATAATTATGTTGTTACTAATAACATTAGGAAATTAAGAAGTCGCATAGGCTACTGTCCTAAATCTATTCATATCAAATAAGATATTGTGCTTCCTATAATTAAAAGAACTAAGTTGTTAAGCTGATTAAGTGGTCAATAGTGTACACCAAGAAGTGAGCCTAGCTCACTTGGTTAGGGAAGTGGATGTACAACCCAGCCACCCAGGTTCAAGTCCCCACGGACGCAGATTTGGGTTCTTATTATTTCAAAAATAAAAATCACTGTAGGGGCCGTATTCCTTTCAAAAAAAAAAAAAAACAGTGCGGCAGCAAATGAAACAAAATTTACCATTCAGGTTAATTAAAGATTTAAATATTTTGCAATAGTTAGATTCCACAATCTGCATGACATGTATAATCAGAATATATAACATATATATTCCGTTAACATAGGTAATCAAAATATTCATGCATACCCTGTAGCTCACGAGTCGAACCTATACTTTATAGTAAATGACCAACTGGTACTGGATTTTAAGTTACTGTACCTCACAAATACATTGTCTGACAGGATTATTTTGTTCTGCGTCTAAATATAGTCCATCGGTGCTACTTCGTCGATGGCCATGATCGGTTCACTTTTCAATGTTCATACTGCTTCAAGCGGGGTGCAAGCCTCTTTCTACTTGAGCTGATGAACCCCATCCGATTATCCAACCCTTATGATGTAACTTAGTTTATATAGTACTATGTTTCCTTCGTATAAACCTATCGAACCTCTTTATGCTTTAACTTCACTGCTTCATTCTACTGTGAATATCTACCTGAATGGACCCAGATATGTTACCAGTGTTGTTAACATCGTCTCAACATTTGTATGCCATTCTCTTTCTATGTTTCTTATATTCCTGCCTGAGATATTAGCTGTATTCTCAGTAATCTGTATTATTACATGAGAATTACGGGCAAAATATTTTTCGAATCAAATGGTGGCGCGCGGCAAGCCGCGCTTTTAAATCTAGTAGGTTACATCCCTGTCGTACGACCTCTCGCCTCAGATTATGTGTGCATCTGAGATGATGATGATCGGTTCCCCCACGTACCTTGTCTTGTTCTCCTCCGTAAGATTTCCATTTTCAGTCCATGCAACTCAAGAATAAGCAGTGGCGGAGGCAGGGGGACCAGCAGGGGCCTCCCCCCCCCCCCCCCTCGAGATTTGATATTTTCGCTTAAGTCCCTGCTTCTCAATGCTATAACCTATGTATTTTTTTAGTTCTGGCCCCCCTTATAGTGGTATTTTCCGCTCTGGCCCCCCTCATACGTTATTTCTGGCTCCGCCCCTGAGAATAAGTACGTACGAACGTGTCCTGTACACCATGGATACAATTCGTCAAGAGCAGTAAACGTACGCACGGGTCTTCCCCACAAGTCCACAAGACATACCCACACGGCCACACTGCACCATGTCAGTATGTCGCCCCGTGTTACCGTCTGAAAATTTGATTATATATTCATCTAGTTTTTGGTTGTCCTTTGCTCTACTCTATTTCCCGTGGACTTACCTGCCCACCGGGCCGGCTGAATGGGCTTGGCGATCCATGCATGGGAAAGTGTGGCCATGTCTCTCTGACACGCCCAGCCCAGACACGCGCATGCATCGTGCATGGCACGTTCGATCGCATTCGTTGGTGGAAAACGCCAACACGCGACAACGTCAGGCGCGCGTAGGATGTCACTGGGATATGCATCTAGTATGAATATGGTGATCAAAAGCTAGATGACAATTGGTACATTTCTTGATGCGATTACCGATGAGTACACTAGTAGAAAAGGGGGCAACGGTGCGCCCCTTTTAGTACCGGTTGTCCCAAAAACGGTACAAAGGGGGTCATTAGCACCGGTTGTATATCTGCGCCAAGTCTCCAACCCTTTAGTACCGGTTGGTGTTAACAACCGATACTAAAGGCTACTCTTTAGTACCGGTTGCTAAAACCAACCGGTACTAAAGGGTTGGTACGGTTGGTGGCCCACGGCCAGCCCTTTAGTACCGGGTGTTTTAAACAACCGGTACTAAAGGCTACTCTTTAGTACCGGTTGGCAGTAACAACCGGTACTAAAGAGGTTCTGCCTATATTATATCTTCTTCCACCCCGAGCCGGCCAGCTCCATTTTTTGAGCAACCCGAGCCCAACTCCATTTTTCCTCTCTCCCAAGCTCTAATTCACCCCATTTTCCTTCAACATTTGTGAAGATTTGTGGCACCCTATACAAGGGTTAGCAACTTCTTCATCTTCTCTTCCGGCATTTCAAGTTTAGCTCATTTTGTTGCAAGTTTAGCTAGTTTGATTTTTGTAGTGCTTGCAAGGTGTTTGATGAAATGCCTAAGTTAGGGATTTCATTTATTTTATATGCATTTTGAGCTCAAATTAAAGTATAATTTGTGATTTCATATAGTGTCGTCCCGTTCCCTCCTCACCGCCGTTGATCGCCCGCGCCGCTCCGTAACCGACACCACCTCGGTGAGCCTCTTTTTTATCTTTTATTTTTAAAAATGTTAGTTATATGATTTAAATGCATAATTATTTCTTGTATAATTTTCTTTTGTTTTTTTATATGTATAGTGTCATGGTTTTGATAACCGTCCCCGTCGACCCTCGTCCGGTCTATGATTCGGATGTGGTATATTTTTATAACTATTTATTTAGTTTCGTGGTTATAACAATCATGCCGACCAACTTGACTTAGATATATTTTTTATTTAGGAGGTAGTTGAACCGGAAATACCAGCGATTGGGAGCCCGCCGCGAGTCCATCGCCCGCGCCGTCCCGTCAGCCGACTGCTGCGCCCACTAGCAGTAATTTGACAAAGCGGAAGCTGTTCACGTCGTCCCCTGTCAAGAAACGTGCAAGAAAACCCAAGGAAGTCAAGGCTCCTGAGAAGTTAGCTGGCGAGATGACTATGGAGGAATTAAAACTGAGCACACAAGGCAAGGCTAAAGCCTTTTTTGAACAGAAAAAAAAGGAAAGACTGGAGGCAAGACTTGACCCCATAAAGGAACTTCTGAAGACTATACCAACCGAGGTAAAAGATCGCACCGTTGACAACCTATATAGGTTTCCACAGCCGCCCCTTTCAGACTATGAGCGGGGTATTGACAAGGTACTTTCCTCACAGATGGAGAAAGAAAAAGCGTGCGGAAAAAGAGTTGCCCAGCTCGGAGAACAAGAAGCACAATCGATCGCCCCGCTCATTGTGCCTTCTGAAGCTCGGGAAATCGAGCATGGAGAAGTTGTCATTGGCGACACAGGTTACCAAATATCGCAGATAACAATTCAACCTAAATTTGAACTCGGGCTGCCTCTGGTCGAAAATCCGAGTGCTCTAACAACACAGTTATATAAATTGAATAACTGGTACATGGCCGCCGCAAAACAAGGGAGAGAATATCTCATGGCGGGAGTTAAGGACCAACACTACTTCCGAGAATATGGTGTGCAGGTTGAGTTCTCCGAACTTTTTCAGATGTACAATCAAATTGCTCTCGACAAATCTATCATCAGCTGCTATTGTCTGTAATTAATTTATTCGTGTAATTTAATTATTTATAGTTAAGCTCGTTTCATTGCTTGTAATTATCTTCACAACATTATTTGTACGCTATTATGCAGAATGAAGATTTGTGAATGCCGAATGGGAAGAATCTGGGACATTGGGTTCATTGACCCGGATAAAGTTCATGAAGTCACCGTAGAAAGTCCTCTGTATGTCCAGGACACAGAGGACCATTTGCTAACGTTTTTTAAGCGACAAAGTACCAAAAAGGAAATACTTTTTCCTTACAACTTCGGGTGAGCGTTACTGTCTTGTACACATTCTATTTTGCTTTCCCGATAATAAGTGTAATTGATGAGTTCTGAATACCTGCGTATATAAATGTGCGCAGGTTCCACTTCATTCTGTTTATCATTAGACTCGATGAAGGAAAAGTTGAAGTCTGGGACTCATTAAGGAGAGATCAAGATGATTACAAAAGCGTGCGTCTAATGCTCAAGAGGTAATTTCAATCGCACTATATCGTCCACTTTCGTTCATTTCCGGATATCAAAAGTATATAAAATAACTCCTCAATTCATTTTCTTTTCCGGGCAGGGTTTGGAGAAAGTTCATCGCGGAAGAACGCGGTGAATGGAAAGATAAGCTGGAGTTCAAGGCTAACAAAGTAAGTACTACTACGTATCTAGGTCTGTGTATCTTTCTAATACCATTATCATTCTCTTGATTATTATTTGATTAAATTATATTCTTGTATAGTGGTGTCTGCGACAACCACAGGGGACTCAACTATGTGGATACTACGTTTGCGAGTATATTCACATGAAGGTCAATGAGAGAGTCAATAGTGTAAGAAATCGAGAGGTATGTAAACATCATACACAACTTTTATGTTGCAACCATCAATTGTGTTTAGTTTCGATCATAACTGATTTGATCTCCTTCTTTTAAAGATGTCAAGGAAGCGGAACCAGCTCCTACCAGAAAACCGCGTAAAAGCTATTGCGGAGGAATTGGCGGGATTCATGCTGACGCATGTCATAGATGAATTCGGTGAATTCCACTATGTCGAAAAATAGACTCCCTCCGTGCATGTACTAGCTAGCGGTGATCTCCATTGTAATTAGGACTTTATATGTAATTAACAAGAGTACTTTATATGTGTAGTGAGTACTTTATATGTGTAGTGGGTAATTTATACGTGCTCTCCTCTGAAACCCTGAAAAATGAGCGAAAAGGAAAAAAACAGAAACCCTAAACCCCGAAAAATAAGCGAAAAGAAATAAAACTGAAAACCTAAACCTCCCTGAAAAAATAAGTGGGGCAAAAAAAGCAGGAACCTTTAATACCGGTTGGTATTACCAACCGGTACTAAAGGGGTGACCCTTTAGTGCCGACTTTTTAGTACCGGTTGCACAACCGGTACTAAAGGCCCAATACAACCGGTGTTGTTGCCCCTTTTTCTACTAGTGGTATGTGTGGGTACCATGTTATGCAACCACTATGTACGGGTTGCAAATGGAGATATATGAAAAACTGGTTCGATTTTTTTTTTCGTTTTGAAGGAGTAGCTAGCCCCATCTTGTTTGAAAATGGAGATGCATGCATGGGCAGAAGGACGGGCGAGCGAGTAGTGGCTGGCTGCAAAAGTCCACGTATTCCGCGGAATCTGAGGTGGCATGAATGGCTCCTTCGAGGAATCGAACGCGAGTAAGTCCAAGAAGCGGCACCACGTACATATTCGTGTGGCCGAGAGAGGCATGTTTTGCAGTCTGTTTGGTTGCCTGTATATCGGTTTTTTTAGCATTTATTTTGCATTTTTATGTTTGGTTGTCTGCATTGTATCACTGGTTGCATGTGCACATGAGCTACTCTTACCTCCTAGTCTACATGGTGAAATTTACCCCCGTGAATGGTTTCATGGTGAACGGCGACGACAAGTGCAGTCAGTGGCGGAGCGTGAGACCAAATCATGGGTGGGCCAGTCAGCGGAGGCCGGGCCGTAGGTGGGCCCTTTGCTGCTAATGGGCCAAAGTTTTGATAGATTATAAGGAAAAACTTGTAAAGAAGGGTGGGACACGGCCCACCATGGTCCACTCGACGCTCCGCCAGTGAGAGCAGTAGCTACCGCCATGACATTTTGTAGTTCACGGTGACGAACAACGGTGATAAGCGCAGCAGCTACCGTCGTGACAGTGCAGATCACGGCGGCGAACGGCGACGAAAGGTGGCGACGGAGATTGAAGAAGGCAGTGTACGCTAGTACAGTCTAAACACGTACAAAGTTCAGTATAAAAATCTGGTCATATACAACTGCCGAAATAGAAAACTTACAACACGAAATTTGTGCGGAACGTTGAGATGAAGCTACACGTCAAAGTATATCTTAAACGGTCGATCGAGTACGATTTTTTAGAAAATTCGTTTAGAAAAGGGGCAAATATCGGTCCAAAATTGAGAAGATACATTCGACGAATCTAAAAACCGAGCATTGGAACCGAACCTACATGTCGACGCGCACATATTTTGTGTTTACATTTTTTCGAACCGAGCATGGTTCTGGAGAAACGACCGATTCGGCCGTTCCTACTAAGTCTGAGCCTGGCCAAGCATGCTTTATGTTCGTAGACATATGGACTCACCTGGCAACCAAACACCCCGTTTTTACATACGCATGACCTGATTAAGGAGTGCGTGAGCTATCAAACACGCCCTTAACTGATTAGTAAGCTGCTACGAAAGCTGAGGCAATGCATGCACAAGGTCACAAGATTAAACTTTTTCATACTATATAAAAAGAAAAACAAATAAATAAATATTGATCGTTTTTTTTTAATTCTTTGGGCTTCAAACCCAGGTGCCTGTGGATGATGCATGTTGGGGCAAAAGAAGGTACTACTACTATATCGTGGTCTCGCGTGGTATATAGCACGAATCGTTCACTGTTCTGTTTTGTAGTATTCTTTTGGTGTGCACATATGCATGCCATGCATGGGGCTTGCCTGGATCTACACTGTTGGTGTGACAAGGAAGGAAGATGGCAACACGAACTGTTGCCTCGATCGATCGGCCGCTAGCTGACGTGATGTGTTGAGGCTGGCCAGTGCGTCTTTTGCCTTTACAAACTCGATCCACTGGTGTACATGCTGATCACTGACTGCTGCATGCATCAAACATACTAGACGGATCAGCGCGCTTCGCCGCGCCCTGGGTCTTTCGTTTTTGCATTGTGTGGTCAACAAAGTGAGATTGCAGGTGTATTTGGCTATTATTCAGCCGATTGTAACATACTTATTTTCTCGTTTTGTCCCCATGCCACCCACGTGTCATTTATTGTGCCGGATCAGGCTAGCTCGACCAAACATACAAGTGACTCAAAAAACCACTCAAGTTTGCTGTCACTTTAGGACATACATTAAATGAACTTACAAAATCATCTGATTTTTTTCTATGCTGACACGCGAAAATAAGTTCATGAGGATCTGCAGCAATAATATGCCATGAGCAAAGAAGTTTTAAAACTGCAACACTTGTAAATATAAACATGGTATCCTTAATTGTAATCGACAACAGTGCATCATGGAATCTAACTATTGCTGTAATAAGAATTAAACATACTATAGTGAAAAATATATGCCATGCAATCTGGGACTGTTGGGCATCCATAAGATTTTTTTTACTATCTCCGTAAGGCTGAGATAATACTTGGACCGCCACTTCCTTTTATGTAACCTGTCACCTTTGTCTATTTATTATTCCCACAAAACACAACATGTGCACTTTGATCCTGAGGTACAACTGGAGTTTCTTTCAACAGAATAAGTGGTTGGCAATCTAAAAAAAAAAATCATTGTTCAATATTAGCTTAATTTAGAAGACTGAATTCTGACCCCATTTGTTTGACAAAATCCATAGGAACAACCTATATTAGATAGAAGGCACCAACCATGATCATCTTTCTCATGCAAACTTACTGTCCTTGTACAGAACGGTAGCAAGTAATAAGCACTGATAGTTCTAAGGCTTTTCACAGCGCGCCGATATCTATGAAGTATGTACAAAACAGAATATATAACACATGCTAAGCTTTTAGCTATTTAATCTATCAGACCCATTGTCGGACAGGTAGTCTCTCAAATAAAATGTACTACATTGTTCGGAGTACATCTGTAGTATCATGGAAAAAGAACTCCACGACCACCCTGGACTTTCATCATTTTTTCATTACTCTTCATAGGAAAATAACAGCCTAACTTACAGGTGCACCACTGTCATCTGCAGCATGGCGGATATGGCTATTTTATATCTCCCATGGTACCAAGACAGAATGGGATTATTAGTTACACCAAGAACCATTTTGAGTAACTATCAGTAGCACGGAATGATGGTTTCCTTGTGCAACATTCTAAATCTCAGTGACCACCTCACATTCTTTTCTTCTACCAATAGGAATCTTGATCCCTAACAGCCTAACTTATAGGTGCACCACTGTCATCTGCAGCAGGGTGGATATGGCTAATTTATATCTCCCATGGTACCAAGAAAGAATGGGATCATTGGTTACACCAATAACCATTTGGATTAACCATCGGTAAGATGATGGTTAACATAAAAATCGTTGTTGCTTATATCAAACATTGTACCTCACGACATGTTAATCCAATGCTCTATTTTTTCTTGGTCTTACAATCTAACAGAGCATCACACTGACTAAACCCATCAACAAAAATATGTTTATCTAGCCACTTCTAAGTTCTATAATAATATAAATGATAAGTCTTTTGTAACATTACTGACTATGCTAACGCTTAGAAACATCTCCAGTCAAACCAAATCACAACATTAATAAGAACCTTGAGATAATCATAGATCATAGAACTAAGACCAACACATCGAATTAACAACGCAAAATTTACCTGTCCACGGACAATCTCACTCCGGGAGCAGAGTAGCTTGACAAAGATGGGCACAACACCGGCTTCAACCACCACTTTGGTGTTATCTGATGTGACTGACTGTAACAAGCAAACCAAAGTATTTTTTATCAGTGTGGGTGATTGAATGTAACACAGCCAAATTAACCAAACTACTCATTTAGATTGTTCTCACCTGGAGTTGGGGACAGTCCTCATGTGTAAGGAACACATTGAAGCAAGGAACCACGCCTGTTTTGATAACTTCTATAATTGGAGGTCTCCGCTCTACACACATTGAGCAACATACCAGCAAGTAAAACCTTCACAAATTTGACATAGAAGCAATCAATCATTGGAACAACTGGCCATCAGACTTTGTCTAAAAAAAAGACATGAACCAAACCGAAGTTCATTTGTTTGCATGTTTAACAAATGGTTTACAGCAAAAGAAGCTCACCTCAAAAAAATGCAGGAAATGGGTGTCTAATTTACTTGCAGGGTCAACCCAGGTAAGATGACACAGGATGTTGCATCGCCAGTTAGTACTTGGTAAATAACAGTAAAGTGGATAAAGAAAGATGGCGAAAGTAGCACACTCAAAAAGTTGTAATGGCAGCAGTGAAGTTGTAGATGGAACAGTAAAACAAAAAACATTGCAATGGCACAGGTTCAGCTCTAAATCGAATGGAGAAGTTCAGAAACAAAACTTGTGGGAATGCTTCAGGTTCACCAAATGAAAGATCCAAATTTATTTAGATAAAGATGGTATCTAAATGACCTGTATTTTCTAACTATCAAACATAAGGAGCCCGTCCTAATTCATGTGCACCTATCACTACTAGGAAAAAGCTTACCCGTGGCGCACCAAAATGGCTTACTCGTGGCGCAGAGGCCTGCGTCACGGATTGCCACGCCACGGCTAACCACACTTACCCGTGACGCGGGATTGGGTGTGCGTCATGGCTAATGAAATATACCCGTGGCGCACAGACCCATTATGCGCCACGGGTAAGGTGCGCCACGGCTACACTGACAGGTGCGCCACGGCTAAGGTATTTTCTGTATTTTTTATATACTGTGTATTTATATAGATGCTAATACAGGTATTTATAGACATATATTCTATAATACATTTTGCAAAATAAAATACATAGATCACATGCATTACTGGCCATAGATATAAGTAGACAAAATTATATACATCACACATGTGTCTCCATCGGAATCGAGTAGCAAGTTAGATCATCACATTACAAACACAAATTTCATCGATTGTTTGAACATAAGCTATACACAGCTAGACAACATAATGAAAGATAAGCTAGGCGTCGATGGTCTTCGGGGCCGGGAAGGGGCGGATGCCGTCTTTCGTCGTGAAGGGTCGGATGTCGCCTTGTGCCGTTATGCGCCGTTCCACCTCCGCGTTATCGAGTGGAGCGCTGTCGTAGTAGAACATGCCTTGATCAAAAAACGCCTAAGTCAAAATTTCGTTACAAACGTAATATTAAAATTTACGAAATGCGAGAAGTTAACAATGGAAAGCCTCATATATCATTGCCGTGCAAAACAAGGCAAAAAAGAGTGTGTAAAAGACCATGTATTAATACAAACACTCCAATTATATATACTACAAGGCATTGTAGACACTCTCCTTGCCTTTACCATGGCATTGTTTAAATTATCGGCTTTGTCAATTCATAGAGAAGAAACAAAATGATTTGAGTTTATGCCTCATACTTAGATTGGACACACATTGATCAGGAACGGGGCAAGCGGACCAAGTAAGAGTATGCACAAGATGTTTATTTGTGCATATCACAAGGTCCGCTAGCACCTCCCTGAATCACATAGTGTGACACAACATTTTAATAATCGGGCATTCAGAAAGAGAGAAAAAACAAAATGATTTCGGATTTGTGCCTCATACATATTTAAATTGGACACACATTTCAGAGACGGAGCAAGTGAACCAAGTAGGATGCACAAAATGTTTATTTGTGCATATCACAAGGTTCACTAGCTCCTCCCTGAATCATATAGTGTCACAACATTTTAATCATCGGCTTAGAAGAAAAAAACAAAACAAAATAAAAATGACTTAGATTTGCGCCTCATACTTAGGTCGGACACACAAGTAGACCTGCAGGATCCTCGGCAATTCATTATTGTGTCACCCAAATCCAGTGGCTGGATTCAACCTACCTGAGGGCTTCTGTTTCCAACAGCATCGTTGTATTGTCTTTATTCACCGACCTACAGGAGGTGGATCCAATGGCTGGCCGGTGACCAAAGACAACACAATAATGCCAGGGAACATGCCAGCAGGTAGGCTAAATCCAGCCATTGGGTTCGGTGACAAAGGTAGATGCTCGTTGTGTGCCGTTCGCTGCAGGGAGGCTAAAATGCCTAGTGTCACAACATTTTAATCATCGGCTTAGAAGAAAAAAAACAAAACAAATAAAAATGACTTAGATTTTGCGCCTCATACTTAGGTCGGACACACAAGTAGACCTGCAGGATCTTGTGAGCCAAGTATGATGCACAAGACTTGGTATTTGTGCATATCACAAGGCTCACAAGACCTGCAGGCCTACAACCTAGTGCCACAATATTTTAATCATCGGCTTTCGAATAAACAGACAAAACAAAATAAAAATGACTTAGATTTTGCGCCTCATATTTAGGTCGGACACACAATTATTAGTAGCCCTGAAGGATCGGCAGAGCCAAGTAGGATGCACAGGACTTGTACTTGTGCATATCACAAGGCTCTGCAGACCTTCAGGGTTACCACATAGTGCCACAACATTTTTAATCATCGGCTTTCGAAGAAAATAAGTTCCAAACAAGCACAGAATTCAGTCAGGTGGTTAGGAAAGAAAATAGCACATATAATGTAAGAGAATACCAGCAAGTAGCAGCCACGGACCATATACATCTAGTGTACCTACTCAACCAGAGCAATTAGCTAAAGCCATAACCATTAGGGCCATTAAAGCCAGCAACTCACCTAGTAAGCCTAACTAGTGTCATTGACCGGAACAATCAGTGTACTAAAACATAATACAACCAGAACAGAGAAATTACACAGCAAGTACCCTCACACTCCCAACTATAGCCACTGAATCAACTAGCTTCACCGAGCACCGCCTATAGCGTCGATCGATCTCGGTCAAAATGAGATGATTATATTTTTTTTACTACCATTACATTGCCTAGCTAGTGCTGACGAGGAGCTAGCTGGGATCCTAGCTAGGAATCGATCGATGGAGCAGCTGAGTGTCTTTGATCCGTACCAGGAACGGTCGATGTGTGCGCGTGGATGGATGGATGGATGGATTACGACGTGTCTCTGCCATGCCATAACCAACGCGAGGCCAGCACTTACTGTACTACATAACCAACGATGTCTCTACCGCGCCACCTCGAACCACCGTGTCCCAAGATCTACTGCCGACTGATGAGCACGTACTACTACGTCAATGGTGAAGCAAATTAAGCAGCATCGTCGAGCTTGGCAATGGCGAGAGGGATGTGGACGAGGACGGGGCACTGACCTGTAGTCGTAGGAGCAGTTGGCGAGGGAGAAGGGGACGTAGGAGGTGCAGGCCGGGTGTCGGACGCGCACGGGATGGGCGACCACGACCTGGAGTCCGCCGGCCGGAACACGCGCCGACGTCAGCGGCATCGCGAACGCCGACGACTCGGGCGAGGTCGTCGCCTCGATCTCCGCGGCGCGGCGACCGTGGCGAGGAGAGGTCGTCGACGCAAGCCTGGCGGAGATGTAGGCGTGGCGGTGCCGGTCGTCCCGCGCGCGGTCGGCGAGCGACGTGTCCGGAGTGGCCTTGACCAGCCGGAGCCGCGCCGACGACCCGCTCCTACCGTCGATCTAGGGTTAGGGGCGGGGTTCCTGGTGGCGGAGGCGGAGGCGGCTGGGGAGGAGGCGGAGGCGGCGCGGGGAGGAGGCGGCGCGGGGAGGAGGCGGCGGCGGCCGGGGAGGAGGCGGAGGCGGCGCGGGGAGGGAGGAGGAGATCGGGGATCGAGCGGCGCCACTGGGGATCGAGCGATGCGCTCTAATTATTTCCCCTCTGTGGGCCGGGTGCTACACTTACCCGTGGCGCAGGTTATTACTGTGCGCCACGGCTACGCGGCTACCCGTGGCGCACATGTTTGTGCCGCGCCACGCCTGAGTGCGCACAGGCCGGCCGGCCAGGGCCCATCTTAGCCGTGGCGCACCTCTTAGAAACCTGCGCCACGGCTAAGTTGGTGTCAGTGGCGCAGCACCAAGAGGTGCGCCACGCATACTTAGCCATGGCGCACCACGCTGCCAGTGCGCCACGGATACGTGGCTTACCTATAAGCCTTTTCCTAGTAGTGTATGATGAACAAATCTGTAGGCATCATGAACACTCCACCACATTACACAGGTTTCTTGCCAGTACCAATTGGACATAGAGCACAGTGGTGAACTACTAAACATGGAAGGATTTTTTTGTCTCTAATATCAATTATTACTCGATCATTAACAGTACCTCCACACCTCGGTATAGCAGGCAAATGGCCCCCAAAATATAGCCAGACGTATATCACCTGAAACTTCGTGCCGCTGAACAACGATGGGGGTTCTGCTGGAGCCTTTGGTTCCATATCTGCCAAAACAAATACAGCATAGTGTTTCTCTTGAAAAAAAAAGATAAAAGTATGGAAGATAGTTCAGTTGCTTACAAAGATACTGGTTCACACTAACAGTAGAAAACCTGCTATGTAGCACTCACCAAATTACACTACTTGAGGAAGCACATCAGCACTCCATGAATACCCTGAACAAAAAATAAAAATTGGTTAGTTTAGAGCACTACATTTCATAATTAATAATTTCAATAGCATAGCACCATAACTGCTTTCCATGGACTAACCTAAAAGATAACAGAAAAGGGACTGTATAATAACCTCATCTCTTCACACATGTGGTAGTTAAAAAAAAGGCTGCCAGTTATGAAATGCTTGTGCTATCTCAGCAGCCCTGTAGTTTATTTTTTCTAATAAATGAGCATCAAGTAATTTCATAGGACAAAGAATTATTTTTATCTAGCATATGACCAATTGAGCTTCTTCCCATATATGATCTAAATCAGCAAATTATGAGTTGAAGATGCAGATTATAGTTTCTAGCACTAACCAACTAGAGTGCAAGGTAGCCGCAACAGGAAAACATAAGTGGAACTAACTATTCAGATTTAAAAGTTAAAACGAAGCAATATGTTCCATGAATATCAAAAAGTCAATGTTTTCAGCAGAAATGAGCCAAAAAATATTGCTTGCTCGCACTAAACCTTGCGGTGTTTTTGTGCAGTGCCAAGCTACAACAGACAATAACTGTTGGCAAACCAGTATGCAATAATCAGCTGTCCGCTTTCTGTTGCATGATGCTAAGTATACACATGCACAATTGCCTACCTGAAACCCCTAAAATTATTCCTCCTTCAGGTGTTAATATCAGCAAACAGTAAACACTACAACAAAAACATACCGTAGAGACATTTTTATAGAGGCACTCTCCATTGTGTCTCTTAAAACCTATTCCAATTTGCTGTATAGGCTTCAAGAGAGACACTTTAGGTATTGTCTTGTCAATAGAGACATCTACCTAGAGACATCCTACATAATGTCTCTTAGTGTGCATGTAAAGATGTTGTAAGAGACATTCTTGATAATGCCTTAACAATAGAGACACCTCATTAGAGGCACTCTTGTTAAGGTCTCTTAGCATCTCTTTAAAGACGTTAAGAGAGACAACTTTGTGGATGCCTCAACGGTAGAGTCATTCTCTGAAGACACTAGGCGTGTCTCTTTTATAGTTTTATTATGAGAGATAAATTTTGAACGCTTTAAATGTAATATGCATAACCTCACCATTATAATACAATCAAGATGAAAAATTCTAAGCTTCAAAATATATCATGGTGCATTTTTTCCAAGTACAGGGATGTGAAGAGTGAAGTAGAAAAAAACTTACTTAACAGTTACCATACGTAATCTAGTTAACATCCTCCAAATAAATAAATAAAAAGCTACGCTAGTATAGCGCTGACTGCACGACGACACGATCCCACGACCCCAATCCCATAATTCCTAGTCGATCGATTCCCTTCGGCCGTTCGGCGGTTCGGCCTTCCCCTCGCACCCGACGCAGCGACGCCCTAGCCGCCGCCCGCCAGCGACGGCGCCACCTACCGCCGCCGCTCCTCACCTTCCGCCACTGCGTCGCTTGCTAGCCAGGCTGCCACATTCCGCCGCCTAGCTGTTTCCCTCCTTTTGCCGCCGCGTTGCTTGCCGCCAGGCCCCAATCTGCTGTTGGACCCGCGGAAGCTTGGCGGCGACACGAGGTCACGACGAGGGGCGCAGCGGGAGAGGAGAAGGTCTGGCGGTGGAGATTGCAGGTGTATTTGGCTATTATTCAGCCGATTGTAACATACTTATTTTCTCGTTTTTTGTAAACATACTTAAGTTTTTCTCTATCCGGCCGGGACGGCGTTGAATGACTTTCAAGTTTGACGCCTTGTGCTCGTTCGTCTTGCGTTTGCAAGCTGCTGGAGCAGTTAACCCCTAGTGATTGTCCTCAGTCTTCCCGCTGAGGCTCTGTTTGTTTAGTTTTTTAGGGATTGGTGGGGATTATCCCGGTCAAACCCCCAAATCCCCATATATTCCAAAACATTGTTTGTTTCTAGTGTATTGGACAGGTTTTATCCCCACATTTCCCCACAAATCCCCAAACTCTAGTTCATTTTTCTCAATCCCCTAGGGGATCCAATACACTACCCCTACCTAGTGGATTGGATCCCAATCCCCTAGGGGATTGGGTGAAGTTTGGGGTTTCACCCAATTCACTAGAGGATTATCCCCACCAATCCCCTAAAATACCCTAGTAACAAACAAGGCCTGATGGAGTAATCAGCGCATGTAGTGACCCAATCCCCATCTTCTGATTCCACCACATGAAGCCCGGAGGCCGCAGCTGTGGTGGCGTTCTGCTGCTCGGGCCTGTCTGGGCCCAGATGGGCTTGGCGGGTCGCGGCGCTGTCCATCGCTGGCTCTGGGAGGAGCCGCTCCAGCCGCGCCCCGGTGGTCCGGCCGTCGATTCCGGCCCCGGGGGTGCCGTCGGTTTTGACGGTGCTCGGCTTTGCCGGTGCGGTCGTTCTCCGGGTCCGTGCCCTCCGATGGTTGCAAGGGTCGCAACCTCTGCATTCGGCCATCTTCCTGCAGTGAGGCGCTGTTGGGAGGGCTGGTGCCGTGGCTTCACAGATGGCGGCCATGGCGGTGACGTGCTCCCTACGTGGGGGAGGGGGGCGTCGTGGCTGGGTATCGAGCCACCTCTGTCTTGCCATCAGTGTCATGCTGGTGTGCTCCATGGTTCTGCAGATGGCGTTCATGGATGCGGTCTTCTCTCCGGTGCGAGGTGAGCCGTGGCAGAGGTGGTGGTAGCTTCTCTTTGTCGGTTGCTTGGCCCTCGCGTCGGATCCTGTTAAAGTCCTATGGCGTGACTGCCGTGGGTGGTCTTCGTGCGTGCTCTAGGCTAGCCCACCCTTCGGGTAATCGAACCCAGATGGGGTTGGGGTTGCACTCGGTGGTGCTACGCCCTGCGACCCCCACGTGCGGTGAGGGTATCTCCGTGCCCTTCAACTTCAGCCGGCGACACACAGGCGTCATGGCGTCGTCGAGCCGCGTGCGACCTTTCGGCCATGCCCCCGACACAGATGACGTCGGCGCGCTATGTGGCCTCGGATGTGCGTTGGTGTTCGATTATGTCGATGGTGCAGTGTCGTGACTGGGTCTCCGCTGTCATGTCCGGTGGATCCTCCTTTGTGATCGCAGTGCTTGGGTCGTGATGAGCTTCTCATCAATCAACTGTCTCCGAGTTTCTCTCGGAGTGACCCTCTCTTGTGTGTTGTCGGTGTGCGTTCTTTTATTTTTCTTTCTCTTCTCATCCCCTGTAAACTCTGGTTTATTTAAACCTATCTTGTAGAGGCTGTAAAGTCTCATAGGCATTTGATTAATGAAGTTCAGGCTGGCTCTAAGAGCCCACTGTAGTCATAGTAAAAAAACATGTTCCTATTACCCGCAACGAGTGGAGAATATGAGGTCGGCCATGATGGTTAGCAGGAGGTGCTATGTAAAGCCATCACGGGATAGCCCATCTGCCACCAGAGAAGGCGTTGGGTTCACCGCAACTATGGAGGCTAACATACCCACGTCGATGCCCTAAACAAAGGAAGGCAAGGAGGGAGGTGAACCGGAGGCTGCATCAAGGACTAAAATTGATCCGAGTGTTGTATTTTGGTGGTGGTTAGAGTGTTGCTGTTGCGAGTGTTCATCACTCCGACGGGGTCTTTGTTTTATTTTTCTCTCTTTTTTATTTTTTTCTTGGCTCTGTGCATCCTGGATGTCTTTTGACATCTTGTTGGTGCAGAGGCTGGATGTAATCGGTATCTCTTCGATATTAATATATTCCCTTTATCAAAAAAAAAATCAAGGACTAAAATTAGAGAGATTCTAGCCGATTGCAGAATAGACAAAATGGGACAAAATATCTATTGTGAGCGCACGCTTTGCAGGTTGTCTCTGGTACAAAGAGCAATTTTCATGTATCTAAGAGAGGCTTTTCACTGGAATAAAATGGGGGCATGATCATGATTGTATGAGAACTCTAGTCCTACTGCTGAAGATCTGACATTGCTGGAAACATTGATGTGCACTTGCGGAGGCCACATATCACCCGCCTGTATTTGTATGGCATCATAACATGCATTTTTCATTGTCAATCGCGGGATGGTTAGTTCGGTGTCGGTAGCCTATGGACGCGTGTATGTCCGTGGCTCTGTTCTGCAAAACTGTCAGTACAGCATTTTTTCTAAATCGTAACTGAAAGTCTGTGTCGTACTACGTGTTTAAGTTTTTCTCTATCCGGCCGGGACGGCGTTGAATGACTTTCAAGTTTGACGCCTTGTGCTCGTTCGTCTTGCGTTTGCAAGCTGCTGGAGCAGTTAACCCCTAGTGATTGTCCTCAGTCTTCCCGCTAGCTGATGGAGTAATCAGCGCATGCAGTGACCCAATCCCCATCTTCTGATTCCACCACATGAAGCACGGAGGCCGGAGCATGCATGCGTAACTCCCTCTGAATCTTCGTCAGACGATCCAGCTGTGGATCGGCCGATCTAGGCACTAGCTACTTCAGACTGGAAATGCATCTGATACCTTAACTGCCGCCATGATTATTTTGCAGCCACGCAGCAGGGGTAGACTTGCACGGAGCAGAGGTGGAGACGACGACGTTCGCTAGGTTGTGCCGGAGCAGGACAAGACGGCTCACATGACCGCCGGAAAGGCTGGATGTATAACCATCGGTTGTTTGCTCATGGATGCCGTTATGCGAGAGCAGAACGGAAAACCTTCTTCTGCTTGGCGCCTGGCTGCCGGAGAGGGAGCCTTCGCACGGTCGAGCCCATGAGGAAACATCGACAGCGGGAATCGACGCAGCTAGCAGAGGCGATGCGGTGCGGTGGTGGTCCTGATCCGTCCGATCGTGCAGGCGTAGCGTAGAGTAAGTAGTCTTGTGTGCATCTGAGATGATGATCGGTCCCATGTGTGCCAATCTAGCCCCATGGGACATGATTCTCCTCTGTAAGATTTCCATGTTCAGTCTGTGCAAATCGGGAACAAGTACATATACGTGTCCTATACAACACATGGATACAATTCGTCAAGAGCAGTAAAGTACACGCACGGGTCTTTCCCACAAGACATACCCATTGCCCACACTACATATGTCAGTATATATATGTCGCTCCATGTTACCGTCTGAAAATTTGATCATATTCAGCTGAATTTTACACTCTCTCTGACTCCCCCACAGACGCGCATGACACGGTTCGTGCTTGCAGGTGCAGCGGGCCCGATCGCGCTGGTGGAAAATGCCAACGGCGACAACGTCAGGCGCACGTACATATGCCTCTCGGCCCTCGCTACACATCACGTGGGATGATCAATCGCTAAATGACAATTGGCACATTTCTTGATGCGATTATCGATGAATATGTGGGTACCATGTTATGCAACCACTGCATGCGTACCCTTGTTTAGGTGTCTTAAGTTTAAGGTAAACACACATCGGAATACTCACCATGCACTGCACCGTTTAGGGCATGTACAGCGCTGGTCGCTTGTAGAGGCGCTTAAGCGTAAAAAAATTAATGCCACAAAATTAGTTACGAGCTAAGCGTCCCTGCTAGCAACGCTGGGCGCTTGTTCCGGCCGCTACCGCAATCTAATTTGTGTCTTGTCCTGAAAAAACGGAGGTCTAGCGCCCGACTCTTGTTTTTGCGTCGACGCTCGCAGGAATCCCGACCAAGGCTGGGAAATTGACGTAACTACCAGGATTTTAAGCCTAGCGTCTACTCTAAGGGTGTGTTTGATTCAAAGTAAGTTTAAAGGATTTGTGAAGGATTTTATCCCTTAGGAAATATTCCTACGTTGGTCGTTTGATTCAAAGGATTGCAATCCTTAGGAATTCCTTCAAAGGATTCCTTTGCACTCTATTTGCTTTCTATTTTGTAGGAAATTTTCCCTCCACTCCAACCTCATGTTAGAATTCCTTTGCTTTTCCTATGATTCAAACACACACTTGATCCACATTCCTTTAGTTTTCAATTCCTGTAGGATTCAACTTGTCATGCCACTCCAACCCTATACTTTTCCTATCCCTACACTTTTCCTACCCTTTGAATCAAACAAGCCGTAAGAGGTTGCGTTGTACATGGCCTTAGGAGCAGTACCATCTTGTTTGAAAACGTTGAAGCATGGGCAAAAAAGGACGGGCGAGTAGTGACTGGCTGCAAAAGTCCACGTACTTCGCGGAATCTGATGCGGATGCCGGTGGCGTGAATGGCGCGCTGCTTCGTGGAATCGAAAGCGAGCAAGTCCAACGGCACCACGCACGTTTTCACCCGGCCGAGAGCACCCGTGTGGGTGTGGCCCTGTCCCTCCCATTTCATACCCCTTAGCTTACCTAGTTGTACTGAATCGTCAGCTGCTACGAAAGCTGAGGCCATGCAATTGTCCATACCTTTGTAGGGTTAGAGCGTCTCCACCAGGAGCTCCAAAGGAACTTTTAAATGACCATTAGGCTGCAGGGCACGAAAATAGGTCACACCGTCATCTTACAAAGCTCTCTCACTACTATTATATCGTGGTCTCACGTGGTGGCCAAGAATATCCTAATTGCTCCGTGGTGCGCGTGCGCTTTGGCCTTCTTTGAGCGCACGGATGCTGTCGGAAGTGCATGTCAGATATAGACAAGACATATGACGTCAGCCACATGCGAATGTATTCTACAGTTTAAAAAATGCATAACTTTTGACTCGATTGTCCAAATTTAGATCCGCTTTCACATCCTTGTTCCTCACGACGAGATCTTCGAAACAAGATCCCATATGTACATGTTCCGATAATTATTTTCGAAAAGCAACTTAAATAGTAGAAAGTTGCTTTTATTTTTGTGCTAGTAAAGCAAATTTTATAATACGAAGTTGCTGTCAAAATAAACTTGCTTTTTTTCATCCAAAAAGTTGCTTTTCTAGATGGCAACTATGTATGTCGATAGACAACACTTCAGAACAAACATGATTTTCTCTCGTAAACACACAAGTGGCCATTGCGGGGTTAAAAACAAGGCCCTCTCCTCTTCATAGTTTCAATGTTTGTGATTAAAAAAATCAAATTTATAGTAGACAATTGCTTTTTCTGTGGGATATAAAGCAAATTTGAAGTACACAATTGCTTTTAAAAGATAACATTTGATATGTTTATACGAGACCTTGTTTTGCAGATTTACTGAACAGAAACTTGCTTTTAAGGCCCTCTCTTACTCACATTTTTATTTATGTATGTGATAAAAAAATCAAGTTTATAGTATAAAGTTGCTTTTGTCTATGGGATAGAAAAGCAAATCAGTAGTACAAATTGTGTTTGAAAGATATTCATTTGAATATGTCTATATGAAATCTTGGTTTGTTGATTCGGTGAATAGAAACACAATGGTGAATGTTTATAATTTTAACGCATGATTTAGAAGCAATGTGAATTTTAATTAAAAACAAGCACCCCGCTTCTTCACATTTTTCGTATTTCTGATAGAAAAGCAAATTTAAAGTAGAAAGATGCTTTTCGTACTAGTTTGTAGTAAAAAGTTGTTTTGTGTGACAGAAAAGCAAGTTTAGAGTATAAAGTTGCTTTTCAAAAATAAACTTGTTTTTCTCCATAAAATTGAAAAATATATGAGAATGAGCGAGGGATATGTTTTTATTCCAAGCAATGGCCAACTTGTTAGACTATGAGAGAAAATCATGCTCCTTTATATGAGAAACAATATCGGAAATTCATAACGGTGCCCGGGCGCACCAGCTCCCGTTTTTTCGGGAGCAAAAAAAAATTATGAAAACTTTACAAAAAAATGCGAAAAAAATCATGCACGTACCTGACCATGGTCCGCACCATCGTGAAAAATTTCGCACCAAAATGTCATCGTATGCGCCCTGGGGAAAAATGACAAAATTCTGACAAGAAATTCAAAATTCCGGATCTCACATGCTGTCAGAAATTTGGCATTTTCGCCCAGGTCGCATACGATGACATTTCGGTGCGAAATTTTTCACGACGATGCGGACCATGGTCAGGTACGCGCATGATTTTTTCCGCATTTTTTTTTGCAAAGTTTTTGATTTTTTAATTTTTTTTGAAAAACACCGGGAGCTGGTGCGCCCGGGCTCACAAACACCGGCCTCAAACAATATCTCATATTGATATAACCCGATGAATATTTTCTAAAAGCAACTTCTAGATAGAAAAGCATGTTGTTGCCACAAATTTGCTTTACCGTGACATAAAGTTGTTTTTTGAAAAATAATCATTGGAAGGTGTCCATATGGGATCTAGTTTCGAAGATCTCGTCGTGAGGAACACTACAGCGAAAACCGATTTTGATTTGAACATTCGCTTTGAAAGTTATGCTTTTTTAAAGTTTAAATCTGATTTGCAAATCTTTGTAATATCTGTAGGGGCGTGCGCTATTTTGACACCCAAAAGCATACACGCGCTCCAAAGTTGCACCCCAAGAATATCGTTCACTGTGTTTTGTAGTATTCTTTTGGTGTGCACATATGCATGCCATGCATGGGGCTGCCTCGATCTACACTGTTGGTGTGACAAGGAAGGAAGGAAGATGGCACAACACGAACTGTTGCCTCGATCGATCGGCCGCTAGCTGACGTGATGTGTTGAGGCTGGCCAGTGCGTCTTTTGCCTTTACAAACTCGATCCACTGCTGTGGTGATCACTGACCGCTGCATGCAGGATCATCCATCCGTCGAAAGTACGCAGCTGTACATACAGTCCCATGCATAGCAACGCATGCATGCAGTAGTACTGCGTCACTTCATGCATGTTAATTTGTACTACAACAAAAGCATGATGTCGCGCTCTCTCGATCTCACGTCAACTCAGATCACAAGCTTCATACATGCATGCAGATGCAGCACTGTATCCATCGGGCCAAGATAGGTTGCCTCGCAATATCTCACCTGACAGTTTACAATATCACACCTGAGAGTTTCAGAATATCGACGAAGTAGCTACGAACAACCATACGTGTCCCTGGTCAAGGGAATTCTTGGCGTCGGATTTGGGGAAAATGCCATGCATGTGAATGCGAGATATGGCCAGCTACTACTACAGTTGTAGGCTGTTCAGGATAAAGAGAGGTTGAAATGACAACAGAGGCAAAAGGGTGCAACAGGGTTGCAGGTGATTTGATGTCGAGGAGAAACGCCAGCATATAACAAATTAGAGGGGCACACGTACCTACAGTAGTCGTGTTCTGAATTCAAAGTTCAACGGGTTCTAGAGAGGCAGCGTGCCTCCAATTAAGCCAGGACGACTGGACGAGTTGAGCCTAGCTTGTCCGCATGCATTACGTTATACTGTTTGAGAAACCTGTTGGAAGTGGAGTGCTCATTGACTAGATTAATTGGTGAGACTGTTGCAAATCAAGTGCAATCGAATACAGTACTCAAATATGAACGCACATTGAAGGCTTAACGTGAATGAAGTAGAAGTACCACACAAAGTTCTGAAATTTTGTAACCGCAAGAAACGGGAGGGAGGCATGCAGTGCTATTTCCGCATCATCTTGCTCGCAAGCCTGTTAATTAGCTAGCCCCTAGTTCACGTAGACTAGCCACTGCCTCTGCCTTGAGACCAGAAAAGATAGGAGTATATGGAGCTATCCAGCTATGGACCATGGAGACCCATACATATTGAGTTTCTCATCGATGGGAAAAAGAGGCATGCCAGTAAATGGAGTATGTGCCCACAAACATATTTTTCTAAAAACATACGGTAGTCAGAGTGGCTGCAGCAGAAGTGCAGAGATAGTAAAATATGCAGGTTTGATTCCTTTGGATCGACCGCCAGCCGGTGTAGGTGGGATCAGAAGGAAGCATTCATGGCGATCGGTCTGAGCAAGCAAGCATGGCCGCTGTTGTCAGAACACACATCGTTTGCTTCTACTCGATCCCTCGATCGGTACTATGGGAAGCATTTCGTTTGCTGCTCCTCGAACATCGTCTGAAGCATTTTGTTTGAAAATGTAGTCTGAAGCATTTCGTTTTGTAAACGTAATAGTGTGAAGCATTTAGAAGTAGTAAAAAAATGTAAGTTTGCAATCAAAATGCAGCCAATTAGCTTCTCGCCAGGGAGTGCAATTTTGGGGGGTATAAATAATACTGTACAGCTGAAGCAGGGTATAAAGAAGTTTGTTGTAGAAAATAAAGCTGATGCATGGGAACAACAGGAAGCTATTATGCCACTCTGATACAAAATTCCCTTTCAGAGAAGCATGTCTGATACTCCATTGAAAGTCATATGGTCCGATCGAATTGCCTAGGCAGTTACTACTCTAAACCTCACTGTTTGCCTGCTGTAACCTACATTTGTGGCAACCTAGTCTGCAGGCTTCGAATTCTACCGGATACACATCAGGAAACGGGCCCCCACCCCCTTACCTCACCGTGCCCTGCGTACACAGCACTGCCTGCAGCACAGGTCTTCAGGCAACTGTTCCCGTTTCTACTTCAGAAACTAGGCCCAGGAAGCAGAGGGCGTGGAGGCATGTGAGTAGCATGATTTAGTCCAACCTGCCACTGGAGCGCCTCGCGTCGTAGTTCCTATACGTTTCGGTCATTCATCGCGCTTGCATCGGCATCGTGTCTCCCCTTCGCTCGCGTGTAGTTGGATTCAATGCGCTCGAGGGATAGATAAGAGCATCTCCACGGCGTCGTAAAAGGCCTAAAGCTTTTTCTTTTAGAGCGCCGGACAGAAAAATAAGCCACAGGGGGTCGCAAAGCATTTGTCTGGTCCAAAATCTGTTCGACACCGCGAACAGTGCCTCCAATTTTGGGGTTGTCTTCGTGATGCCGGACACTGTCCGGCCCGAGCCTCCGACAGATATGGCCCGCCCGTCATACACACAAACGGTTTCTTCCCCGGCGTAATGAACGGCGTAAATGCTGCCGGTTTCTCAAGCGATGCGACGCGGCGGAGGCAGACGGCGCAGCATGCAGGCGGCAGGCGAAGCGACAGACGGCCACGCGACGCATTAACACGCCGGCAAACCAAGCGCCAGTCCACGCACCGGCACCGCGGTCTGCCCAGCGGCCAACACAGTGTCCCCTCTCGGGCGCCCCGCCGTCGCCGCTCGCCATTATACCTCGGTGTATAAGAGGAGCGTGCCCGGCGGTACCGAGGAGGCCGCACCCTCCTGATCGAGGACGCACGGGCCTTCCACCGGTACGGCCTCCTCGTGCCGCCGGACTTCCGCCTGCCCAAGAACTGGGTCATCAGCTACGGCGACCTCGCCGTGCCGCCGCTCCCCAACGGTCCGGAGGCCTTATGCCGCGTCATCCTCGAGCGGCGGGACATGATGACCGCGGAGGAGCGCCTCCGCCCGGAGAACGCGGCCGACAACGAGGCCGCCTGGTGGGTGCGCCTCTCCCGGGAGCGCGACGAGGCGGTGGAGTTCTACGACCCTCCCCGTCCTGATCATCGCTGGAACGCGGAAGGCCGCGACCGCTGGTGGGGACGCACCGACCACACGGTGGCATCGGCCATCGCGGCCGCCCGCCGCCACGCCCAGACGGGGAACCCTACCCCGTTCAGGCTAATGCCGATCCCGGTATCAGCACCGCCGCCGCCGCCGCCACCGAAGCGTTAGCGACGCGACGGTTGCTTCTCCCTCTGCTCCCGCGGCGGCGGTGGGAGCAGCGGCAGCAGTGGAGGAGGACGGCGCAGAGGCGGCGGCGTGGTGATACGCGATGTGCAGAATCGCCGGTCGCCACCACGCGGGAGTCTCCGCCTGCGCCGCCGCGACGACGTCCCGATGCGGCAGGTCAAGGAGGAGCCGGAGGACGTGAAGCCCCCGGTGCTTCCGACGGGGTACGAGGTGCCACCAGCGCTACAGGATGAATTGACAGCTGATTGGCGAAATGAGTGGTGGTGGGCGCGTCGCGTGTGCGCACGGTGCGGCTGCCGGCCGAACGGAGAGCAGCGCCCGAGCTGGCCGTTCTCCTTAGACTCTAACGGAACAACGCCTCCACTGAACCGAGACGTATGATGGTGATGACGAGACAGCGCGTGCAGCTAGTGCGCGCGCGCGCCACGGCAGCACGCAGGGTTCGTACTACGAACGAGACGTGCCGCGCGTCAACGACGTATGGTACCCCGGCACGGCGCGATCGCTAGGCCGGCCGGCGGCCGGTATGTACGGGGGACCTGATTGGACCGTGTCGCTATTTTGCCTGCAACGCTGCTCGTAAGAACCGACCGGACGACTATCTACGGCTACGAGCAGCCCCACGTGTGGTATGTTTTTTTCGAAATGGGGATAAAACTAAAGCCTCTGCAATTGTATAGTTTTAGAGGTAGCAAGTTTACAAATAAATTATCACATAAGGTTGAAACATAAATCAACCATCGGAAGATAAACAACATCAAAGAAGCAACATCTAGGCATCCCTAGTACGATTAATATGCTGCCACGAACCCGGCTGAAAATATTCTGAGTGACCATCAAAAGCCGAGTACACCCAGTAACCATAAGATCTCGGTCCGCTAGGAGAAGTTATGCCCATAGCCGAATCCAATGGACCGCAGTATTGATAACCTGCATGACATGAAAATTTCTTGATCTGTCAAAAATAATGTTATTTCTACAGTTCCAGATCAACCAACAAATGGCTGGAACGTCAATACGAATACGAGCCTTCGTTTTTTTATCTACCTCATTTAATTAACAAACATATTATTAATATTAGTTGGTGGAGTTATATTATAGGTACTCTACACAACCGTCTGAATAATTTTTGCAAATGGGCAAGCGATGAAAAGATGCTCCACTGTCTCCTCGTTACCACAGAAGGAACACTTCGTACACCCTAGCCAACGTCGCTTAGCAAGGTTATCATTTGTAAGTAACACTTTATTATTAAGAAACCACATAAAAACCTTTATTTTAAGTGGTACCTTCAGTTTCCACAAGTATGTGTGAAGAAATCTAGTATGACAATTCATTAAATCTTCATACATAGATTTGACAGTGAAAACCCCAGACGTGGTTAAATTCCACACGAAACGGTCCGGGGTTTGAAGAAGAACTATATCCATAAGTCTAAGACACAAGTGCGACCACGCAATCCAATTATCTCCGGACAACGTCCTTCTAAAACTCATATTTAGTGGAGGTGCAGAAGAAAGCACATCAAAAACCGAAACATTCTTCCGATTAGTGATATTGTAAAGTGATCGATATTGTAATTTTAGTGGGTTATCGCCTAACCAAGTATCCTCCCAAAATCTTACTGATTTGCCATCCCCAAGTTCAAAATGACCTTTTTATTTTTTGACATAATTAATTCTAACTTTCTGGAAAGAATGGGGTTCTCTCTGGGGGGGCGCACCCTCTCTTCCTTTTTGAGAAAGATGGGCTTGTTTTTTTTTTCAATAAGTTCTATTGCTTTGACACATTTAGTATATAACATAAGGTTAAAAAAAATCTTCCCTAACTCCCATCAGTCCTTTCCAAAATGGTGAATCCGTCGGTTTCACTTCGACTTCCGCTAAAGTTTTATTAGAGAGGTATTTGTTATGCAGCAATTCCTGCCAAATCCCTTCCTCATTGAGTAATTTACTTAGCCATTTGCTTAGTAAACATCTATTCTTATATTGGAGGACTTCAATACCTAGTCCGCCTTGGTCTTTCGCTCGACAAATCATATACCATTACGGTAATTTTAGCACAAGCACCCCTACTATCTAGCCAGATAAGCTCAATGTAGCATCTATCTTTGGAGTCTTTCGACAATACATACATGTCCACACTAGCCATCTATTGTACACTAGGGTAAGAATAGAGGTTCAGTCATGCAGTGTTCAGGTGACCATATAGGTGTATATTGTTTTGATTGACATGCTTAATGTCTGCGATTCTTTATGGGGGCATATGTACTAGCGTATGTCTTTAGAAAAAATATGTTTGTGGGCACATAGTATGTTTGAGCAGCGTTCCTAGTGTAGTAGCTAGAGTGGCTGCAGCAGAAGTGCAGAGATAGTAAAGAGGAAGGTGGTGGATGAGTCACAGAGGCAGTGGGGGCGAAGAAGAAGAAGAAGAAGGTCTTGAAACATACCCTCTGCCAGGAGAAATTATGAGGCCATCATCAATTTCAAATGTCCCGGGCAGAAAAGATCCTTCCTTTACTACAGCTACTGCTACTGGTTTGTGGCAATATAATATGCAGGTTTGATTCCTTTGGATCGAGAGCCGGCCGGTGTAGGTGGGATCTGGAGGAAGCATTCATGGCGATTGGTCTGGGTCGAATGTGTTATGTGTGTATGTATCTGAGCAAGCAAGCATGGCCGCTGTTGTCAGAACAAACATCGTTTGCTGCTACTCGATCCATCGATCGGTACTATGGGAAGCATTTCGTTTGCTGCTCCTCGAACATCGCCTGAAGCATTTTGTTTGAAAATGTAGTCTGAAGCATTTCGTTTTGTAAACGTAATAGTCTGAAGCATTTAGGAGTAGTATACAATGTAAGTTTGCAAACAAAATGCAGCTAATTTAGCTTTGCCTGGGAGTGCAATTTTGGGGGTATAAAGAGTTACTGTACAGCTGAAGCGGGGTAAAAAGAAGTTTGCTGTAGAAAATAAAGTTGATGCATGGGAACAACAGGAAGCTAGTAGGAGTATGCTTGATACAATTCCCTTTCAGAGAAGCATGTCTGATACTCCATTGAAAGTCATATGGTCCGATCGAATTGCCTAGGCAGTTACTACTCTAAACCTCACTGTTTGCCTGCTGTAACCTACATTTGTGGCAACCTAGTCTGCAGGCTTCGAATTCTACCGGATACACATCAGGAAACGGGCCCCCACCCCCTTACCTCACCGTGCCCTGCGTACACAGCACTGCCTGCAGCACAGGTCTTCAGGCAACTGTTCCCGTTTCTACTTCAGAAACTAGGCCCAGGAAGCAGAGGGCGTGGAGGCATGTGAGTAGCATGATTTAGTCCAACCTGCCACTGGAGCGCCTCGCGTCGTAGTTCCTGTACGTTTCGGTCATTCATCGCGCCTGCATCGGCATCGTGTCTCCCCTTCGCTCGCGTGTAGTTGGATTCAATGCGCTCGAGGGATAGATAAGAGCATCTCCACGGCGTCGTAAAAGGGCCTAAAGCTTTTTCTTTTAGAGCGCCGAAAAAAAAAAGCCACATCGGGGGTCGAAAAGCATTTGTCTAGCTCAAAATCTGTTCGACACCGCGAACAGTGCCTCCAATTTTGGGGGTTGTCTTCGTGGTGCCGGACACTGTCCGGCCCGAGCCTCCGACAGATATGGCCCGCCCGTCATACACACAGACGGTTTCTTCCCCGGCGTAATGAACGGCGTAAATGCTGCCGGTTTCTCAAGCGATGCGACGCGGCGGAGGCAGACGGCGCAGCATGCAGGCGGCAGGCGAAGCGACAGACGGCCACGCGACGCGTTAACACGCCGGCAAACCAAGCGCCAGTCCACGCACCGGCACCGCGGTCTGCCCAGCGGCCAACACAGTGTCCCCTCTCGGGCGCCCCACCGTCGCCGCTCGCCATTATACCTCGGTGTATAAGAGGAGCGTGCCCGGCGGTACCGAGGAGGCCGCACCCTCCTGATCGAGGACGCACGGGCCTTCCACCGGTACGGCCTCCTCGTGCCGCCGGACTTCCGCCTGCCCAAGAACTGGGTCATCAGCTACGGCGGCCTCGCCGTGCCGCCGCTCCCCAACGGTCTGGAGGCCTTATGCCGCGTCATCCTCGAGCGGCGGGACATGATGACCGCGGAGGAGCGCCTCCGCCCGGAGAAAGCGGCCGACAACGAGGCCGCCTGGTGGGTGCGCCTCTCTCGGGAGCGCGACGAGGCGGTGGAGTTCTACAACCCTCCCCGTCCTGATCATCGCTGGAACGCGGAAGGCCGCGACCGCTGGTGGGGACGCACCGACCACACGGTGGCATCGGCCATCGCGGCCGCCCGCCGCCACGCCCAGACGGGGAACCCTACCCCGTTCAGGCTAATGCCGATCCCGGTACCAGCACCGCCGCCGCCGCCACCGAAGCGTTAGCGACGCGACGGTTGCTTCTCCCTCTGCTCCCGCGGCGGCGGTGGGAGCAGCGGCAGCAGTGGAGGAGGACGGCGCAGAGGCGGCGGCGTGGTGATACGCGATGTGCAGAATCGCCGGTCGCCACCACGCGGGAGTCTCTGCCTGCGCCGCCGCGACGACGTCCCGATGCGGCAGGTCAAGGAGGAGCCGGAGGACGTGAAGCCCCCGGTGCTTCCGACGGGGTACGAGGTGCCACCAGCGCTACAGGATGAATTGACAGCTGATTGGCGAAATGAGTGGTGGTGGGCGCGTCGCGTGTGCGCACGGTGCGGCTGCCGGCCGAATGGAGAGCAGCGCCCGAGCTGGCCGTTCTCCTCAGACTCCGACGGAACAACGCCTCCACTGAACCGAGATGTATGATGGTGTTGACGAGACAGCGCGTGCAGCTAGTGCGCGCGCGCCACGGCAGGACGCAGGGTTCGTACCACGAACGAGACGTGCCGCGCGTCAACGACGTATGGTACCCCGGCACGGCGCGATCGCGAGGCCGGCCGGCGGCCGGTATGTACGGGGGACCTGATTGGACCGTGTCGCTATTTTGCCTGCAACGCTGCTCGTAAGAACCGACCGGACGACTATCTACGGCTACGAGCAGCCCCACGTGTGGTATGTTTTTTTTTCGAAATGGGGATAAAACTAAAGCCTCTGCATGAAGCGACAGACATTAATTGTATAGTTTTAGAGGTAACAAGTTTACAAATAAATTGTCACATAAGGTTGAAACATAAATCAACCATCGAAAGATAAACAACATCAAACAAGCAACATCTAGGCATCCCTAGTACGATTAATATGCTGCCACGAACCCGGCTGAAAATATTCTGAGTGACCATCAAAAGCCGAGTACACCCAGTAACCATAAGATCTCGGTCCGCTAGGAGAAGTTATGCCCATAGCCGAATCCAATGGACCGCAGTATTGATAACCTGCATGACATGAAAATTTCTTGATCTGTCAAAAATAATGTTATTTCTACAGTTCCAGATCAACCAACAAATGGCTGGAACGTCAATACGAATACGAGCCTTCGTTTTTTTATCTACCTCATTTAATTAACAAACATATTATTAATATTAGTTGGTGGAGTTATATTATAGGTACTCTACACAACCGTCCGAATAATTTTTGCAGATGGGCAAGCGATGAAAAGATGCTCTACTGTCTCCTCGTTACCACAGAAGGAACATTTCGTACACCCTAGCCAACGTCGCTTACCAAGGTTATCATTTGTAAGTAACACTTTATTATTAAGAAACTACATAAAAACCTTTATTTTAAGTGGTACCTTCAGTTTCCACAAGTACGTGTGAAGAAATCTAGTATGACAATTCATTAAATCTTCATACATAGATTTGACAGTGAAAACCCCAGACGTGGTTAAATTCCACACGAAACGGTCCGGGGTTTGAAGAAGAACTATATCCATAAGTCTAAGACACAAGTGCGACCACGCAATCCAATTATCTCCCGACAGCGTCCTTCTAAAACTCATATTTAGTGGAGGCGCAGAAGAAAGTACATCAAAAACCGAAATATTCTTCCGATTAGTGATATTGTAAAGTGGTCGATATTGTAATTTTAGTGGGTTATCGCCTAACCAAGTATCCTCCCAAAATCTTACTGATTTGCCATCCCCAAGTTCAAAATGACCTCGGTTAAAAAAATCTTCCCTAACTCCCATCAGTCCTTTCCAAAAAGGTGAATCCGTCGGTTTCACTTCGACTTCCGCTAAAGTTTTATTAGAGAGGTATTTGTTATGCAGCAATTCCTGCCAAATCCCTTCCTCATTGAGTAATTTACTTAGCCATTTTCCTAGTAAACATCAATTCTTAATTTGGAGGACTTCAATACCTAGTCCGCCTTGGTCTTTCGGTCGACAAATCATATACCATTTTGTAAGCCTATACTTACATTTATTTTCATCCCTTTGCTAAAAAAAATGAGAGCGATAAAAGTCAAGCCTTTTCTGTACCCCGATAAGTACTTCTACAAAAGACCACATAAACATTGTTAGGCTTGTCAAAACCAAATTGACTAAAGCCAACTGATCCCCGTACGAGAGCAACTTCCCTTTCCAACAACTTAATTTTCCTTCAAAAAGAGTTTTGACTGGATACCATTCTGAATTGAGGAGTTTTCTATACTGGATCGGAATGAAAGAGTCGCAGCATAGAAAACTAAATTTTCCTACGCAAGGATGGCGGAATAAAACCCAAACAAGATCACGATCTAATAGATGGTGGTAGCAAGAATGAGATCGAATCTCACCCTCGAAGAAAACCGAGCGTGTTTTGTCGAGGCAGGGGTTGGCTATTCGATCCCCGCAACTAGACTTGTCTAGTCGCGAGGAGATGTATTATCCGATACGTCGCACGAGCAACGCCTCCGAGGTATCCACACGTACGGCTCGATGAAGACTCCATGTTCTTGATACCGCAAGAGGTGGTGGAGAGGCTCGCGAGATCAGTAGCACGACGACGGTGTGGTGGTGGATATGGTGGAGATCCGACAGGGCTTCGCCTAAGCGTCTGCGGGAGAGGAGGAGGAGAGGAGGAGGCGGCAAGGGGACGGCGGCTTGGGAGGAGATGGGGTGCGGCACCCCTTGCCCTGCTCCTCCTTATATAGGAGGCCAGGAGGTGGGGTGCGGCCTCCCCTAGGGCCGGCGCTGGCTTGGGTGGCTTGGCCCCCAAGCAAGCCCTAGGGTTTGGGGCGCCTCCCTTAGGCCCTTGCCGCATGGGCCTTGGGTGTTGGTGCGGCTGGCCCATGTGGGCTGCTGCACCACCCCTCGGTCCATGTGGGCCCCATACACCTATGGGCCCCACTTCTAGACTCCTCTAGAACCTTCCAGAATCTTCCGGTACCATGCCGGAAAATTCCCGGACTTTTCTGGTACCTCCGGAAACCACTTTCCTTATAGGGACAATTACATATGTGCCCCCACTTCGCTTAGTTTGCTCGTTTTTGCCCGGCCCGCTTAGCTTTCCCCATTTTTGCCCCACTTCGCTGTATCCACTCTCGCAGGCGGCCAAACGGGGCGTTTCCGTCTGGTCAAGCTCATTGACTGCTAGGGCGACCGTCAGTGCGCTGACAGGTGGGACCCCCGCGGCGGTTTCTCTCCCTCGCTCTCCCCCGCCGCCGCTAAATAAAATGGGGCCTACCCCACGCTTGAAGAACACAACCCATTCCTTCTTTCTTTCTCTCTTCTCCTTCCAAAATGTGGAGCCCGCCCAGCCCGGAGAGCCTGTTCTCGCCGCTGTCGGACTCCGATATGTACTCGCCTTATACCATGCACGCCATGTTGGAGGAGGAGGCGGAGATAGAGGCAGAGATAGAGGAGGAGAAGCGGTTCCGCGAGGAGCACAAGTTCTCCGCCCCGCCCGGCAATATTGCGACGGAGAAGCGGTTGCGCAAGAAGGCGGAGAAGAAAGACGGCCACCGCAAGGCGGCGCATGAAGATCTTCCGCCGCAATCGCCGGTCTACGAGTACGGGGCATCGGAGTCCTCGGACGAGGAGCGTGGGCCTTCTGTCATCGACCAACCACCCGCGGCC
Organism: Puccinellia tenuiflora; assembly: GCA_012064385.1. Taxonomy (NCBI): domain Eukaryota; kingdom Viridiplantae; phylum Streptophyta; class Magnoliopsida; order Poales; family Poaceae; genus Puccinellia; species Puccinellia tenuiflora. Next base: position 1,020,084 of record QRDG01002430.1, on the reverse strand, counting down.
ATCGACATCGAGATGGCCGAGGCCAATGTCGTCAACGAGGACGACTCTGACTCCGATGACGCCGACGACGCCGAATCCGACGACTCTGATGAGGACTCCGAGGGCTCCGACGCCTCCGAAGTCACGTCCTGAAGGCGCCGTGAAGAAGAAGTAGTTTTAGTTAATGTTTTCTAGGGTTTGTATCTTTTTTTTATTTTGAACAATTGTAGGGTTTGCATCGGGTTTGTATCGAGTTAATCGAATTAATCGTACCGTTGCTATGTAAATTGTTTCTATGATCGTTTGTTGTACGTTTAATACGGTGATTGGACGTGACAGATAGGCTAGGCTAGGCTAGCGGTGAGGCAAAAGTTTTGCGACGCGTTCAATGGCCATGTCCATCCGTGCACGCCACATAGACGCAGGGTGGACTACCATCGGCATCCCACGGATGCATTCAATGTGCACGCAGCGCCATGCACGTGCTGGAATGCTCTCAGGTTTGTCTCGTCTGGTCATAAAGAGAAATATATCTCAAATTGATCAGAATCGACGATATGGTTCGGATTCTGAACGTACTTTCCTGATAGAAATGAATGGATAGGTGCTGCTCGTTCTGCCATATGGTCAATCCACATAAATGAAACCACAAGTTATGCGGACTGGCGCAAGCGATCGAGCTGTATCGCAGCTACGCTACGCGCTTGGAACGCGACGGACATGCTCTGTCTCTGGTGTGCATACGAAAAAATTTAAAATACATTGGATTGATTATGATCTTAGTTCATAATAACAACAGAACATAGTTAAAATACGGCAGTTCATACATATTTTTAGGGCTTACATATAAAACCCTGCCTAATCTAACCCATTGGGGCGTCGCGGCGGTGGGGTTGGAGAATTAGTCCTGGGGGTGCGCAAACCATCCCAGTTAGTTAAGCGATGGCGACCGCGCCTGCGGCCCAATTCCGAGAGGATGCGCTTCTCCGCGTCGTCGTCGCCGCCCGTAGGATCACATCCACCGCCGCTCCCGTGAAGGCCGCCACGGCGGCGCCCGGATGACATCGAGCGAGAGGAGAGGGGTTTGGAGAAACTGCACGAAGGAGGCCAGAAGGTCACGGAGGAGAGTGGTTTGGAGAAACTGTAGGGAGGCGGCGAGAACTTAAAGGACGAGCGGAGTGAATGGTCAATCTTGGTATTTTTACATTTTTCGGAAACTTCGTTCGTGGTAGCTCATTTGTGTGAAGGTTCTTTTATGACAATGTGTGCAGGTTTTGTATTTTTTCGATTTTTTTTAATTAGTTCCGCTCATTTGACCTCGATCGTGGCTCCTCACCCACGCTATGGCTTTTTCCTGAAGCCTTTTTCATGCAAATGTATGTAAACCATATTTTTTTTTTATCGTTACTATATGACATAAGATGACTATGTGCGAAGGTTTCATATTTTTTTTAATTTGTTTGAATTATTTATGCTCATTTCAAAGTGTTCGAGGTCTCTCACTTGATTTAAAGATTTTTCGTAAAAATGTATATAAACCATATTTATATTTTTTTGTCGTTAGTATACAGCATTAGTAGACAATGTGCGCAAGTTTTATATATTTTCGATTTTTTTTAATTACTTATGTCATACCCTAATTTGGTCATCTCCCTCGAAATCTCTACTACTCTGTTCAAGATATCACATTTGAGTGAAGCCTTTTTCGTGCAAATGTAAACCATATTTATATTTTTTTATTCTTACTATATGACATAAGATGACTATGTGCGAAGGTTTCATATTTTTTTGATTTGTTTTGAATTAGTTATGCTCATTTCAAAGTGTTCGAGGTCTCTCACTTTTTAAAGATTTTTCGTAAAAATGTATATAAACCATATTTATATTTTTTGTCGTTAGTATACAACATAATAAGACCATGTGTGTAAGTTTCATATTTTTCGTCACACTCGAAATCCCTACTACTCTGTTCAAGATATCACATTTGAGTGAAGCCTTTTTCATGCAAATGTATGTAAACCATATTTTTTTATTTTTTTATCGTTACTATATGACATAAGATGACTATGTGCGAAGGTTTCATATTTTTTTTTTTTTTTTGAATTAGTTATGCCCATTTGAAAGTGTTCGAGGTCTCTCACTTGATTTAAAGATTTTTCATAAAAATGTATATAAATCATATTTATATTTTTTTGTCGTTAGTATACAATATTAGAAGACCATGTGCGCAAGTTTCATATTTTTTTGATTTTTTTAAATTAGTTATGCCATACCCTAATTTGGTCAAACCTTAGAAAACTCCGTTGACCGCCTCAAAACGCCGCTAACCCTAGCGCCGAACTACATCCGTTCGATCATACCCTAGCGCCGAATTACAGCCGTCAGATATGTTCTTCTAGAAGGAAATTCGCGGCCAGGCTGCGGGCAGGCTCAGCGCCGTCCGATATGGATCGCATGGATGGTTCCGATCAGATTTTTTAAGGCGATCCGCGAGAGACTGGTTCTGCAACGTGATTGGCCGCGTAGGACTTGGCAATTCTCTGTCTTCGCCTGTGACGAGTGGGGCCGGCTGTCCCATTGCCCAGTAGATAGTTTTTTCGCACGTACGGACTGGTTAGAATGTTTAGTCCCACCTTGCTAGTTTATAGCGTGTACGACCAGTTTATAAGTCCTGAATGTGGCACCCTACCAGAGCATTAGCCAGTATTGGTATCCTAAATAGGACAGTAATATCTGGTTAATCCTCTTTTTCAACTTATAAAAGAATTGAAAATCATTTCATTTTTTCAATCTTGATATCTCGTGCAAACAAATTTAGAACCCAAGTCGAGCTCTGATTAATCCTCTTTTTCAACTTATAAAAAATAGAAAATCATTTTAATAGCTTTTTAAGATCAAAGCAAAAAAAGCTATTTACTGTTAAACCAATTTTCGTGTCAGTTCGCGTCCAACATGGTATACATGGATCACATTGTTTTTTTTTTTGTCATTTCGAGAAGGTCGAAAAATACTTGCTTAGGAATGGGCTGCTTATCCTAGCTTTGGAGCTCATTTGGAGCACTCTTTTCACGACTAGGCAAAAAAATAAATACCACAATGAACATGTTTGTTTAGGACTGGGTTGTTTACCCTTGCAACATATCAATACCCCAAAGATCATGTTGACAAAAAAAAACAATGTTCAAAACGGTCAAGATAGTCAAGATGCTTCTATTGTCATGTCTTGTCAACCGCAGGTGGATTGATATCTCCCGTCGATTCTACTTCTGCATGCGATTTAATGCTGTCTTCGATCAACTTGAGGCACTCGATTGTTCCAACTTCCAAGCGGTTCCCATTGCAGTTCTTACCGATAAAAACACCAATTCGGTTCCTCTACAACAGTTCTCCTCCCACCGCCCAAAAAACCCTAATCCTTGTCCTAGCGAGCAATGGAGGACTGGCAAAAGGACCTCCCGAGCGACGACGCCTCCGCCTAAGACAATGAGGGGTACAGAGGCTTGTGGGAGGGGCCGCCAGGACTACCCCCAGACCCCGACGACTCCTCCTCCCACTCGTCGGAGGAGGAGACCGACGAGGAGGAGGAGGCTGACGAGGAGGAGGACGAGGATGAGGACGTCGATCACGACGCCCACAAGGAGGAGGAGGACGAGGAGGCGGAGGATCCCCCGTCGAGCCCTTTGTGAAAAGTTTGCAGGTACCCCATGAGGCCCTTGAGATTGCCGGAATGTTGATTAACTTCTGTTCCGGCAAATTAGGGTACTCCATATGCCCTATTTTTAGCAAAGGTCATGCCGAAATTTTCCGTGAATTTTGGCATGACTTTTGCTAAACAATAGGACATATGGAGTACCCGAATTTGCCGAGACGGAAGTTAATCGACATTCCGGCAAATTTGGACTCATGGGGTACCTTAGTATTTAATTAAGTGGTTTTTTCTTATATTCTTTGTACTAACTTTGACTTAATTTCCTCGACAGTGTGAAGATCGATGGCTCACAACGACCAGGCCGGGGGTTCTCGGACAGGAGGCGACAATGCATACCTATCGATGCTTGCACAGTACAGCATGCCGACGACGAGGAGATCGAGCATGCGGCCGATGATGAGATGGAGGCCCCATCCGCTAGCGAAGCCGAGCGTGGTGATCCTAGGACCACTACTAGTGGCTCCGAGGAGGGTGGCCCTTCTGGTAGCAAAGCCAGCAGAGAGCGTAAATGCAAGAAGAGGGAGCCAAAAAAGCTCGGCAGCACCCAACATGCATTCACAGAGGTGGACCCTAAAAGCGGTCTTCCTACGAAGCTGGAAAAATATGTTAAAGGGTACGGCCTCCAGCTTGGATGCATCGCTCGGGAATGGGGGAGAATCAACGACGACAACCTAAAGGCGAAGGACAACGAAGGTTTGGCCGCCTACCTCATTGATAAGGTGCACACATGATACAAGTTCCCGGCACCCTACGATAACAAGGATATCAAAACCAATATTGTTAACACACAAGCCCTCGGCAAGTTGGGCAAAGCCTTTGCAACTTGGAGAGGAGATGTGGGGAAGATGATTGAGGAAGAAGGTGCCGGTTTCGACAAGATCCACAAAATGTGGCCCAGCATTTCCGAAGAGGACTTTGAAGAATTCAAGGCAATATAAGTCACTGCTGCAAAGCAGAAGCAGAGGCAGTGGGGGAAAGACATGCAGAAGAAGAACGTTGCTCCCCACAATCTCGGAAGCCGGGGTTACGCCGGAAAGGAGCCAATTTGGCAAAAGGAGGACGGACGAAGGGAAGGGCCGAACCCCTACGATAAGATCAAAGACCCGCTCACCAGGAAATTTGTTAGGGCCCGATTCAGGGATCATCCCAAATCGCCCGGGGAGCTTGTCTTGAACGCCAAGGTGAAGGAACTTGAGAACAAAATTCTCAAGGAACAAGAAAAGGAAGAACAGGATCAATCCAAAGACTCCTCAGACCAGAAGGGCCCATATCAGACACATTTCCTTAGGGCGCTAAACGAGACAAAGTAGGTGTCGTCGGATAAAGTGCCGCATCGTGGCCATGTGGTCGGCGCCGGAATGGGTCATAAACATTCCTATTACTTCCCCGACTCCAAGGAGAAGCAAAAGGAGCGGAAGATGGCCGATCAATCGAAAATGGATGCGTCCATCGATGTAGCGGTGGAAAAAAGGCTCAACGCCCTCCTGCCCAACATCTGTATGTCCATCGGGGCTTGGTTCGAGGGGGGCAAACAAGGGCCCTCCCCCCGTGATCAGCTTAGCAAGCTCCAGCAACTCGAGCGGTGTGGTGCCTGTTGTTCAAAGCCCGGCCGGCAACAACACAGATGGTAGGTAGGAATCGCCGGCCGTCACCGCGCCTCAAAGATCAAGCCCTCCCGTCTTGATTACTCTGTCCGTCGCCGTTAGCCGAGCTCAACGCCATCATGGTAATTAAGCATCGTAAAAGCCTCGACATGATACATATTACTTCATTCTTTGGCGCCCTCTCTAATGCCTTACACGTGTTTTCACAGGCCGACGAGACGAGATGCACATTGCTCCTTGATGTGAACGGTGAGCTCAAGGACGTGGCAAAGGGTAAGATCGTGAAACCTCTCAACCGCATTTTCCACGGTAGGCCTATGGCCGATGACGTGTTCAGGGTTGCAATTAGCCGGGCTTTACCAGGTTGCGGTAGTTTGTATCCTCCTTTCCAACCGGATGAAGCCGATAGCGAGTTAAACCTCAAACAATGCGTGCTTTGGGCCATGATATGGCCAAAAGCACTGATTCGTGCGGACCCTTCTATCACCACCCCAGTGCAGCAAACACAGGACGAAGAGGAAGCCAATGATGACCCCAATGACTTCCTCGCTGATGATCCTTATGATGATGGAGCTCACGATGATAGATATGCTGGAGAGGGTCCAGTTGACCATGATCTCGGGGGGGGGGGGGGGGGGGAAGCTGATCTCCCAGATAAATATCAGTGCACGAAGCGTCTCTTCTGTTCTCAAGATACGCCAGAAGCTGCCCCCGAACATGTTGGTTTGAGCCAGGACACAGTCTAGGAGGCCATCAAAGATGCGATGGCGTCGAAGGAGCCAAAGAAGACGGGACGAAAAAGATATAAGAAGAAACCTAACTTTGACTCCAACAGCCAGCCGGTGCCGGGTACTAAGTCGAAGCCGCCACGCCGGGTAATGGACATGTTACCCATCATCGACTGGCATTCGATCCATCATATGGGTAAAGCAATGATGCCGCCGAGGTTGGTAGATCTCTTGACCGGGGACATGAGGAGCCTCCATGAGGGTGTTCTTTATCATGAGGAGAGGCTTCTCAAAGAGGAAGATCCAACATACCCGGTTTTCCACGCAAAGGTGCCAGAGATAGATGGCTTGGGCTTTGTCACTAAAGACTCCGGGGACGTGATCCTCCTGAGATTTAATGACATCTTCAACATGTATCACATGTACGCGCTCCACCCATCGATCGTCCGCCTGGTTGCCCTTAGTATGGCGCACCACATCTTAAAGGAGAATACCCCGGGCATCGCGATAATTGACCCCTACTACATGAAGGAAATGTTCCTGAGCACCCCTAAGGGTAGGGCAAAGGTGTCGCGGTACATCGGAGACTTCTTCAGTGCGCGTCCTGGCAAAAACATCTTTCTCATGCCTTACTTTCCCGAGTAAGTCATTCGCTAACCGTCATAACATGCTTTCGTAGATTTCCATCGTTAAGCTATTTTGCAACTTTGAGGATGATGGTCTCTTTTGAACTGCTTTGCGCAGTAACCAATATGGCACCCTCATCGTCATGTACCCGAAAGAGTCGTATGCCATCTATCTCGACTCCGGGAGTGATGTGAATAGGGATAAAGACTACACCAACATCAAGCTTGTTCTGAATGAAGCTCTTAATGCCTACGCCCAAAGCGAAGGCGTCCTGAAAAGAGAAAAAAGAACAGTGCGAGGCAAGATTATATTCACCCAGAAAGTTATCTTCCCCTGCATCAAGCAGTCGCCAGGCAGTAAGATGGAGGCATGGTATCTCATCAATCACATGCGGGAGTTTGTAAAGGATCAACAACCACTGCAATTTTCGGCTGCTATCGACAGATGGTGCAACGTCTTGGCAGAAGCCAGTGATGCTCGTATCAGACAAGAGTTCGGTCGCATCCAGCAGGTGATCGCGGGAATCATCTGCAACGATGTCTTGCCTCGCTTCGGGGTGTACTTCAACGGCTTTGCAGTACCACCGAACGACGAGATCGAACATCGCTCAATAGCGCAGGGTGATCACCGGCTATTCACTATAGATGGTGTTCTCCCATTCCCACTGAAGCCGCGCAAGAAGAAGAAGTGATCGACGGTATGTGTTGTCTACTTAGTACGATAGATGAACTTGTGTTCGTAAATTATATCCGTAAATTAACTTGTGCTTCTAAAGTCGTTGAACTTCCATGTGTGATCGATGCTATTTAATTAGAGTTGTTTTGTTTTGTTTCATCTTTCTCTCTGAATGTCGATGATTAAAATGAAGTGACACCGTGTGATCCCGGGGATGGCGCTAGTGAGCCTTGTGATATGCACGAATACACATCTTGTGCATCCTACTTGGCTCACTCGCACCATCCCTGAAACTTCTGTGTGTCCAATCTAAGTATGAGACACAAATCCAAATCATGTTTGTTTTTGTTTCATCTTTCTCCGAGAATGCGGATGTTTAGTTTTGTACTCTTTTTCTAGAATGCCGATGATTAAAATGTCGTGACCCGTGTGATACAGGGATGGCCTAGCGAGCCTTGTGATATGCACGAGTACACACATCTTGTGCATCCTACTTGGCTCGCTAGCACCATCTCTGTAATTTGTGTGTCCAACCTATATATGAGGCATGTTTTTGATTTTGGTGCAGTCATTTAACTATTATTTGATTTGTATATAAACTCTTGCCCTTCTTTTCTTTGCCTAACACTTTTATCTTTGCTTTGTGTACAGAGAGATGAAGATGTCCGAAGCAAGCGGGATGAGAGGGCTACAACTACAAGAGCTACAAGAGTAAAGCAAAGGCGGAGCAGAAGAGAGGAAGAACATGAATATATACTGTTCTTCTTCATCGCCATTGCAATTCTCTTGTCTGTGATTATAGTTTAGATTACTACTTGCTTTTGAAAACTTTCGACCTAAACTATCGACTTCCGGAGATGTGTGTGTATTAATGCATATGTATATAAAATATTGGGTCTCACTTGTATATTTCGGCTTGTAATGCATACATATATGTGATGAACCAATAATTTGGTCACTTGTCTATTTGTATCTATTTAAATTCTATCAATTATGTTGTTTCTGTCAACTATACCGTTTCTATCAATATATATGTATTTACCTGTATATATTGCTGTAATACATTTCTGCTTTTATTTTAAAAGCAGAAATACATATTACTGGTGAACAGGAACCTGCACTACAAGAAATATGTCAACTAGTGACCTTTTGTCAGTGAACTTTAAAATATTGGTCATAAATCTATGACCAATTTCAACCAATTGGTCGTAGGTTGTTTTGGAGGGTGCAAACCCGAAAATATAACGACCAATTTTATCAAAAAGGTCGTAGACCAATTGCATGAATTGGTCACAATTCGGAAGACACTAGCCTACGACCTTTTTTATATCACCTTACGACCAATTTAAATGGTCATTCGTATTAATTGACAGCCAACTCATCTGTCGGGGGAAGCCCCCGAGTGGGGTCAATATGGTAAAATAAGGTTGACTCGGAGTTGACCGAGTCAATGGAAACCGACATATTATACTGGCTTATCCGGATTCGTCCGAGTCAGGTCAAACCGACATAGCCTTATGTCGGATCATGCTTATTATATGTCGGACTATCCTTCGTTGTTCTTACGTGCAGGAAGGGTTAAACCGGGTCAAGAGCATGGGGCATGCCTATGCCGGGTGGGGTCATCTCGGACGGTGGTCCAAGCTCCTTGAGACACGGAGCGAAACAAGGGCGGCGGTGTGCCGCAAGTGGACGGCGTGCCAAGCCTCGGCCATGCCTCTGACGCGGGCGGCGCGGTACAGTGGCGCTAGGCCTAGGCATGGGCGTGCTGTCGGGTGCAGCGGCGACCGTGGCGACCAGCGCTGCCACGGTTTGGGTATGGCGCAGCGGCGCCCGTGCCGGCCGGAGACCAAGGAGTATGGCGCTAGTAGCAATGTTTTACACTGTAACCCTGGGTTTCCCTATATAAGGGGTACCAGGGGCTCCTCTTACAGGGACGATTCCCAGACACTACGCTGAGACGCTGAGCAAATACTTAGTAGATCCTGGGAGCTAGAGGAGAGCCAGAGAGCTATTCTCAGACTCGGTAGAGGCTTAGATCTTGCAGCTCTTTGCAACCAGCTCAAGGAGCAAGTTTGTAACTAGTTGTAATCCACACATAAATCAAGTAGTAGGCAGGAGTAGGGGTGTTATCTCCTCACGAGAGCCCCGAACCTGGGTAAATCGTGTGCGTGTGTGTGAGTGAGTGTGTGTTTCTTGTCTGTACGCCGTGCGTGCAAGCCCTCCCCGGTACCTCCAGCGTCCAATCGGCCCCACATCAAGCCTATATGGCATCTGCCGTGACACCACCACGACATCATCACTTTTGCCTATGTGTCAATGCTTAGGTGTCATTTTTTGCTTACGTGTCATTACTCACTTATTGTTTTGAACTCATTAACTGCTGAGACCCATTGACAGGAGGAGCAGATGTTGACTTCTTGACTTTCTTATTCATATAACTGAAAGAGCATGGTTGCCCCCATGTGTTGTTTTGGTAATTAATGACAATCTCTATGGACTAATGTATGCTTTGAGTTATAATTGCAGTGTTGGTCCATAAGGAATGCTTGGACTCCATATGTTGGAGTCAAGGCTAAAAGAAGAAGACTATATGTTGATCAAGGCTAAGTGCAAGTTGATCAACGTACAAGATTAGGGCATGTGAAGAAGAAGATCATTTGTTGATCAAATCCAAGGTGTTTCTCCATGAGCATGAATCAAGAGGAAGATCCTATGTTGTCCATGGAGGATGGCGTCACGTGGTGATCGTCATCAAGATAAAGGCCAAGTGAAGATATGTCGAAGAGTGCCTCTCCCATCTTGGTGTATGGGGGAGCAATATGCGATTCTTCACCAAGCGGAGCACAATCAAGAAAGGTGATCCACTTGAGAGTAGATCAAGATCGTCATCATCTAGATCAAGTGGAATGCGCAAGGCAAAGGTATGATTTTGATAGGGTTTCTATTTTACCGGTCTCGCGGTGTAGTTGGGAGACCGGGTTTTTAGATAGGTAACCGTACTATCAAGAGGGGCTCTCAAATGAGCTTTAGCGTATCGGTTGTAGAGAGCTCAAACCTTTGCATCCTTGGCATCATATTTATTGGTTCCTATTTGCCTCTTATCGTGGTGTGGTATTGGTGCTTGTCATGCTTGTCATGACAAGGCCAAGATCACCGAAAACGGTTTTCATGTGTGTCTCCTATTGAGTTTTCGGTGGTGGAGTTTTTGCCGGTCCATCTATGCGGAAGATTTCACTCTTCCATTTATTAGCAAAATCTCCCTTGCTTGGTTTCAATATTCTCACATGTTATTGGGTAGCATTTGTCGTCCTCTTTCCAACAAAGTTGGTTTCATGTCATTCGGACTTCATTTGCAAAAGATATGGTGTTCCGGTTTTTAATAGAAAGATTTTACCTCTCATCATTTGGTTTTACCATATCTTGTTGAACAATGATGTTTCTATGTATATTCTTGTAGTGCTCGTTGTGACGATTCCAACGAGTCCAAGATTACCGAAAACGGAGTTCGTATGTGGAAGATATTGCGTTTTCGGTATCGGTCGTTTTTAAAACAGAATATTATAAAAGAAAAAGAAAAAGGGGGGGCAGCCGGCCTCACCGCCGGCCTGGGCCGGCTCCCCGGCCGGCCCGTTCGGGCGCCACCCCGACCTCCCTGCCGGCCACGTCCGGGTCTCAGGCCGGACTGCTCAGGTGGGCCGCCGGCCTCTCCACCGGCCTGGGCCGGCTCCCAGGCCGGCCCACCCAGGTGCTCCTCACCGTCCTGTCGCCCCGGCCTCGCTGCCGGCCTGGGCCGGCTCCCAGGCCGGCCCACCCAGGTGGCACCCTGGCTCCCCTGCCGGCCTGGGCCGGCTGCCAGGCCGGCCAGCCCGATGGCTGTGTTGTTTTCACCTTTTTCTTTTTCCAACGGCTCCTTTTGGAGCCTCCTATTTAAGGGGCTTCTTCCCCAAATAAACCTTTGGCCAACTTCTTGAGCTATTTTCCCCCTCCATTGTTGACTCCCTTGAGCTTGGCTTTCTCTCATTCTCTCCAATAGTTCGTGCTACTTTTTGAGGGAAAAGAGAGAGGAGATCTAGATCCTTGTTTCCACCGATTGATTTCTCCTCTAAGTGAGGGGAACACTTTGGATATAGATCTTTGGAGTTTCTTGGTGTTTCTCCTTTGTTCTTCCTCTCTAATCCCTCCCAAGCATTAGTTGCTTTGGTTGGATTCGGGTTGGAAGAACTTGATCACTTAGTGTGTTCTTGCCATTGCATTAGTTGCATCGGTTTGAGTTCTCCACGGTGATACGTGGAAGTGAAGTTGAGAACCTTATTACTCTTGGGTGCTTTGGTGCCCTAGAGCTTGTTCCTCTAGGGCACGTTGGTACCCTAGACGGTTGTTGATTTCTCGGAGTCTTGGTGGCTCACGGGATTTGTTGGGAGCCTCCAATTAGGTTGTGGAGGGAGGCCCAACCTTGTTCGCTTCGGAGCTTTGGTGGCTACGAAGATTTTGCCGGGAGCCACCAATTGAGTTGTGGTGTGTGCCTCGGCCTTGGGCATCGAGTCTTGGCGGCTTGGTGCATTTGGTGAAGACCCTCCAACTTGTGGAGTGTGCTTTACCCTTCTAAAGGTTCTAGTTGTCAACCTCAACGGCAACATAGTGACAAGTGTCTCGCCGCATTGGTGGTAAGACACAACGGAGATACGGTGTGCCATATCAAGTCTACTCGGTGTTTCACATTGGTGAACACCGCGCCACTCCAACGGAGACTAGCTTCCATTGGAAAGTGAACTTCGGGATAAATCATCGTCTCCAAGTGCCTCGGTATTTCTATACCCGAGCTCCTTACTTATGCTATTTACTTTATGATAGTCGTTGAGCTTAAAGTCATATATCTTGCTATCACCTAGTTGATCATATTGCTTAGCATAAGTTGTTGGTGCACATAGGTGAACCTAGCTAGTTTAGGTTTTGGCTTGATAAATTAAACGTTAGTTTTATTCCGCATTTATTCAAGCCTTAACCGTAATAATTTTAAATCGCCTATTCACCCCCCCTCTAGGCGACATCCGTGTCCTTTCAATAACTCTATTTTTATAATTTGCTAACCCTCTTCAAACAAATATACAATAAATTATTATACATTTACTAATATTTTTTTGGCAGAGTAAAAACCTATAAAAATTAGCCCAAATTTCCGTCCGAAAACACGTCCCCGCGCCAATCCGATCCAAATTTCGCTCCCTACGGCAATTTCTCCCGCCTCCCCATTTTCCATACATGAAATGACCGAATCAACCCAGAAAACCAAGCCACGCTCGCGCAAGATGCAGGGCAATTTCGTGAATTTTCCCAGACCACGAAATAACCCTAGCCGAATCGCTCCCCATCTTGAACCCTGTCCACTCTTCGCCAGTCTCCCTCGCGACCGCCGCCACCACCACCGATCTAGCAGTCTTCGGCTTCTCGCCCCTCTGTTCTTGCAGCGCTGCTCTGATCTCCTTGGCCTCCCTGTCCTACCACCCCTCCACCGGCAGCAGTGGCTACCACGGCCATGGCGCATACCACATCCTGACTAGTAGCCTCGACATCAAGCCTCCCACGCCTCTTCCGTCTAGTGGTAGCTACCGGATGACTGCCATCGACGAAACCAGCGGCCACCGGCTGACTGCCATCGACGCCAACTGGTGCCGCCTGCCTCGCCATCCACGACAACGCCAATGACTGCACCCTTGGGTTGCCCAGGCGGCGCGTGGGAAGAGCCGTGCTCGCCATCCTCGATGTCGTCTTCGAGCAATTGCCCATCTGCAGGTCGATCCACGAGTCCCTTCCTCTCTTTCTTTCTGAACTGCATCTCTCAAATCATGAATCGTCTTAGACATATCTTCCGGTTGGTGGAGCGTAGGAGCACGGTGCAACCCGACATGGCCGCCGCCGCGTCAGATATGGATTGCAAGGCGACGTAGGCCTTCGTCCTTGACCGGTGCCACCAAAGCTCCGCACTGCTGCTCCCTCCCCGAGTCACGGTTGCACCGCCAAGGGACGGGGCGAGCGCGGCTCGGCTGTTTCCTCTCCGATTCACTGTTGCGCTGGAACCTGAAATCCACCTATGTACAAGGTTAAAATCTTCTTGTCGCGCCTCGTTCTCTTTGATTCTCGTCCACTTAGTTTCCCTTTAATATATACTGAGATCTTTTTGGTCTTTGATGTCTCTAAGATTGAGCTTTTTAAATCTGATGCTTAGCACCATGTATTTGTCTGCTGTTGTGCATCTAGAGATGCTTGAGATAGTTCTGTTAGTGTGGTATATAATCTTTTGAGTAAAATTTACTGTACACATGGAATCGATTGTCATCAACTAAGCATGTGATGTCACAAGGATATGCTACTGTGATTTTACATCATTGAAGTATTTCAAATCGAGTTATTTACAACTGATGCTTGGTTATCTCGTATATGTGCATTTGGCCAATATTTGCTGAACATTTTTCTTCTCCTATGTTATTCTAGAAAATCCGTACGATTTCTATGCTTAACATAAAAAGATGAGATAAATGTTGTATTCCTGCTCTTGGCTGTATGTATTTGATTGTACCTGCCCTCGTTATAGTTTTGACTTCTGATATCTTTTATTAGCTGGCCATTGGGGTAAAGCAAACACATTCTGAATTCTGTTTTCTAGGAGGCATGCTTCCTTTAGAGCTTGGTTTGCACTTTGAGCTCCAGTCTTATTGTACATTGTATTCTGTTAATCTGCCTTGGACAAGGTGAAAGCAATGGGTAGTTGAAGTGTGCCTATGTCTGTACTACAGTACATCAACTTGTTAAGTGTTGTTTATCATTTTTTTTAAATGTATGTATCCATATAATCCTGGACTTGCGTATCTCAACATAGAAGGGAGTAGATAATTTGTTTACTTGATTTATTTCTCTAGTCCTCATCAGATGGACATTGTATCTCTAGCATTAAACTTCGTTCTTTTCTTTCTGTGGACAACTACTGATTGTAATATGGAAACAACACAGCTAGAGATGCTATGTTCTAATTAAAGCGCACTTTGTTTTCAATTCTTTCTTATATTTGAGTCTTGCATTATGTATCTTATTAATGTGTAGCTGAGAAGGAACATGTTTTTCCCTTTTTAGACTGCATTCTTGTCAAGTTAAAGGAACCGCTCTAAGTTAAATGAACACAATTTTCTTTATAGACTGCTTGATTATCAAGTTAAAGGACCAATTCTTGATCCCATAGGTGGTCGATTGACTGATTCATGCGTGGATGCAGGGCTCATGTGCTCTACTACGCCGTGATGATGCTGCTCCTGTCAGGCCACGATGGCGTGTACGCGTTGCTGAGAGGCCTCTCCACCTCGTGCAGATAGCCGCCTTCCTCAAGGTACCCATTACCTCTATCCCGCCAATCTCGCTTCCTGCTCTCTCCCGATGTGTTCTAAGCTCTGTATCCTATTGCTATCAGATCCTCCATGGGCTCATTGGGATGGTGCGCTCTCTCGTGTCGTCCATGCTACCGCAGATCCGGTCCAGGTTCCTCGTCACCTGGGGAGTTTCTCTGAGGTGAGTCACCTCACCTGCGCCCATTACTTGCAGTCACAGTGCTCTCAAACTATCATCTACTAGCATTGCGTGCTGTTCTTGATTTATACATGCCGCTATTAATATCCATATTGCCAGTAAGTGTGCTTGTTAATACCTTTTTATGGTATAACAGCAGCCACAAACGAGAGTAGTATGTTATCGCCAAGCATTGCTGCTAATTAATGACATGTACTGTTGTTTCCCAGTAACATAGTATTTACTGATACATGTGCATGTTTTTGTGTATTCTATTGTTATTTATGCACATAGACTGCCATAAGTATATATGCTGCTAGTTTGTTTTTCTTTCGTTCCTAACCATTTTGTTCTATAACATGCAGATGCTGGCCTTTGTCCATGTTTTGTCGCAAGCTCCAGGATGAAGAAGTCGTGGAAGAAGCATAGAGTTCTAGCTCACTATAGCTAGTTATATTTTCTGTTATTTAGTTCATGTTGCCTGGTCTAAACTATGTTTGATTGTAAACCTGACGTGAAACATGTTTGATTGTAATGTGCCAAGTTTGGTAGTTTGTAGAAGTATTGTGTTTTCTGTCTCTTCTGATATAAATATTGGTTATTTATTTACTGGAAATTTTAATCTGAAGAATATGACCTTGAGATCTGGGACCCACTTACTGAAACGAACCTGACAGCTGGGACCCATCTAAAAAGTAAACTCAACTTTTGAAAAAAGAAAATCTGAAACTCTTGAGCCCAAGAGGCCGCAACCCAAAAATAAAGGCTGAAATGTTTGTTTGACCCATGATAGGAAAAAAAAGTTAAATGGGCTGAATTGTTGAGCTCAACCCATTTAGACGGCTGAACTGGACCAGGTTGTTTCTGATTTACGACCATTCCATTTGGTCACTATTTTGCCACGTCAGCTTTGCCACGTTGGATCTGATGTGGTCTGGCCAGATAGCTAGTGACCAAAAAATTGGTCATAACAACTGTGACCTTTTGTTTTGGTCATAAACCTTTGTGACTAATTCTCAAAAAAGGTCATGTAGTTTCATTAGTGACGCTCATCTTTTGACCAACTGATTTTGGTCACAAATGAAAAAACGTGACCATTCAGTGACCAATATGAAGGGTCACAAGATAGCATATTTCTTGTAGTGCTGGTTCGCTAGTGGTAATCCCTAGGTATACCGCTGGTGAACAAACTCTCTGTTCGCCAGTGGTAAGTGGCACCTCGCCGGCGAAGAAGAAAGTGGTTCGCCAGTGGTAACTTACTTACCGCTGGCGAATGTTCGCCAGCGGTACGTAAGTTACCACTGGCGATAGTAGCGCTGGCGAACCGCATGTTCGCCAGCGATAGCCAAAACAGGTTCGCCAGTGATAGGGATTTTCCTACTAGTGCACTAGTGCCCCACTAGTCAGGCCAAGTAACGGTCAAACGAGCTTGACCAGACGGGAAATGGCCGCTTGGCCGGCTACGAGAGTGGGTAGAGCGAAGTGGGGCAAAAATGAGGAAAGCTAAGGGAAGTGGGGCACGAAAGTAAATGACCCTTCCTTATATGAATCTTATTCTCCGGACTCTTCCGGAACTCCTCGTGATGTCTAGGATCCCATCTGAGACTCCGAATCAATATTCGTTCACACCATCATTTATCTCGAGCCCTAACTACATCGAACGTTAAGTGTGTGACCCTGCGGGTTCGAGAATATGTCATATTAATAGCAGGACCGGGATGTCCATATTAATTTCTACATATTCAACGAAGTACTTTACCGGTTGAACTACTATGTCCGGGATTCAATTAATCCATATACGATTCCTTTTGTCTCACAATATTTTACTTGTTCGAGACTTAATCACTCATATCTCCATATCCGATTAATCTCGTTCTTGACAAGTTCTCTTTACTCGTTCCATAGGATAGGATCCCTTATGACTAGCTACTTAGTCATATGCTTGCAAGCGTTTGGATGTTATGCTACCGAGAGGGCCCAGAGATATCTGTCCAACGGTTGGACGGACAAATCCCAGTCTTGATTCATGTGACCCAACAAACTACCATCAGAGAAACCTGAAAGCCATCTTTATAATCACCCAGTTACGAAGTGACGTTTGATGTCCACAAAGTAATCCTCTGGTAGGCGGGAGTAACATAATCTCATGGTATAAGAAAACTATATTTGACATCTAGTAAAATGGGTCTGTCCATTATATCATCTCCGGTGATATAATTCCGTTTATTAAGTGATTCATCAATCCATGGTTAGGAAATGTCTAACCATCACTTGATCAAACAAACTAGTTATTAGAGGCTTACTAGGGACACTTTGCCATTTATATTCCACACATGTATTTGTTTCCGATTAATACAATTCTAGCATGGATAATAAACATTTATCATGAACGGGAAATACATGAATAATAATCTTTATTATTGCCTCTCGGGAATATCTCCAACACGGAATGCCTAAATATTTAAAAGGTAAGGAGCCCGCTTCACAACCAAAGATATGCTTATATTGATCTTCCTCTTCCTTAGCTTTTCCAAAGCAAAATATCTCACTTTTATGAATTGATTTTTAAGCCTGACACCTGGTCAAAGAGACACAAAATCAACTTCATATTTACTGCTTTGGACAGATCATGTTCCATGAATAGGACCGTATCGTCGTATCGTCGGCATATCGTAAGATAGAAATCCCGCCATCAACTAGATGAGGTATGAGGCCACTAATTTGGTTGTCTTCCTTTTCTCGTTCAATGATGATAGCTAGCATATCAACTATTATATTGAAAAGTAAAGGAGATAGGGGATCCCCCTGTCGGAGACCCTTTCTAGTTTGAAATAATGGCCGATATCATCATTAACTTTAATGCCGACACTTCCTCCCCGAATGAAATGCATTATCTGCTTGCACCAACCAGGGTCAAAACCTTTCATACGAAGTACTTGTTGAAGAAAAGGCCATCTAACCTTGTCATAAGCCTTTTCGAAATCAATTTTAAGGATGACACCATCAATCTTCTTCCGCTGAAGTTCATGAATGGTCTCGTGGAGAACGACAATTCCTTCTAATATGTGCCGGCCTGACATGAAGGTAGTTTGAGAAGGTTTAATCACCTTTTGAGCCAAGACACTCACCCGATTAGTGGCTTCTTTTGTGAAGATTTTAAAGCTCGCATTTAGGAGGCAAATGGGTCTGTACTGTTGTATTTGAACCGCATTTTATTTTTTTGGGATTAAATTAATTACTCCAAAGTTCAACCTAAACAAAGGCAAATTCCCTTGTTGAAATGTAAGAAACATTTGCATCAAATCGATTTTCATGACTTCCCAAAATTTCTGATAAAATTCAGTAGGAAACCCATCCGGTCCCGGTGCTTTATTAACTTCCATTTGAGAGATCGCCTCAAATACCTCGTTCTCTCTGAACTCATTAGTAAGAAGGAAATTCTCTTCCGTTGTTAGTTGCGGTATGTCTTGGACTAAATTCTCTGTTAGAGTAACATTATTTGGTTCCAGAGCTCCAAACAATTTCTTGTAATATTCTGTGATATACTTTTAAATTCTCCTCTCCAACGATTGTTCCCTCGTCCTGTTCTAATTGAAAGATCTTCTTTTTTCGGTGCTTCCCATTAGCTATAAGGTGAAAATACTTCGTATTATTTCCCTCTTCCTGAATGTGTTCAACCTTAGCACGTTGGGCCCATTTAGTTTCCTCGTCACGTCTTAGCTTGCAAATACTATCATTCGCCTCTCTCGACATGGCCCATTTGGGTGCATTAAGAGGGGATGTTTCGGCCTTGATATCCAGTTCATCGGTCAGTTTAGATAATCTTTCCTTTTCTTTTCTATATTTGCCACTTTGGTTTTTAGCCCACCCTTTCAAAAAACGTCGTAAGTGTCTAATTTTGTTCAGCCATCTATCAATCAGAGTGTTACCCTCACAAACCGCATTCCACTCAGTTGTCACCGTCTCAAAGAAACCGTCATGATTAAACCATGAGAGTTCAAAAGAGAAGTGGGGTTTGTTGCCAAGGTGAGCATGGTTCCCCGAATAAACTAATAAAGTTGTGTGATCGGATCCCACACGAGTCATAGCACGCACTGATACTAGAGGGAACTTCTGCTCCCACTCCACGCTTGCAAGAACACCATCCAGCTTTTCGAATTTGGGCGTATCACGACGATTAGCCCACGTATATTTTCTACTTGAAAGTTCGATCTCTCTCAGATCAAGACTCTCAATGATGGCATTAAACAAGAAGGGCAATCTCGGATTAAAATTATCATTACTTTTATCTTCGTGTTTTCTAAGGATATTAAAACAAGAAGGGCCATCTCGTAGAAGAACGAGCTGGTTTCTCTGTCGCGCCAGCAAAAGGCGCATAATTCTCTATCACGTCATAAGACAGGGCAGAAATCTCTGCCGCGACAGCAAAAACCTTCGGAATCTCGGAGGCAGCAGAAAACGAATTTTTGGCTGCCGAGACAGGATCACCTGCTGGGCTGTCTAAATTGCATGTCAAGGCATCCACCTGAGGGTCTTCACCCTCCTCATCACAAAACCAGTGCCCTCCATACCGTGATCCATCGAGTCGTACTGCAACCGAGACAACTTCAATTCCTCTCTAACTAGTTGAAAACCCTTTTGAACTAGTGGAGAAAAGTGGTATGTACCTGAGATACATCGTACTCCTGCTCTGTCTAAGGTTTTTGTCCGAGTGTTTTGAGCTAGACTCAAATCTGTTATGAATAAGGATGTGTAAGTGGGGATTCCACTTATCCCATTTGTAGTTCTGGAAATTTCCAATTCAAATTTCAGTCCAAAATTTAAAACTAAAAACCCCCCAAAATGAACTATTAGTGCGATAAGTGGGATCCCACTTAGACATCCCTAGTTATGAAGTCTGAACTTACAAAGCAGGTCACCGTGAACCGTCAATTCCAAGAGCACTCGATAACGGTGTTGAGCGGCGCTCCCCTTTCCGACATCCTCAACAACCCAGAGGCGACAGGTCGAGTCGTCAAGTGGGGAATCGAGCTGTCCCCTCAGGACATCACCTACAAGACACGAGACGCACTCAAGTTGTAGGCGATGGCGGTCTTCTTCGCCGAGTGGACCGAAGTCCTAACCCCGGGTCCGCCAGACCTGTCCAACTCATGGATCACGTACTTCGACGGCTCGAAGAGAAAAGAAGGAGCGGGCGTGGGAGTTGTCCTTGCCTCGCCAAAAGGAGATGGCATCGGCAACGCTGGTGGAGGACGTCGCTCCGTCGCCCACCGGATCGCCCTCGTCACCCGACATTAGATTTCTACATATTTATGTGCGCGAACCTATGGCTCCTAGAAAATTGAGAGCCCTCGATTAAGAACAAAAAATATTCCTTATAATAAGACGGTACCTCAATGGTGCCTCCAAGAAGGAAGAGGACACCCGATAGCGTAGCCACCATTGTTACCTACAAAGTCAATCATGATTTCTTGTAGACACGATCTCTCAACCACCAACACCGAGGACTTCACCAAAGTCTGCTTCCGATTACCACCACGTGCGAGATATGATGGGTAGAGAGCGCTAGGGATGGATGAGGATGCGAACCACACTATTTAGCACACGGTACTGAATAAGAAGACCATGCCCCGGGAGTGAAGCCCACAACCACTTCGCCGCCAGGACGACTAAGGAGTAAGAGATGCACATGTGCACAACCTCACCCTTGAACATCATAACCTCGACATCCGAAGGCCCTGTGAAGAGGCCGAGCTGCGAGGGTCTATGCAGCACCATCTCCTTGGCGGCCGAGGTACGCCGACATCCTTGTCCAACAATGGTGGGGGAGAAGAGCATGGAAAGGCAATGACTAATGCGGGGCTAGCAAAAAGTGTTTTCGCGTGAGCATAATGTCGATGAGTGTCCTGATGTTCAATTCATATCGAAATAACTGCTTATGTGAGGTAGGTGCATATTACATGTCATTAATCCTTATTATTGTTAGGCAATAATCGGCTCGGATTCGCTGACGTAATCATGGTGAACCACCTGACATGTGGGGTCCACACATCAGTGACCCAAAATCACCTGATGGAATCCCAATGGGATAATAATATGTGCTAATATTTTTGAGCGAATCCCAGTTAGCCCATAAGGAAAATCTTCCATGTCAGTGAAAAGCTTTTACATGCCAAAACAATCGTCCGCTTATTATGTTTTCACAACAGAATCGCACTGATTAATAATTGGGTTCGTCACGTGACGTACTTTGTACGCCCGGCTTGTAGTGCACGTAGTGTACTGGCCTCCGCACAGGTCGTACCCACTATCTAGCCATTTCAAACATCCTTCGCCCGGTCCGATCTCCCACGGCTATATATATCACTGCTCCCTGCTTCAAGAACCAACGAGACCGGCGCCGGTAAGTGATTAGTGACGACAGAGCTAGCAATGGAACATGGGGGCGGTGGCGGCAGGAGCAGCAGCCGACTCCGGGACCGGCTTGCCCGTATGTTCCGGCCGGGCTCGCTGCTCCGCTCGACCTGCAACAACAACACCGCGTCGACCTCCTCCTCCTCGTGCTCTGCCCCCGCGAGCGCGGCGGCGGATGGGGTGACGGCGTCCAAGCATGCCCCAAGCTCCGCCTGCTCCTCCAGCCGCGCGCTCCTGGCCGCCGACTCCGCGGTGGCCCGGGACAGGGACTCCTTCCTCACCTCTTCGCGCCGCGACTACGCCGTTCTCGTCGGCCGCACCGAGTCCTTCTCCAACGCCCTCGACCGCGTGCACCGCCGGACCGGCGCCGGCGCC
Organism: Puccinellia tenuiflora; assembly: GCA_012064385.1. Classification (NCBI taxonomy): domain Eukaryota; kingdom Viridiplantae; phylum Streptophyta; class Magnoliopsida; order Poales; family Poaceae; genus Puccinellia; species Puccinellia tenuiflora. Next base: position 998,419 of record QRDG01002430.1, on the reverse strand, counting down.
GCCGCACATCCTCTGGTCCCCGCCCGCTTCTCTATCCACGCATCGCCTCTGACGGAGAGCAAGAAAAAGGAGAAAGAAAAGAGCCCTCTCTACGGTCATCCCCACCACCGCCACTGCCTCGGTGGCCGGGCCAAGGGCGACAAGAGCAAGAGGCTGCTCTCGAACAACCCGTACGGCTTCAGCAGCTCGGACGACGACGACGATGCCGACACCGACGTCTTCAGCAGCGACGCCGACGAGCGCGGCCGCGGCGGCGCGAAGAAAGGGGAGACGGAGGCCTTCTTCTCCTCCTCGAGAAGCTTCTCCTTCTCCTCCGACTCCTCCGAGTTCTACACCAAGAAGAAGAAACCCAAGAAGAAGAAGTCCCCTTCCGCGGTGGCGCCCAAACCGCCGGCGCCAACGACAGCGGCGGCGAGGACGAGGAGGCAGAGGCGCAAGCATCGCGCGGCGAGCAGCTGCGACACGTGCGGCGTGAAGGAAGGGTTCCGGCCGGTGGTGTCCGCGGCGGAGGAGCAGGTGCGCAGGGGGTTCGCGGTGGTGCAGCGGTCGCGGGACCCCTACGCCGACTTCCGGGCGTCGATGGTGGAGATGGTGGTCAGCAGGCAGCTGTTCGGCGCGGCGGAGCTGGAGCGGCTGCTGCGGTCGTACCTCTCCCTCAACGCGCCGCGCCACCACCCCGTCATCCTCCAGGCCTTCTCCGACATCTGGGTCGTCCTCCACGGCGGCTAGCTCACTCGCCTCTCACTCCATTTGTCAACTGTTAATCAAAAGCCCCAGGATGCTTAATTCACTACTAGGAAATGTCTTAGTTAATCACTCGCAGTGATCATGATTAGCTAGAACTATGTTCATCAATTCGATCTTAGCACGTACTGTATTAATCTTGGCTGTAACTGGGTGTGCAGTTGTGCTGTATGTAATGTACTGCTGTTCTTGGCTCTGAGCCTCTGACCGGGTTTGCTAAAGCTAGCTTCTGATTTGGAATTGGGTTCAGAATTGACCAGAGGGCGCCGTGGGCTTGTTTGGTAGCTTGACGAGAGCTGTACGGCGTTTGCTTTTGGGCGTCAATGATTTGAAAATCATCATGGCATTACTGAACTTTGTGTTTTTTGCATTTCCCCTCTATTTTTGAAACAGGAGACATGTCGGCAAGTATCCTGTTTTGCTGAAGGCTCGAAGAAACAAGCTTCAGTGGCAAAAGTAAGTAGGTAAGTTTCCCTCAAAACCTTCCGATCAAAAGTTATGTGCCAATCCTGGCCGTTCCTAAGCCAAACTTTTACCCAGGGGGAGGCCACCGAAGCAAAAGTATCGAAACAAATTCATCATTCATCTTTCTGAAGGCTCTGCTGTTCTGCACATCACACGACCTTAAATGCGAAATGTAAGGCCAGGCAGCGCATATCGACGGAGACTACCTGTCAAAAAAGGTGCCCACCCAGCTTGCACGGCACTGCACTGCTCTTGCCCTGCTGAAAATAATAGCAACAACATAGATAACACCAAAAGCATTTTTTTAGGATCGCCGTATCACCAATCATCCATGTAAATCCAGCCACGTCTGTCCAGAATTTTTTCAAACGGAGCCATTAGCTCACCCCTGTACTCTCTGGGTGTTACATTACATGCATGAAGAGTGAAATAATAAAGGGTGGAAGGACATGGCAGATGCATCGCGTCGACCGCCTCCTCAAAAGAAGCCTTTGCTGCGCAAGACGTCAAGCGGAAAAGGGAATCGAAGATGGCAATAGAGTATTTATTGCCTTTCCCTGCCCGCATCATCACCACCACCACCTTCCTAGGGATTCGAGCCTTACGTCGCCTCACCTCTCTTCCCTCGCCCCATCAGCTGTCAGATCCAAATCAAAATCAAATCAACTCGAATCAAGAGGGAGATGCAAGTGTTCAGTACTTCAGTGTGCACCACAAGCAAAGGCATCAGGATCAGGATCAGGATCAGGATGGGACTAGTACGTACACCTACTCGTCACTGCTACGTGATCGAGTTCGTAGCAAGACGTTGGCGTTTCTACATCGAGGCAGGAGCTGGATGCAGCTGCACCGTTGTCCAAGGACATACTGTACTGGATAAAGAGGGGAGCCTAGCTACTAGCTAGTAGCTACGTAGCTAGCTAGCAAGATTGATGTGGGATAATAGATAGGTGTATATATCGCTTTGCGTTGTTTGAATTTTTTCTTTCGAGAATCTTTGCGTTTGAATTTTGAGACGAGAATCAATAATCAGATGGCCCTTGACGCATTCTCCAGATTACTTGCTTGGATCCAAGATCAGTTAGTCAGAACTCGATCAGAAGGGGATGCGTTCGGGATTAGGTTTCTAGGGCAGAGTGTTTCCCATAGATGAATGCATGAAAAGATTTCGAACAAAAATGAAAGATTTAGCTGCATTTTTTTGGCCTTGTTCTCTTCTGCTTACAAGGGACACCCAGCACCGGCCAAGATGACCTGAATGCCATGCCACGCCATGGCTTTGCTGCCCTGCTGGTCGTACTCGTGTGGACACATGCTTAAGACGGCATCATGGTGTACTCGTATGGACACAGCCCCTTGTGTGGACACATGCTTAAGACAAACATTCTCGGATTTCTACTACCCATAAACAAAACGAGGGGTCGACTAGCCCGCCCATCATCAAGTTAATTAAAGAAACGTTGTGTGTCAGGCATCATAGCGTGTTGCGTTTGGTCAAGCTATAGGCACATGCGTGCCTGACCATGCCATTGACATTTCAGCTCGAACCTGTCCCTTTTTTAGTGCACCCCATTTAGAGCGTCTGCAACGAGGATAATCGAATCGGCTAGCTCGAGGCCGGTGCTTTTCGTTCAAACTTCAAAGTGGTAAAAACACACTTGTACTTTCTCGAGCCTGTATGGTTTAATTCCTACTCCTAGATCGAATGCCAGTCCGACTAAAGGTTTACAAAATATACATACTAGCCCATAAAGCTAAGTAAAGTGGAGCAGATAACTAGATAGGGCAAGGGGAGCAACACGCAGCTAGCTATGCCCTCTTTTGACTTGGTAGCTCCTACTGTACTAATCTCACCTCTCCATGCATTGATGCATGGGCGTGTGTCATCTCGCGTCAAACTTTCCCGTTGAGAAAAGCTTGCTAGAGAGAGAGAGAGAGGTCACCTCGGTAGCTAGTGGCCTCCACTGTTTGGAGACCAGGTTTTTTTCTTCCTTTGCTACGGAAAAGGCGGTAATGATCACGGGAAAATATGACTGTCCGCCGTTCCACGGCGCACACATCCACCAACAGTGCCATGCCCGTGCCGGTCCAGCATGGTTTGTACAAATGGTGGGCATGGACACAGTACACCGCACTCTGCATGCCAATCTAATTAAGTCCTCCTTGTCACGAGAGCATGCATGCATGGATTCGTTCACGTACGTATAGCGCTATAGGGGTCCAAATCTTTTGTCCATACATCACGTATGTACGTGTACCCTGTAGCCCTGTAGAAGCATACATACGTGCATACGTGGTTTTGTATTCTACTACAAATTAAAATACTCTGGTGGCAGATAGGAGTTATTGCCGGCGCATCGAGCAGGGCCAGAAGCGGAAGCGAGCCGGCCGTTGTTTGCAGTATAGAGGAAGCTGCGCGCGCCATGCCGGACGGCCGGCGGTGTCTGGCCGAAGCCGTGCGCGGGCAAGGCAAGCTTCTGAATGCATGCATGGCTGGCTGGCCTCCAGAACATGCACCACGCTGCCGCGGCAAAGGCACCGTTGGCGTCGAGCCATGCGTAACGTGGTGGTGCATGCATGCATGCATGGCTGCCGGTGGGGTGCCAGCACCGCCTCTAATGGCTAAACGCCGCGCGAGGCCCCTGTGCCCGTGTCTGCAGGAGACGGAACAGCAAGCTGAAGACGGGCATGGCCGCATGTGTTGCGACTGGGCGCCACGGCCTGCCAAACCACAGTCGGTCGATCTGCCGCTCCCGTTCCGGTGAATCGAATGGGTGGACTGGCCGGACGCCAGTGCATCCATCCGGCGATGCCAACGGTACGTGCCATGCCTCCGGCCGGCGACGGGCGACGACGTCAGGCGCAATGCAATGCCAGTGAAGTAAATGCCGATCACATTCTGTCTCGCGCGCGTGCGCTACAGTACTACTCTACTATATTGGCAGCTTCCGACGAGCAAACCGGACGGAGCGCCGCCCGAGGCGTCTTAATGGCGCCACACCGGGCCGGCCGGAGTACGGACGTTCATGATCTCGTCGGGCGCCGTGCCGGCGGTGGTCCACGAAGACGACGGAAGCTGCATATGGTTGGCCTCTGCTCCGCTCCGCTGCCTAGTACGCGGGCGTATCCCGTATTCGGCATCGCCGCGGCTTACATCAATGCGTTTTGGCCGTCGTCGGCAGCGAGCGTCCAGTGAGCAGAGCAGACCCCCGTCGGCCGGCGGTTCCTCCTCGTCTCGTCTGCTCTGCCCGCGAGCAGAGCTGGCGACGGCCACCGCATCGTGCTCGGCGCCCATGCCTCTGCACCGGTTTCCGTCGTCTTGTTCCCGGGGCACTCGGACCGGATATGGTGCCGTTGTTGCTCGTGATGTGTCGCCGTGGTGGACGACTGCTGTGCAGCTGCTTTGCGTCGCTGTGCAAGGTTTATTTGTTTTTGGAGCCGTGGAAGGAAAATTGACCTGGGCTTCTAGCTAAACCCTGCAATTTTATCCATGAGCACGTCCGCCATGGGCACCCGACCCGAATCAAATGGGCAGGGTATCGGTATGCACATAGAACAGTACGAAACATCATCAGAGTGCGGGGAGCTCCCGCATTATAAAATAATATAGTTGGTCCAGTTAATAAGTCAAATCGGACCCAAAAATCATACAAGGACCCGTTTATAAGAAAAACCGGGCAGAAAACCGAACAAGCAACAGAGACCCGCCGCCCAAACGACGCAACGCCACCATCGCATCAGAGACACACCCCCGACTCCGGGGCCGTTGCCCCGACATCCCCTACTCCCACGCGAGCCACAACGCCGCACGACTCGACCGGCTGTAGCCCTAGCTACCCAACGCAGCCGCCCGCAGACCACAACAGTTGTGCCAACATCCGGGGCCGCTGCCCCGACTTACCAACCAGATCGACTCCTGAAATCGCATCGGCCGGGCCGACGACCTCGCAACCCTCGAAGCACCCTGTCGCCACCCCTGTGATACAAGCCACGACCAAACCCCATTGGGCCATCACTGCATCACGTCCCGAGGCCGCTGCCTCCACGTACCTCCGCCGTCTGGGGCCGCCGCCCCGGCTTCCTCTGCCTTCACCGGTGAAGCAAACTTGTGCATCGGCCACCACTCCCACAAAGAGTCATGGACTTCAAGGCAGTGCCTTCAAGAAGGTAGCGACTACGCCACTGCCCACTCCAGGAGTTTGGCTTTTCACCCGATTATCCATGACCCTTGCCGTGGGGGATGACCGGAGTTCCACGACGATTCCCACAAGAAGGAAATTGATGCAAGAATGCGCCACCATCGTCGACACCAAACCGAAGTCAGCGCAGGCTTTCGCCAGGAGCACAGCCAGCCCTACCGAGCCTCCGAAGGGGCCCAGACCACATGAGTAGGGCCAGCCGCACAGAAGAGACTCCACCGCCGACCACCATCCTCCGACACGCCCCGCACCAGCCGCAGCACCTCACGCCGCGATGAGCGCGTCACCCAACCTCGTGGACGACAGATCTTGACGAACCCGAGGCCACCGCCAATCCGGGGCCGCCGCCGCCGCAGCGCCAGCCACCTCGCACAGATTGCTACCCCACCGCCCGCACGATCGGAGCTCCAGACACGCCGCTCCGGCGTCCAGCATCACCTCCTCTTCGCATCGGCCGCGCGTGGTCCAGATCCAGCCCACACGCACGCCGGCAGCCTATGCCACCATGCGCGCCCGGTGAGGCCACCGCACACCTCGCGTCACATTTCCTCAGAGCACTAGGCGCCAGCCCGCCGGTCGCCCACCCATCCCGCCGGAACCAGAGCAAAGGGGGAGGCGGTTCCGGCCCGAGAGCACGTGCAGCGGCACAACTCCTCACCGCCGCCTTCCTCGGCAGCACCGCGGGGCCGGCGACGAGGATGGAGGAGGCGGGGGGGGGGGGGGGGGGCGGCGGCGCTAGATTTTGGGTCGCCTCCCGTGTCGCCCCATCGGTAGCGACGCGGGGGCCGTGAGTCGTACTGAATACTATAGAACAATACGTTATAGACACATCTGGTTCACTTCATGCACCTAAAATTAGTACCACCTCAGCTAGCTACCGAGGAAAACCAGCAACACTATAAATATAGCAGGTCGCTCCCAGTGAGATTTTTAGTTGCAGCCTATGCCCGATGAGTGCCGGATTAGTGCGGGTCACCGGAGGGGTTCGGGCATGAGTCCGTGTCTACACCCACGACTCGAGTCATGGGTGGAGATCCTTCCCCATTTGTTAATCGAGCATGGGCCTGACAGAGGTCGACTCGGTCAAACCCGATTAGGTTGCCAGCCTTAATCAAAGCGTTTATGAGAACACTTGTTTTTGTCATTGTCGACGAGGCAATTCAGTTGTGCAGTCGAAGCGACGGCTCGCTGCGGCGACTGTGCGCGCATTGACGTCGTCGTGTAGCAGAGACGAAGCGGCGGCTCGCTGCCGCGCGCGCCGTGAATGCATTTGACCGGGAAGGTTAAGCTCAGCGGTTGGTCACATCCAAACGCGATTGCCTAGGCGGCCAGGTTTGAGCTCCGGCTGCGCAGTCGGTTGCTTCCGCCCAGCCGGTTGGGCCTTGCTGGTTTTTGGGCTTCGTTTTATTGGGCTTGACCTTCTTTGTACTTCTTGAGGATATCCGGGGTTTATTCCCGCGAGAATCGGGAAGGTTAAGCTCGTGTGTCGGTGACACGGCTGGCCCATCAGATCGGAGGGTCGCAGAAAGTTTCGTCCGGCGCGTCCAAACGGCTTCCGAGCCGGAGGGCGTGGGCTGAACGCATCGGACGAGATATTGGGCCACGCGCCGGACAAAAATAGGCTATTAGCGTTGTGACTGGGCGCCAATTTTCGTTCATCACGTCCAATAGACCTATTGAGAGCCCTATTAAGATACGCCCCGACTGGAGATGCTCTTACTAAAAACACTCGGACCCAGCTGGCCTTTTCTCCAGGAAGTGCTACTCAAGAAAGGTTTGGACCCAGCTTTAGTGCAGAAAATTATGCAACTGGTTAAAGGGGGGCAGACAGCCATCTCCATTAATGGGGAGGTTGGACCCTACTTTAGAAATAAGAGAGGGGTGCGTCAGGGTGACCCCCTATCTCCGCTCTTGTTTAATTTTGTTGTCGAGGTGCTCGACCTCATGCTAAACAGAGCTAAGGACGCTGGCCACATCCAGGGGGTTGTGCCTAACCTTATTCAGGGAGGAGTCACTCACTTGCAGTATGCAGATGATACTCTTATCATGATTCAGAATACACATCAGGGGCTGGCTAATTTGAAGTTCATGCTTATCTGTTTTGAACTGCTGTCTGGGATGAAGATCAACTTCCATAAGAGCAGTGTTATAGTGCTAGGAGGAGTGGAAGGGGAGCAAGCTAGAGTAGCCAATCTCCTGAACTGTCAGCAGGGGGAATTACCCTTCACCTTCCTAGGTTTCTCGATAGCGGATAGGAAGCTGACCATCGCAGACCTCGAGCCTGTGGTAGCCAAGGTTGGCTTTCGCACCGAGCCATGGCAAGGAAGGTTCATGTCTTCAGCGGCTCGTTTAACTTTGGTTGACTCTTGCTTGTCCAACCTCCCCATCTATACGATGGGGCTTTTCCTCCTGCCTGATGGCATTCACGCTGGCTTTGACAAACACAGAGCCAGGTTTTTCTGGGAGGGAGGGGGCAGATCTAAGAAATTCCACATGGTCCGTTGGCCCGAGATCTGCAAGCCTAGAGACCAGGGTGGTCTTGGGGTTACCAACACTAAACTCCTTAATAAGGCTCTGATGGCCAAATGGATTTGGCGCTTGTTTGACGGTAGAGAGCAGGGGCGCCTTTGGGTTAGGTTGCTTCGCGCTAAGTATATGCCTGCTGGCAACTTTTTTGGATCCAACCCGGCTGGGGCTTCCCCCTTTTGGCATGCTATTCACAAACTGAAAGAGGTGTTCAGATTAGGGGCTAAGTTCAGTCTGGGCAATGGCAAGGAAATAAGGTTCTGGTCTGATCTCTGGTTGGGCGTGAGAACCCTCCAGTCTCGATTCCCCCTTCTGTTTGCCATCTCTTCCAACCCTGAGATGCTCATATCTCAGGCTTTTAGGGCTGAAGGCTGGAATATTAGCTTCCGTCGGTGTCTTGGTCCCCAGGAGCTGTCAGAGTGGCAGCTTCTCAGGGAGGAGATCGACGAGATTACTCCCTCTTCGGCACAGGACAGTGTGTCCTGGTCCCTGACTAATAATGGAGTATTCTCCACGAACTCCCTTTATCGGAAGCTGTGCGAGGGTGCGGCGTCCCCCAACATGAAAAACATCTGGAAGGCCCAGGTGCCTCTCAAGATAAGAATCTTCCTGTGGCAGCTCTCGCGTGGTAGGCTGCCATCTAGCGATCAGATTGCGTTAAGGCACGGCCCGTCGAATGGGCAGTGTGCCCTCTGCGGTGACCATGAGGATGCCGGCCACATTTTCTTCAGGTGTGCGCTGGCGGCTTTCGTTTGGGCGGGGATTAGGGACATGTTGCAGGTTCCCTGGAACCCTCTCTCCTTCCAAGACCTGTGTGGTATCCTGGAAGGGGTTAGCGGCCAATCTCGTAAAGCTCTGCGCGTCTTGTTTGCGGCCGTTTTTTGGTCTCTTTGGATAATCCGGAATAAATTTACTATTGAGGGGAAATTCCCTAATCAACCGGCTGACTGTGTCTTCAAAACCTTGATACACTTGCAGATGTGGCGCCCCCTGCTCAAGGCCGACGTCGCCCCGCTCATGGAGGAGCTGATCGCCGCGGTTAAAGCCCTCTTCGATGCTACATACTCCCGTGTCGCTTAAATCCAGTAGCTTGCAGCTGTGTCTGTTTTTCGGCGCATGTGCCCCAGACTTAGCCTTCCTTAGCGCCTAGACTTGGCTCGTTTTGCCTTCTTCAGCGTTTGTTTGTTGGTGCTCTGTTGAGCCTGTTCAACTCTTAAACCTTGTATCCCTACGCCAGTTATGTTGGCTTTATTAATTTAAAGTCGGGCACGAGGTGCCTTCCATCTAAAAAAAACACTCGGACAAAAACCATATACGGAGCAGGAGTACGATGTACCTCAGGTACATACCACACGTGGGGCTGCTCGTATCGATAGATAGTCGTCCGGGCGGTTCTTACGTGCAGCGTTGCAGGCAAAATAGCGACACGGTCCAATCAGGTTCCCCACACCGTACATATCGGCCGCCCCGCGATCGATCGCGACCATGCCGTTCTTTCGCCATCGGGGGTACGTACTGTACGTCGTTGACGCGCGGCACGTCTCGTTCGTAGTACGAACCCTGCGTGCATGCTGCCGTGGCGCGCACTAGCTGCACGCGCTGTCTCGTCATCACCAGCGTATGTCTCAGTTCAGTGGAGAGTGAGTGGAGGCGCTGTTACGTCGGAGTCCGAGAAGAACGGCCAGCTCCGGCACCTCGGGCACGCACCTGGGCCGGCAGCCGCACCGTGCGCACACGCGACGCGCGCACCACCACTCACTTCGCCCATCAGCCATCAACTCAGCCGGCTGTTCCCTCCACTGCTAGCTTCGGCGGTGTCGCCCGCCGTACTTACACTACGACGGAGTGCAAAATGAAGAGGTCGTGCTCCTCCTTGTCCACGGCACACAGCTGGTTTCAGCATTCAGATACTCCTATACATGTGTGTCGTCGAGATTCAAATCTGCTCTGGGTCTGGCAAGCAGAACGGATTACACAGCCATGGACCAGTAACAATGTTGCACTGTTGCTGTAACGGCCGGCAGCCGCACCGTGCGCACCACCACTCACTTCGCCCATCAGCCATCAACTCAGCCGGCTGTTCCCTCCACTGCTAGCTTCGGCGGTGTCGCCCGCCGTACTTACACTACGACGGAGTGCAAAATGAAGAGGTCGTGCTCCTCCTTGTCCACGGCACACAGCTGGTTTCAGCATTCAGATACTCCTATACATGTGTGTCGTCGAGATTCAAATCTGCTCTGGGTCTGGCAAGCAGAACGGATTACACAGCCATGGATGGATGGACCAGTAACAATGTCGCACTGTTGCTGTAACGGCCAAGCTAGCCCTCGACTCCCAGAGCGCATTGAATCGCGTTACACTCGCTGCAAACAGGAGCTACGACGACGTACGCGAGGCGCTCCAGACGCACATCCGCTGCCAATTCGAAACGGGAACAGTTGCCTCAAGACCTGCCTGTGATGCAGTATATGCAGGGCACGGTGACGGGCTGGGGGACCCTCCTCTCCTGTGGGCCCCGTTTCCTGATGTGTGTCCGAAGCCTGCAAACTAGGTTGCCACAAATGTAGGTTACAGCAGGCAACAGTGAGGTTTAGAGTAGTAGTAGCTGCGTAGGCAATTCGATCGGACCATATGACATTCAATGTATCAGAATTCAGACATGCTCCTCCGAAAGGGAATTTTGTATCAGAGTGGCATAATAGCTTCCTGTTGTTCCCATGCATCAACTTTATTTTCCACAGCAAACTTGTCTATACATTTACAAAACGAAATGCTTCAGACTACATTTTCGATCGAAATGCTTCAGACAATGCAGACTTGTACGTAGCATACAGGGACATATATTTGTTGGAGAGTAGCGACCGATCGATCGAGGCCGGAGTAGCAAACGATGTTCTCACAACAGCGGCCATGCTTGCTTGCTCTGATACATACATGCACACATTCCACACCGATCGCCATGAATGCTTCCTTCAGATCCCACCTACACCGGCTCTCGATCCAAAGGAATCAAACCTGCATATTATATTGCCAGAAAGCAGTAGTAGGCGCTGTAGTAACGGAAGGATCTTTTCTGCTTGGGACATTTGAAATTGATGATGGCCTCATAAGAGCAAGATCAATAATATAGCCGGGTGTTGGCTATAAGATAGTGCCATGTCATCTATAGCCAACCTAATAGCCAACAAGTATAATAGTTGGCTGTAAATATGGGCTACTTTATTGATAGATGGCCCACCTCCTACTCTCACAAAGTGCCTAGGAGCACGTGCTGCAGCTGGCTCTTGCATAAGAGTCCGCTTCCATTCTCTCTCCTATCCTCTCTTCTCCATGTAAGCACAAATATATTATTTTAAACCTTACAGCCGGCTGACTGGAACTTATTGTACTTGCTCTAATTTCTCCTGGCAGAGGGTATGTTTCCAAGGCCTCCTTCTTCTGCCTCATCCACCTCCATCCTTTACTATCTCTGCACTTCTCCTGCAGCCACTCTGGCTACACAAGGAACGCTAGCTGCTCAAACATATTTTTCTAAAAACGTACGGTACTCCATAAAGAAGCGCAGACCTTAAACATGTCAATCAAAATAATATACACCTATCTGGCTATCTTGTCACATGAACACTGCACGACTGAACCATTCTTACCCGTAGTGTGCAATACTAGATGGCTACAGTTGGACATGCATGTAGACTGTAGTATTGAGATATCATCCATTTACTTGTGGGGGTGCTTGTGCTAAAATTACCGTGAGCAGTTACATGTCCTTATCCTCCATTTACTGGCATGCCTCTTTTCCTCATCGATGAGAAAGTCACTTCACTGATAGAATTCCCATATGGAGGTTGGAGGGTCTCCATGGTCCATAGCTGGATAGCTCCATATACTCATATCGTTTCAGGTGTCAAGGCAGAGGCACCACCACACCATGTCCTTAGTGGCTAGTCTACGCCACTAGTTGGTACGGAAATACCACTGCATGCCGTCTCTTGTGGTACTTATACTTCATTCATGTTAAGCCTTCATTGTGCATTCATGCATATGTGATCACTGTACTCGCTTTTTGTCCCAGAAAGCAGGATCGCGCTTGATTTTCAACAGTCTCAACAATTAATCTAGTCAATGAGCACTCCACTTCCAACAGGTTTCTACTCCACTTCCAACAGGTTTCTCAAACAGTATAACGTATACATGCGGACAAGCTAGGTTCAGCTCGTCCTGGCTTAATTGGAGGCACTCTTAGCCTCCAATTATAGGCCTATTAGCCTCATCCATGGCTGCGCCAAGATCGTCGCGAAGATTTTATCCTTGAGGTTTACCCCCCCACATGAATGATCTCGCGCAAAGTGCTTTTATTAAAACGAGAAGCATACACGACAACTGCATGTTTGTTCGGAACTACACTAGATGGTTGCACCGGAGGAAGAAGCCCACCCTCTTATTCAAGCTTCACATCAAGAAAGCTTTTGACTCGGTGAAGTGGGAATATATTCTTGAGCTTCTCGAGCGTCTTGCCTTCCCTCCCCGGTTCTAGAATTGGCTTACGGCGCTTTTCTCCACAGCCTCCTCGTGCGTTCCAGAATTGGCATGGGAGGGGGCTGCGGCAAGGGGACCCGTTGTCCCCCCTTCTCTTCGACATCGCCATCGACACGCTTCAACGCATTCTTCAAGTGGCCACCGATCTTGGGCTTCTCCACCCCCCCCCCCCCCCCTTGCCGGGAAGGGCGCACGGTTTCCCAGTTCACTCTACGCCGACGATGCCGCGATCTTTTTAGCCCCCAACCATGATGATGTCTCTTCCCTCGGTCGCATTCTTACCAATTTTGAGAACGCCACGGGTTTCACTACTAACTTCAAGAAAAGCTCGGTTGCTCCTATTCGCTGCGATGGTATTGACCTCGCCGACGTCCTTCGGCTGCCCCTACTTGCTTTCCGATGAGATATCTCGGTCTCCCCCTTGCGGTGAAAAATCTTAAAAGGGTGCACTTCCAATATCTTGAAGATAAGGCGGCGGCCAAGCTTGTGCCGTGGGCTGGAAAATGCTTTAATATTGCGGGGTGTAAAACTCTTTCCAAGTCGGTTCTCACCTCTCAAGCTATCTACACGCTTACAACCCTTGTCATTCTGGCGGAGAGCATGCAATTCATCCAAAAGCTTATTAGAAACTTTCTTTGGATGGGTACCGACAAGGCAACCAGAGGAAAATGCAAAGTAGATTGGGTGGCGGTGTGTAGGCCGACTTCCATTGGAGGCCTTGGCCTCCTAAACATGGACAAGTTTGCTAGAGCACTTCGGCTACGATGGGCTTGGCTTGATTGGATGGCCCCGGAGAGGCCTTGGGTGGGGACGGAAACTCCTTGTAGCAAAGAGGATATGGATCTTTTCTTTGCTTTGACCAAGGTCACCATTGGTGATGGGAGGAAGGCCCACTTTTGGGAGTAGCCTTGGGCGGGCGGGCTCAGCCCCAAGACTATTGCTCCATCTATCTTTGCCATCTCCAAGCAAAAGAATTGGTCAGTCAGGAAAGCTCTTTCCGATGATGCTTGGGTCCTCCAACTCGATACCTCCGCCGGTCTTTCGGTTAACCATCTTGAGGAATTCACTAGGCTTTGGCACTTCACCTCTCATCTTCAACTTGAGGATATCTCTGACTCGATCACTTGGAAGCTTACCTCTTCGGAGACCTACTCTTGCTCTTCGGCGTATGAGGCGCAGCTCGCCGGGGCTATTATGTCGCCAATGAACACGTTGGTGTGGAAAAATTGGGCTCCTCCAAAATGCGCAAGTTATTTTCATGGCTCGTTATTCAAAATGGCGTTTGGATGGCAGACCGTCTCAAACGTGGAGGGTGGCCCAATGGGAGGCTTTGCCCCTTATGTCGCCAGGAGAATGAAACGACGCGACACCTCCTCTTCACTTGCCGATACTCCACTCGCATATGGGGGATGATTAAAGATTGCCTCGGAATCGAAGACTTCAACCCTACGTATTGGTCGATTCTTTAGGACGTCAAGACTTGGTGGGAGCACCTTACCCTTGCTCACAGAGGGAGACGAAAAGCGATGGCGTCGCTACTAATGCTCGTGTCATGGGAGATTGGAATGAGCGTAACGCTAGGGTCTTCAAGCATGTTAGTTCCATGCCCACCGCCATACTTGCTCGGATCAAGTCGGAAGCTAGAATTTGGTCATTCGTGGGTGCTAAACATTTGGATCGTTTGTTGCCGAGAGAGTAGGCTTTTATTTTTGGTGGGGTGGTCCCTAACCTTAAAACCTTGTTCTGAACTACTTCATCTTATTGAATGAATTAAGGCAAGCCTTTTACCTTTCTTTCAAAAAAATTTTTTTTGGAGGCACGCTGCCTCTGTAGAACCCGTTGAACTTTGAATTCAGAACACGACTACTGTAGGTACGTGTGCCCCTAATTGTTATATGCTGGCGTTTCTCCTCGACATCAAATCACCTGCAACCCTGTTGCACCCTTTTGCCTCTGTAGTCATTTCAACCTCTCTTTTATCTTGAACAGCCCACGACTGTAGGAGTACGTAGCTGGGGCCATCTCTCGCATTCCCGCGCCAATTGGAAAAAGAATTCAGTCACGGACACGTATGTTAATTTGTTCGTACCTGCTTCGTCGATATCCTAAACTCTCAGGTGACGACACTGTAAGACGAAGGATCTCGTGACAAATGGGAATACATCATGCATGGAGCTAGGCAGCTAGCCCTCATATTTCCACGTACTGTAGAAGTTTACATTCTCGTCGCAACGTGAAACTTTGCACGTTCCACGTACGTAGAACCTTGCTTTCTCGTGGCAGTACGTGCATGGAAGTTGCATATTCCACGCTCGTGGCTGGCTACCTTGGCTTCCACGGAAATAGTGCTGCATGCATGCATGAAGCTTGCGATCGATCATCTGATCGAGTTGACGTGAGATGGAGAGAGTGCGACATCATGCTTTTGTAGTAGTACAAACATGCACGCAGTTCGACATTCATGCATGTGTTGGTGTTGCTATGCATGGCATGCATGAGAGGGTACCGCTGAATAAGTTTGTTCATGCAGTGGTGGATCGAGTTTGTAAAGGCAAAAGACGTACCACTGCACTGCACTGCACTGGCCTCAACACATCACGTCAGCGGCCAATCGATCGAGAGGCAACAGTTGGCTCCATCTTCCTTCCTTGTCACACCAACAGCGTAGAAAATGCATGGCATGCATATGTGCACACCAAAAGGATACCGCAAAACGGAACAGCGAACGCGCGATTCTTACAACCACGTGAGACCACGATATAGTAGTACCATCTTTGGTAGAAATTCACAATGGCACCCGAGCTCACGTGTTCTTGTTTTTTTTTGACAAAATAAAAAAATAGTAAAACATCATGAAAAATTCTGAAAAAAATTGGAGGCACACACATATGAGTTGTTAACACTCGTGAATTTTTTCGAAATGAAAAGACATTTCCTGGCTCTGTGCAAAAAAGACAAATCAGTGTTTTCAAAAACGTGTTTTTAGATCTATTTTGACCACTCATTTTGTCTTTTTTGTACAGAGCGCAGGAACTTTCTTTTCATTCCGAAATTTTGCACGAATGTGAACAATGCATATGTGTGTGCCTCCAATTTTTTTCAGAATTTTTCATAATGTTTTACTATTTTTTTTATTTTCGTTAAAAATAAGAGGAGCATGTGAGCTCGGGTGCAAAAACGCCTCTCCCCATCTTTGGCCTCACATGCATCTATCTTCTCCCTTGCATGTAACGATCACATTCACATTCACTTGTACCTTCTTTTGTTCTTGGCGGTCTCAGTTTTCTGGATGAGAACCCTGAGTCCGGTCGACCTTTGGTGGTTGTGACTCGTAATGATGGCTTTACTAGTTGCTTTTTTGTTGAAGGCATTGTTTGGTGTTGGATCTACGAAAACCCGGAATCTAACCATGCTGGATATCCGAACGATGACGGTGTTTGTGCACTGTTACCTCCCGGAGGCGTTGTTTTGGAGAACATTTATCGAAGGTTAGATGTCATCATCACTGGTGTTGCTCTTGCTGCTGTGAGTTTCTGATTGCATTGACGGGGACTTTATTTTAGTTTTTTCTT
The DNA here is from genome assembly GCA_012064385.1 of Puccinellia tenuiflora. Taxonomy (NCBI): domain Eukaryota; kingdom Viridiplantae; phylum Streptophyta; class Magnoliopsida; order Poales; family Poaceae; genus Puccinellia; species Puccinellia tenuiflora. Next base: position 982,377 of record QRDG01002430.1, on the reverse strand, counting down.
CCTAGCTCCTTTGTTTTTTACGGCTGCGTGCATCTTTGATGTCTTTTATAGACATTGTGTTATTGCAGAGGCTTGATGTAATTAGTACCATTTTGATATTAATATATTTTCTTTTATCGAAAAAAGTGCATCCACGCACCTGGAACCCAAAGAATAAAAAAAAGTGTTTTTTTCTCTTTTTTTATACGAAAAAGTTTAACCTTGTGATCTTGTGCATGCATGGCATGTGCTTTCGTAGGAGCTGACTATTCAGTACAAACTAGCTAAGCGTTAGGGCATGTAAAATGGTAGGGAAGACGGTGAAAGAACAACTATGCCCGAGATGTCGCCTAGAGGGGGGGGGGGTGAATAGGCGATTAAAACTTTTTCTATTTAGGGGCTTGATAATTGCGGAATAAAACTAGGTGTTTAAATTAACAAGCCAACAACCTAAAATTCTAGGTTTACCTAAGTGCACCAACAACCTATGCTAAACAAGGCAAGTAACAAGGTGATAGCAAGATATAGACTTCAAGCACGATGGCTATCACAATGTAAATTTGCATAAGTAAAAGCTCGGGTATAGAAATAACCGAGGCACGCGGAGACGAAGATTTATTCCCGAGTTCCTCCTTGTTAAGGGGAGTACGTCTCGTTGGAGGGGTGTGAGCTCGCCACAAAAGGCCTACTCAAGATGCCACAAAGGCCTCACCCTATTCTCCGATGAACCGCACCCAAAGGCTTGGTTCACCTTCCACTATCGGAATCCTTCGGGGCGGATTCCGGAGCCCTTTACAACTTCTCTTGGGGCACACACCCACAACTCAATTGGGGGCTCCCAAACTCGTGCCGAAGCTTCACAACACGAACACTTCGCGGCACCTCCAACCGTCTAGGGTACACAATGCACCCAAGAGGCAACAAGCTCTTGGGAACACAATGCACCCAAGAGTAACAAGCTCTCAACCTTCAATCACACGAATCACCGTGGGGAGCACAACCCGATGCAACAAATGCAAAAGGGGAAGAACACACCAAGTGGTCAAATTCTTCTCCCCAAAATCCAACCGAAGCAACTAATGCTACGGAGGGATTTAGGAGGAAGAACGG
>QRDG01002430.1:840000-978581 GCA_012064385.1 Puccinellia tenuiflora | reverse complement strand
CCAAGTAACCAAGAAGAGAGCACACCAAGGTGTGTGACACAAAAAGGTTGTCCAAATTATATCAAAATCCAAATCAACACATGATTGAGGAAAAAATCAAATCAACAAATGATTGATTCCATAAACACATCAACACATGAAGTGTGATATCAAAGAATCAAATCAACACAACAAATGATCGATAAGACACCAATTGAAAATAAGATACCAATTAAAACAACAAATGTCAATTTAGGAGAAAAGATACCAAGAAGAGGGTGATACTTGACCGAAATCAAGTAAAGAAAAAAAGGACAAAAAGGTATCAAGACTCCCACAATAAATATTAATTGGAACAAATATCTATGGAGGAGATATTAAATTCCAATTAATACCAATTGAAGGTACCAACACAAGATAAAGAATCAAATGCCAATTGAAAGGATCAATAATTGATAGAAAGAATAGTGTTCTAACTAGAAGGAATGCTCCCCCAAGATTAATGCATTATCTTAGATATTTGCGTTTGAATACAAAATGCATGCACAAGGGATCATTACTCTCCATATTTTATTCTAAAACACTAACACTACCGATTGAAAAATAGGATCCATTCAAAAGGCAAGGAAGGCAATAGATAAAGCAAATTAACGCAAGAGCCAATGTGAAGATGGTCTACAAAATCCATCACAATTACTAGAATCACTTGTCATGGACAAGGAGTATATAGAGATATTTCTCGGTGGTATAAAGGAATGATGTACAAGACCAACTTCACCATAAACTAGCAAATGGCAAAAGATAGGAATTAAACACCATATTTTTTTAAAAGAGGTTTGTTGGTAGTTTCAATTATTCGAACCAACCGGCAAAGCCATGGTTAGAATAAAAGGAAACAAATGGTTTCTCACATAATATATGGAAATGCATATTAGAGAAAAACCACACCAAGCAAACCCAAGCAAACAAGAACCAAAGGGTAACCACAAAGGAAAATTGGAACTTGTTTGAGTAACATGCCACATAGGAAATGGATAATGTACAATATCAACTCTAAGTGGCAAACCTCAAATGTTCACATTTTTATGGGATTGTAATATGCACATAGCTTATTACTCCCCCATAATGTAATAATTCATTTTATTTTTAAACAAGGGGCAAAGAAAAACCAACTAGAGAAATTAATGGACATGTAGAATTTGAATTTCTCATGAATATGACATACCACATAGTAGCTAGATAATATGAAATATCAATACTAGGTGGTGTGCTTCATGTACATACATTTTTAGGTTTGTGAGGTGCACAAAGCACATCACTCCCCCAAAATGGGATAGTCCATTAATACTCAAAGAGCCAAATGAAATCCACACAAGATTCAAAAAAAGCTCAACACACAAATTACACATACATGATACACAACTAACATACACAACCTTGAGTAACAAGACTAGTAGGAAAGAAGCATATCACATACAAGCACATATTAGGAACAAGGCTAACACATGCAAGGGAGCAAGCAACTTTCAATGAATATATGAGTTAAATACAAGTTACCGCAAGGAGGAAGCATTGGTTATGAGATAGATATGTGATGATCCAATTGACTTGGCTTGATGAGATAAAACCATGAAGATCCCTTAATTCTTCAAAAATAGTCAAGTCACCAATGCCCTCCATAAACACCTATTGATCAAGTTTGAGCTTGTTGGTCCCCAACCGAGTTGGGTCCTAAGAGGTTAGTCACAATAGGTTTGGGAACCCAAATGGTGCTTTTCTTGCCACCACTTTGAGCTCCTACATACTTGGCAAACACATTGCCAACTCTATCCTTCCCAAGAGAATACACATCATTAATTATGATAGGGTTGGATGGGGGTACCGTTAGTGCATGAAGAAGCAAAATGACCTTTGCCACGGCAAAGGTAGCAACACCGACTCTTCTTCTTTTAATAGGCTCCTCAACTTGAGGAGCAATAACTTGAGTCTTCTTGGGAGGTGGCCTTTGTTCAACTCGTGGTTGAGCACGAGTTTGAACAAGAGGCCGCTTCCCTAGTTGCTTCTCACTAAGAGGCATCTTCTTCTTCATTGGGCAATCCCGAACATGGTGCCCTTCTAGCTTGCACTTGAAGCAAGTGATCTTGGCCGGATTCTTGATTTGAACTTGGCCCTTCTTCTTCTTCTCAACCTTGGACTTGTTCTTGATGTTGGAGTTGAATCCAAGTCCACTCTTGTCATTTGGGGATTGTTGCACACTCAACATGTTGTCAAGTGCACGCTTCCCTTCATGACGCTTTTCCAAGCCTTTCTTCATAGAAGTGGCTTGGGCCTTGAGCTCTCCTCTTTTCTCTACATGGTTAGTGACAACACAAGTACTAGAGAAGGTAGATGCGTCATTGTTAGAGCAACAAGGCAAAGCAAGTAATTCATCACATGATGTACCAACATTTTTAGTGGATGAACTACTAGGACTAGCACATGGCAATATAGCATTTTTAGTTATGGTTGTGCTATTATCCACATGAGGCTCACTAGATGTTACCTTTTTAGTGATGGCCTCATGAGCTAACTTTAGACAAGCATAGGAAGCTAGAAGATCATCATTAGAGCTAGATAGCTTTTTATGACTTTCTTCCAACTTCCTATAGTTGCTAGTTAGCAACTCAAGTTGAGCCCTTAGCTCAACATTCTCCTTCAAAGTAAATGCTTCACAAGAAATGGAGTTAGTAGCACAAACATCATTAGCATTAGGAATAGAAGAAGGCATAACAAGTTCATCATTTTTAGATAGTTGAGTTTGAAGTTGATCATGAGACAAGACGAGGAGAGAGTGTTCGTGTTCCAAAGCCTTTTGAGCTTTGTCACGTCTCTCTATATCCTCAATTAGTCTAGCATTGCCAACCCCAAATTCAACCTTTTCCTTTTTAAGCATTTTATATTTGGAAATGGCATGGTCACGTTCTTCAATAAGTTTAGCAATAATAGCATCGTGAGATTCCTCAATATTCTCAAGTTTCTCCTCAAGAGAAGCCCGAGACTCTTGCTCTTCCTCAAGAGCATCTTCTAAAGTAGCCTTTTCCATAGCATCATCTCTTTCTATCTTACCCTTCTCTTCAAGGCTTGCTTTCAAGGACTCAATAGTTTCCCCACGCTCAATAAGAGTGCTCATGATTTCAAAGAGGTTAGCTTGAGCACTATTATTGCTAGGAAGGGCTTTAAGAATCATTAGACCTTTATTTTGAAGCATAGCATTAACCTTTTCCACATCATCTTCTTCATCATTATTATCATCATCATTATCATTATTATTATCATTGCTAGAAGAAGATTTAGCCATAAGGCAATGATAGGTGGATGAAGAGGGATAAATAATTTTTGAACTACTCAAGTTCAAATCTTGTTCCACAATTAATTGAGTTTCCTCTACATTTATATTCATGCAAGAGTTAGAGGGAACACAAGCATTTTCATCATTGGAACAAGATAAAGCAAGCATATCATCATTAGATTTATCTAAGCAATTTTTGGATGATATGCAAGGACTATCAACACTAGCATGTATGACATTTATAGTGCTATGTGTGTTTAGGTTCAAAGATGAAGCATTGCAACAAGATAGAGATAAATGATCATCAACAATGAGCTCACTATCCAAATTGCAAAGCCTATCACTACTCACCATTACATTGGATTGTGGCTTACCACATTTTGGTGAAGTAGATGAAGACGAGGGCTCGTCACGGCCGGAGGTGGAGGGAGAGCAATCATCCTCAATAGAGTTGGACACGCCATATTTATCTTGAAGCTTGGTCCATAGCTCATGAGCATCCCGGAGAGGCATGATTGACTCGAAAATTACTACACTCACAAACTTGCAAAACTCGTTAGATGCTAGAGCATCTAGATATAAGTTTTTCTCATCCTCTAAAGTCGTACTTGCGTAGTCCTTTGGAGGAGAAAAACCTATATCTAAGATACGCTCAATATTGGGGTCCAAGACCCGTAAGTGACTAAGCATATGAGTTTTCCAAACATTGAAATTTGTGCCATTAAATCTAAACAAGGAATTGTGCACTAAATCCCTAGACGACATCTTTACTCTCTAGGCGGTAAAGCCAAACAAGAGAGACGAGGCTCTGATACCAATTGAAAGAACAACTATGCCCGAGATGTCGCCTAGAGGGGGGGGGGTGAATAGGCGATTAAAACTTTTTCTATTTAGGGGCTTGATAATTGCGGAATAAAACTAGGTGTTTAAATTAACAAGCCAACAACCTAAAATTCTAGGTTTACCTAAGTGCACCAACAACCTATGCTAAACAAGGCAAGTAACAAGATGATAGCAAGATATAGACTTCAAGCACGATGGCTATCACAATGTAAATTTGCATAAGTAAAAGCTCGGGTATAGAAATAACCGAGGCACGCGGAGACGAAGATTTATTCCCGAGTTCCTCCTTGTTAAGGGAGTACGTCTCGTTGGAGGGGTGTGAGCTCGCCACAAAAGGCCTACTCAAGATGCCACAAAGGCCTCACCCTATTCTCCGATGAACCGCACCCAAAGGCTTGGTTCACCTTCCACTATCGGAATCCTTCGGGGCGGATTCCGGAGCCCTTTACAACTTCTTCTTGGGGCACACACCCACAACTCAATTGGGGGCTCCCAAACTCGTGCCGAAGCTTCACAACACGAACACTTCGCGGCACCTCCAACCGTCTAGGGTACACAATGCACCCAAGAGGCAACAAGCTCTTGGGAACACAATGCACCCAAGAGTAACAAGCTTCCAACCTTCAATCCCACGAATCACCGTGGGGAGCACAATCCGATGCAACAAATGCAAAAGGGAAAGAACACACCAAGTGGTCAAATTCTTCTCCCCAAAATCCAACCGAAGCAACTAATGCTACGGAGGGATTTAGGAGGAAGAACGGAGGAGAAACACCAAGAACTCCAAAATCTAGATCCCACAAGTTCCCCTCACTTAGAGGAGATTTTGTTTGGTGGAAAGATGGATCTAGATCTCCTCTCTTGTTTCCCTAAATTTGGGCAAGAATCATCGGAGGGATTAGAGGGAATCGAGCTCTCAAAATGTTGGCAATGGAGGAGAGAGAGCAAGGGATGAGATCTACACAAAAAATGGGGAAGAAAACCCTTTTATAGGTGGCTCCAAAAAGGAGCCGTTGGAGGAGAAAAACGTGGACAAAGAGGGGAAAAAAACTGCCAGGCGACCCGGCCTGGGGCCGGCCAGCACGCCGGCCTGGCCGGGAAAGGAGCAGATCGAAGAAAACAGCGCAGCGCAGGAAAAACAGGGGAGCCGGCCTGCTCCCCGGCCTTGGGCCGGCCGGAGATGTTGCCGGGCCGGGAAGGTGGCCGAATGGGCCGGCCTGTCCCCAGCCTCGGGCCGGCCAGCGGGAGGCAGCAGGCCGGCACATCACCCGAACGACCCGGCCTTGGGCCGGCCTCGGCCCGGCCAGGCCGGCAGGCCTTTTTTTTTTCTTTTTCAATTTCTGTTTTTGAATAATCTGTTTTAAAAAGGACCGAGAATAAAACCGCAATATCTTTCGCATACGAACTCCGTTTTCGATAAACTTGGACTCGTTGGAATCGTCACAACGAGCACAACAAGAATATGCAGAGAAACATCATAGTCCAAGAATATAATATAAAGATAAATGGGGAAAGGTAAAAGCTCCCATTTGCAAATCGGAAATGCAATAACTTTCACCCACGAACTCCGTTTTCGATAATCTTGGACTTGTTGGAATCGTCACAACAAGCACAACAAGATTATGCATAGAAACATCATAGTCCAAGAAAATATTATAAAACCAAATGGGGAAAGTTAAAAACTCTTTTTCGCNCCCGGCCTGGCCGGCCAGCGGAGCCGGCGGCCCGGCAGCAAGCCGCCGGCCTGGGCCGGCCTGGGCCCGGCCAGGCCGGCTGCTTTTTTTTTTCTTTTTTCTTTTCTATTTTGAAAAAAACGACCGAACCGAAAACGCAATAACTTGAGCCGTTCGGTATTCTTGGGCTCGTTGGAATCGTCACAACAAGCACAACAAGAATATGCAGAGAAACATCATAGTCCAAAAATATAATATAAAGATAAATAGGGAAAGGTAAAAGCTCCCATTTGCAAATCGGAAATGCAATAACTTTCACCCACGAACTCCGTTTTCGATAATCTTGGACTCGTTGGAATCGTCACAACGAGCACAACAAGATTATGCAAAGAAACATCATAGTCCAAGAAAATATAATAAAACCAAATGGGGAAAGTTAAAAACTCTTTTTCGCAAACCGAAAATGCCGCATCTTTTGCAAATGAAATCCGAATGAAATAAAACCAATTTTGTTGGAAAGATGACGACAAAAGCTACCTTTGAAAATGGCAAACAAGCAATGGAGATTTTGCAAAGAAATGGAAGAGAGAAATCTTCCGCTCGGATAAACCGGCAAAATCTCCAATACCGAACCGCAATAGAAGACGCATATGAAAACCGTTTTCGGTGAACTTGGCTTTGTCATGACAAGCACGACAAGCACCAAGACCACACCACGATAAGAGACAAATAAGAACCAATAAAGATGAATGCATGGATGCAAAGGTTTGTGCTCTCTACGATGATACGATCACGATATTCGATCGAGAGCCCCTCTTGATAGTACGGTTATCTATCCTATAACCTGGTCTCTCACTAAACAACATGAGACCGGTAAAATAGAAACCCTATCAAGATCATACCTTTGCCTTGCGCATAAATCCACTTGAGGTCGAAGAAGACGATCTTCATCTCCTCAAGATGCACCACCTTTCTTCATTGCGCTTCGCTTGGTGAAGATTCACATGTGGCTCCCCCATACACCAAGATGGGAGAAGCACCTCTTCGGCATATCTTCACTTGGCCTTTGATCAACACAAATCTTTTCTTCCCTTGAGCTTGACTCCAACAAATGGAGATCAAGCAAAGCATCTTGACTCCAACACATGGAGACAAGCTTGGTCTTGATCAACAAATGACCTTGACACAAGATAAAGGACAACCTACACATAGAGCTCAAAACAAATCTTAGTCCATCGAGATTGTCATTAATTACCAAAACTATGCATGGGGGCAACCATGCACTTTCAATCTCCCCCATTTTGGTAATTGATGACAATCCCGTTTAAGAGGGTTTATATAATGAATGGAGCATCCTTGCAAGACAAACGAGCAAGGATGCAAGCGCATGCATGGCAAATGCAACAAAAGCATAAAACCCAAATTCCCTTAAACCCTCTAAACTTCTCCCCCATTGGCATCGATTGCCGAAATGGGAAGAAAAATGTAGAGAGCCAATATAATATGAGTTCCTCCATAAAGGTGATGGCAATCCCTTTTAACGGAAAAATAGAGGAAATCAAATTATATTGAGGATCAAAAGATTGCAAAAAGATGAAATCATTTTAAACATTTCCACAAAGGAGAAAAGCAATCGAGAAGATCCAAAGCAAGAGTTCTAAATAAAACCGGAGAAGCTCCCCAATGTTCATGCACATAGGAGTGCACAAATATGGCATCCTCGCTCCCCAAAATTATCTAGAACACGCAACAAGTGCAAGAGTGCATAATGCAAAAGCAAATCATAGCACTTGCACCAAAGATGTGGTTGAGCCATAAGAAGATACCAATTTTCAAAAATTCATCATAAGATAGGCCCAACCGAGATAAAAGGATCTTTTAGAGAAATATGTTCACAAGTTTAGGGATACCAATTGGAAACTAAAACCAATTGAAAATGCCAAAAACTAGTGAGAGCATTTAGCCAAATGGAAATCAACATGCTCACCATGGTAAGCATGAAGTAAAAGATCCTCAACCAAAACATGAGTGTGCAAAGATACCAATAAACAATAAGACAAGCACTCATGAGACAAATTTGGAGCCACCAAAGAATTATAGGTGAAAAACAAGGTGGCTCGAAAGAAAATAGGATACCAACTAAAAGGTGACCTCTCTCATATGTATAGGTTTCTAAGTAGACAAATCGTTGATGATATACATCCACAAAGAAACTTGCACATATGAAATGGTCCGGAAAAAAGAGAACAAGGTATCCAAAAGGAAGTCATAAATATACAAACGAGATTGTTGCTTAAAAGCATAGCACATAGCTCAAATTTATCTCATTGTATATAGATGGACTTCAAATATATCAAATGCATCACACATATCACTAAGGGAACAAGAGATAGTGGAGATGCTTTGAGTTAGGTAACAAGTATCACAAAGAAATAATCTCAATTGAAGAAAAGGTTTTTGCAAATTCCACACACATATCACAAAGACATATTAAGTGAAGGAAAAGGCCAAAACCACAACAATTGCATATAAGAGATTTCATGCCAAGAGGCAACCTACACAAGGTTGGAACTTAGAAAAGTATGCATGAGATAGATACTTGTTACCGGGATGGCATTGGTGATGAAGAGGATGAGAATTTTGATTATCATCAAAGCTTGACTCCGACAATCACATGGTGAGAACTCCTTCCTTACGAATGAGACTAGCATCCAATGCATCTCCATTGTACCTAAAACACAATTAGAGTACAAAATGGTTCCCAAACTCATTGGGTCCCATAGTAGTTAGATCAACTACAATATATAGGAAACACTCCACATAAATATGTGCATATAGATATGAAATTGAATTTCATGCACATCTTAGCCGATTTAGGATTCGGTGGAGTTTCCCCTATATATTGGAACTAGAAAGGCTAGCATGCCATAAAATAAATATACTAGTAAATATGCATGCGTAGACTTACAAGAACCAAACGAGATACAAATTGGACAAAAACACCAAGTAAACCAATAAAGCACACCATGGTGTGACAAGGAATGGTTGTCCAAATTATATCAAAATCCAAATCAACAAATGATTGAGGAAAAATCAAATCAACAAATGATTGATTCCATAACACATCAACACATGAGGTGTGATATCAAAAGGAATCAAATCAACACAACAAACGATTGAAAAGACACCAAATGAAAATAAGATACCAATTAAACAACAAATAACAATTAGGAGAAAAGATACCAAGAAGAGGGTGATACTTGACCGAAGTCAAGTAAAGTAAGATAAAGCAAAAAGGTATCAAGACTCCCACAATAAATATCAATTGGAACAAATATCTATGGAGGAGATATTAAATTCCAATTAATACCAATTGAAGGTACCAAAACAAGATAAAGAATCAAATGCAATTGAAAGGATGAAATATTGATAGATGGGATAGTGTTCTAAATAAAATGAATGCTCCCCCAAGATTCATGCATTATCTTATATATTTGCATTTGAATACAAAATGCATGCACAAGGGATCATCACTCTCCATATTTTATTGAGAACACTAAACACTACCAAATGAAGATTAGGATCCTTGCAAGAGGCAAAGAAGGCAATAGATAGATCAAATTAAAGCAAGAGCCAATGTGAAGATGATCTACAAAATCCACCACAATTACTAGAAACACTTGTCATGGACAAGGAGTATACGGAGACATTTCTCGGTGGTATATAGGAATGATGTTCAAGACCAACTCTACAACAAACAAATATATGGCAAGAGATAAGAGTTAAAGCACCATATTTTGAAAAAGGTTTGTTGGTAGATTCAATTATTCGAACCAACCGGCAACGCCATGGTTAAAACAAAATGAAACAAATGGTTTCTCACATAATATATGGAAATGGATATTAGAGAAAAACCACACCAAGCAAACTCACACAAACAAGAACCAAAGGGTAACCACAAAGGAAAATTGGAACTTGTTTGAGCACACATGCCACATAGGAAAGATAATTTATAATATCAACACTAAGTGGCAAACCTCAAATGTTCACATTTTTATGGGATTGTAATATGCACATAGCTTATTACTCCCCCATAATGTGATAATTCATTTTATTTTTAAACAAGAGGCAAATAAAACCAACTAGAAAAATTAATGGACATGTAGAATTTGAATTTCTCATGAATATGACATACCACATAGTAGCTAGATAATATTGAAATATCAATACTAGGTGGTGTGCTTCATGTATACACATTTTTAGGTTTGTGAGGTGCACAAAGCACATCACTCCCCCAAAATGGGATAGTCCATTAATAACTCAAAGAGCCAAATGAAATTCACACAAGATTCAATAAAGCTCAACACAAAGTTACAAATACATGATATACAACTATCTAACTTAACCTTGAATAACAAGACAAGAAAGATAGAAGCATATCATATACAAGCACATGCTAGGAACTAGACTAACACATGCAAGGGAGCAAGCAACTTTCAATGAATATATGAGTTAAATACATGTTACCGCAAGGAGGAAGCATTGGATATGAGATATGGCAATAATATAATTGACTTGGCTTGATGAAATAAAAACCATGAAGATCCCTCAAGTCTTCAAAAGAAACCAAGTCTCCAATGACCTCCATAAACACCTATTGATCAAGTTTGAGCTTGTTGGTCCCCAACCGAGTTGGGTCCTAAGAGGTTAGTCACAATAGGTTTGGGAACCCAATGGTGCTTTTCTTCACACCACTTTGAGCTCCCACATACTTGGCAAACACATTGCCACTTCTATCCTTCCCAAGAGAATAAATATCATCAATTATGATAGGGTTGGATGGGTTACCGACGGTGCATGAAGAAGCAAAGTGACCCTTGCCACGGCAAAGGTAGCAACACCGACTCTTCTCTTTCTTCTTAATAGGCTCCTCAACTTGAGGAGCGTTGACTTGAGTCTTCTTAGGAGGTGGTCTTTGTTCAACCCGTGGTTGAGCACGAGATTGAACAAGAGGCCGCTTCCCTAGTTGCTTCTCACTAAGAGGCTTCTTCTTCTTCATTGGGCAATCACGAACATGATGCCCTTCTAGCTTGCACTTGAAGCAATGATGTTGGCCGGATTATTGATTTGAACTTGGCCCTTCTTCTTCTCAACCTTGGACTTGTTCTTGATGTTGGAGTTGAATCCAAGTCCACTCTTGTCATTTGGGGATTGTTGCACACTCAACATGTTGTCAAGTGCCCTCTTCCCCTCATGACGCTTTTCCAAGCCTTTCTTCAAAGAAGTGGCTTGGGCCTTGAGCTCTCCTCTTTTCTCTATATGGTTAGTGACAACACAAGAACTAGAGGAGGTAGATGCATCATTGTTAGAGCAACAAGGCAAAGCAAGTAATTCATCACATGATGTACCAACATTCTTAGTGGATGAACTACAAGGACTAGCACATGGCATTTTAGCATTTTTAGTTGAATTTGTGCTATTATCCACATGAGGCTCACTATATATTACCTTTGTAGTGATGGCCTCATGAGCTAACTTGAGACAAGCATAGGAAGCAAGAAGTTCATCATTAGAGCTAGATAGCTTTTCATGATTTTCTTCCAACTTCCCATAGGATGCTAGAAGATCATCATTAGATCTAGATAGCTTTTCATGACTTGCTTCCAACTTCTTATACTTGCTTGTTAGCAACTCAAGTTGAGCCCTTAGCTCAACATTCTCCTTCAAACTAGATGCTTCACAAGAATTGGAGTTAGTAGCACAAGCATCATTAACATTAGAAATGGATGAAGAAAACTTAACAAGCTCATCATTTAATCTAGTATTTTCATTTTTCGTGACTTTATATTTAGCATGAGCATGGTCACGTTCTTTAATGATCTTAGCAATTATTTCATTATGAGACTCCTCGATAGATTCTAGTTTCTCCTCTAGCGAAGCACGAGTCTCATGCTCTTCCTCAAGAGCATCTTCTAACGATGCTTTCTCCATAGCATCATCCCTTTCAATCTTACCCTTTTCTTCAAGGGTTGCTTCCAAGGCCTCAATAGCTTCCCCACGCTCAATAAGAGTGCTCATAATTTCAAAGAGTTTAGCTTGGGCACTTTTATTACTAGGAATGGCATTGAGAATCATTAGACCTTTATTTTGAAGCCTAGCATTAATTTTTTCAATATCATCTTCTTCATCATCATTATCATCATTATTATTATCATTGCTAGAAGAAGATTTAGCCATAAGGCAATAAGTGATGGATGAAGAAGAGCAATTAATTTTTGAACTACTCAAGTTCACATCTTGTTGCATAGCAAATTGGGTTTCCTCTACATTATTGTTCATGCAAGAGTTAGAGGAGACACAAGCATTTTTATCATGGCAACAAGATAAAGCAAGCATATCATCATTAGATTTATCTAAGCAATTTTTGGATGATATACAAGGATTATCAACACTAGCATGTATGTCATTTGGAGTGCTAGAAGAGTTTAAGTCCAAAGATGAAGCAATGCAACAAGATAGAGATGAATGATCATCAACAATGAGCTCACTATCCAAATTGCAAAGCCTATCACTACTCACCATTACATTGGATTGTGGCTTACCACATTTTGGTGAAGTAGACGAAGACGAGAACTCGTCACGGCCGGAGGTGGAGGGAGAGCAATCATCCTCAATAAAGTTGGACACTCCATATTTTTCATGAAGCTTGGTCCAAAGCTCATGAGCATCCCGGAGAGGCATGATTGACTCAAAAACTACAACACTCACAAATTTGCAAAACTCATTAGATGCTAGAGCATCTAGATATAAGTTTTTCTCATCCTCTAAAGTCGTACTTTCGTAGTCCTTTGGAGGATAAAAACCTATATCTAGGACACGCTCTATATTGGGGTCCAAGACCCGTAAGTGATTAAGCATATGAGTTTTCCAAGCATTAAAATTTGTGCCATTAAATCTAAACAAGGAATTGTGCACTAAATCCCTAGACGACATCTTTACTCTCTAGGCGGTAAAGCCAAACAAGAGAGACGAGGCTCTGATACCAATTGAAAGAACAACTATGCCCGAGATGTCGCCTAGAGGGGGGGGGGGTGAATAGGCGATTAAAACTTTTTCTATTTAGGGGCTTGATAATTGCGGAATAAAACTAGGTGTTTAAATTAACAAGCCAACAACCTAAAATTCTAGGTTTACCTAAGTGCACCAACAACCTATGCTAAACAAGGCAAGTAACAAGATGATAGCAAGATATAGACTTCAAGCACGATGGCTATCACAATGTAAATTTGCATAAGTAAAAGCTCGGGTATAGAAATAACCGAGGCACGCGGAGACGAAGATTTATTCCCGAGTTCCTCCTTGTTAAGGGAGTACATCTCGTTGGAGGGGTGTGAGCTCGCCACAAAAGGCCTACTCAAGATGCCACAAAGGCCTCACCCTATTCTCCGATGAACCGCACCCAAAGGCTTGGTTCACCTTCCACTATCGGAATCCTTCGGGGCGGATTCCGGAGCCCTTTACAACTTCTCTTGGGGCACACACCCACAACTCAATTGGGGGCTCCCAAACTCGTGCCGAAGCTCCACAAGCCGAAGTCTTCGCGGCACCTCCAAACCGTCTAGGGTACACAATGCACCCAAGAGGCACAAAGCTCTTGGGAACACAATGCACCCAAGAGTAACAAGCTTCCAACCTTCAATCCCACGAATCACCGTGGGGAGCACAACCCGATGCAACAAATGCAAAAGGGGAAGATCACACCAAGTGGTCAAATTCTTCTCCCCAAAATTCAACCGAAGCAACTAATGCTACGGAGGGATTTAGGAGGAAGAACGGAGGAGAAACACCAAGAACTCCAAAATCTAGATCCCACAAGTTCCCCTCACTTAGAGGAAATTTTGTTTGGTGGAAAGATGGATCTAGATCTCCTCTCTTGTTTCCCTAAATTTAGGCAAGAATCATCGGAGGGATTAGGAGGAATCGAGCTCTCAAAATGTTGGCAATGGAGGAGAGAGAGCAAGGGATGAGATCTACACAGAAAATGGGGAAGAAAACCCTTTTATATGTGGCTCCAAAAAGGAGCCGTTGGAGGAGATTTAGTGGGACAAAGATGGAAAAAATCTGGCCAGGCGGCCCGGCCTGGGGCCGGCCGGGAGCCGGCCAGGCCGGCTGGAAACACAGCGAGCGAACGAGACAGAAAAAAAAGGAACAGCCCGGCAGCAGGTGGCCCGGCCTGGCCCCGGCCTTGGGCCAGCCTGCCGCGGGAGCTGGACCGGGAGGGTGGCCGAACGGGCCGGCCTTCCCCCGGCCTTGGGCCGGCCAGCGGAGCCAGGCAGGCCGGCAGCCCACCCGAGCCGCCCGGCCTGAGGCCGGCCTCGGGCCCGGCCAGGCCGGCTGCAGTTTTTTTTTCTTTTTTCTTTTCTATTTTGAAAAAACGACCGAACCGAAAACGCAATAACTTGAGCCGTTCAGTATTCTTGGGCTCGTTGGAATCGTCACAACAAGCACAACAAGAATATGCAGAGAAACATCATAGTCCAAAAATATAATATAAAGATAAATAGGGAAAGGTAAAAGCTCCCATTTGCAAATCGGAAATGCAATAACTTTCACCCACGAACTCCGTTTTCGATAATCTTGGACTCGTTGGAATCGTCACAACGAGCACAACAAGATTATGCAAAGAAACATCATAGTCCAAGAAAATATAATAAAACCAAATGGGGAAAGTTAAAAACTCTTTTTCGCAAACCGAAAATGCCGCATCTTTTGCAAATGAAATCCGAATGAAATAAAACCAATTTTGTTGGAAAGATGACGACAAAAGCTACCTTTGAAAATGGCAAACAAGCAATGGAGATTTTGCAAAGAAATGGAAGAGAGAAATCTTCCGCTCGGATAAACCGGCAAAATCTCCAATACCGAAACCGCAATAGAAGACGCATATGAAAACCGTTTTCGGTGAACTTGGCTTTGTCATGACAAGCACGACAAGCACCAAGACCACACCACGATAAGAGACAAATAAGAACCAATAAAGATGAATGCATGGATGCAAAGGTTTGTGCTCTCTACGATGATACGATCACGATATTCGATCGAGAGCCCCTCTTGATAGTACGGTTATCTATCCTATAACCCGGTCTCTCACTAAACAACATGAGACCGGTAAAATAGAAACCCTATCAAGATCATACCTTTGCCTTGCGCATTAATCCACTTGAGGTCGAAGAAGACGATCTTCATCTCCTCAAGATGCACCACCTTTCTTCATTGCGCTTCGCTTGGTGAAGATTCACATGTGGCTCCCCCATACACCAAGATGGGAGAAGCACCTCTTCGGCATATCTTCACTTGGCCTTTGATCAACACAAATCTTTTCTTCCCTTGAGCTTGACTCCAACAAATGGAGATCAAGCAAAGCATCTTGACTCCAACACATGGAGACAAGCTTGGTCTTGATCAACAAATGACCTTGACACAAGATAAAGGACAACCTACACATAGAGCTCAAAACAAATCTTAGTCCATCGAGATTGTCATTAATTACCAAAACTATGCATGGGGGCAACCATGCACTTTCAGGAGAGAGCTATAAAAGGAGGGTTTCTCCCTCCTTTGTCTTTAAGGCTCTAGACTCAAATTCTTCTCTCTCCTCCATTAATGAGCCCAAGCTAAAATTGCCTAGATCTCCCACTCCCTCGCCCCAATCTTGTTAATCTTATGAGGAGTGACATAGGAGACCTAGATCTAGCCTTCCTCCGAAGGAATTTCGAATCCCCCCACTTGTTTTTTGTGGATCTTGGATCTTGTGGGCTCTTAGGGTTCTTGGGAACTCTAGGAGCAAGAGCGGTTTTCGGAGCTTCATAAGTTGTGAGGAGCTCCGGGACATTGTTGTGAGTCTCCAACTCATTGTGGAGAGCCCCAACCTTGGTGTAAAGGTTTGGTCTACGCCTTCAAGTCGACCTCATAGTGGAACCGGAGAATAGGGTGAGCACGGATGTGCTTGTAGGAGGGCCAAGGAGCCTCCACACCTCTCCAACGTAGACGTACTTCCCTTGGGAGGAACTACGGGAATCATTTCCTCTTGTCCTCTTGCGGTGACTTCTATCCTTTACTTTCCGTTGCGCTTTCTACTTGTTCCTTGTATCTTATCACCTAGGGTTGTTCATCTAGTTGCACATCTAGATAACAAGTTTTTATCTTGCTAAAATCCTAATTAAAAGAAAAAGAATTAAAATTGCTAGTCGCCTATTCACCCCCCCCCTCTAGTCGACCATACGTTCTTTCAGTTTGCCTCCCACAAGCTCGGTCACACCCTCCTCCGCCACTACCTTCACCCAGTCGGCACTGCTTGCAGGTATGGAGACGAAGAGGCAGCCGGACCTCCTCTCGCTTCGTCGCTTCGTGGACGGAAGGAGAAGAGGGTCGGTGGATCCAGGTTACCGATGGCACCCACCCCCATTGGGTATGGGTGTAGCTTAACCAAACCCGCACCCGCGTCCTACCTATCTTACCCGCACCCACACCCGTACCCGCATCTGGGTATAGATTTTATACCATACCCGCACCCGTCAGGGTATTAAAAACCCATGGGTAAACCCACCCAACAACTCAACGAGATAATATTAACAACATAACGTATAAGAAAAAAAATGACATGTAGGATCATTATTCACTAATTCGTCCTTGGGTGATGAGATCGATTTGCGGGGCGTCGGGACGTCTATGGTGCAAGAGACATGAGGCGTGGGCATCGTGATGTGAGTTGACCTAGACGTGGCATGAAAGCGGGGGGGGGGGGGGGGGGTTGATAAAGTAAAACTTAATTGGTCACAGGGTTAAACTAAATTGACTAGAAATTTAACACTTGTCCTATTTACTGTAGGTATTAAATTTTGGAAAGTGTGATTTTTTCTAGAGAACTAACATGTCATATGCAAAATAAACCGGGTACGTGTGTAGTGGGTATGGGTTCTGCTATACCACACCCGCACCCACTATACCCACTGGGTACACACTTTTTACCATTTGCATACCCATGGGTAAAGTTTTTTTACCAAACCCTCACCCTACGGGGTAAAACCCGTAGGGTAGGTGGGTAATGGGTACCCATTGCCATCGGTAATCCAGGTTGCAGCCCAGCTGCTCCTCCATATGTCTTCCTTATGATTTGGCTCTTGTCTACCTCCTGATTTAATCCCCACAAATACTTTTTGTTTATGCAGATTCTTTTTATGTATGCCTATAAGGTGTTCGACATAAATCTAAACAGGTTCTCATATTTTCTTTCGTGTTTTTATTATCTTTTTCTCAACATACGAAGAACCAAAAGTAATTGTTTGGTCAACTAATTTTGGCAGTGGTTACCAATTCTATTAACCTGTATTGATTCTTCTATATTACAAAGGTCTAAGAATCAATGATTTCGACTATCGATATTGTCAGTTTTATTGACTTGTATTGATTCTATTGACCTGTATTGATTCTATTGACTTGTATTGAATCACTGATTCGTTGGAAGCCTCAGATCAGACGGTTGATATTTTCCTAATGATGTCCTTTGACAGGAAGAAAGCTTGGACGGTTTCTCTGAATTTGGTTGCTTGCCATTATTAGTTGGTTTCTGTTTGTCAGGTATGGATCTTCCTTTCCTTCTATATATGCCTTAATTTCTTTGCATGTTTCTACGCATTTTTCCTTGTGGCCTTCTTATTAAGCGTGCCATGTTTCCTATATAGAACATGTTGTCCATGGCCCTTTGCGTGTTTGCGTCTATATTTCACGGCTGTGACACCATCTTGGAGGCACTGACAATAGGCCTATCAATCATACTGACATGGTGCTGATAGATAAACATGTAATTCACTTAATGTGGGATTTTCAAGTTGTTCTGTTGTGTAGTTGCTCATTATACTTCCCCTTTTTGCATGATTCTATAGTCCTCGGATTTATTAGTCTATTGTTGTGAAGAAACAATTTCATTGTTTTCTTTCCCAACAAAATAGGAACTATGTTTCTGATTAAAAGGTAAGTTTTTAAGATTTAATAATTTACTGCACATAGTTTATCCGCCTATACCATATTATGCCCTATTCCTCCTATGTGCTAAATATTTTTGAACTATGATGTGCTTTTCTCCATGTTTTAAAAAATTCCACAGATGTAGTTATTATTATATGTTCGGTTTTGTAGCTACTATATCTGGAAAATTCAACTTGGAAGTCTTACACTGACATTTTCAGCTATTTACTGGGTTGTGCTATGTTCACTACATTGTTCTGTGGTTCCACGCCCTCTTATAATGAGTGCTCCATGGCTTATGTATTTGGTTCATTAGCTGATTGCATTTTGTTTTTCCCTTGCGTATGGCATCGTTTGTCCACGCGATAGTACCACATGGTTTCGTTCAAGCATCCATCGATATCCTACATGAGAAGAATGTCTACGAGCTCAAGAAGTTTCTTTTGATTAAAAATTTGAAGGTTGGGAGGCCCATTGATGCACTCTTTGCCATTGTACTTATACGTGCGATGGTTTAGCGCAGAGATGACTTATTGGCCATCTTAGCAAAGTGATCCTCTTCTCGTAGCACCATTGCCGTGCTTACCTGCGCTTTCTATTGACCTAGACGGTTTAGTTTGTATGGTGGTCTAAAGATGTTTTTATACTTTCCCATGATTATGGTTTATCTATGTAGAGTTTGTGCCCTTGTGCGTGATAGTGATGTTATTAAATATGTATAGATGTCCTTGCCACAAAGAATAATGTTCATGTGGACCATATTAATCTGGTATTCTGCTTATCTCTA
Source organism: Puccinellia tenuiflora (assembly GCA_012064385.1). Lineage (NCBI taxonomy): Eukaryota > Viridiplantae > Streptophyta > Magnoliopsida > Poales > Poaceae > Puccinellia > Puccinellia tenuiflora. The sequence goes on along the minus strand of QRDG01002430.1, from coordinate 959,947 downwards.
TAATAATGATTCACTTATGCAGGTGCTCTAAACAGGAATAGGACAAAAGAATGAAGTCATGAGGTACCACCATCCTTGCAGTTGGAACCTCTATGTAATCCCATTGCCTCGAGATGGCTATTGTAAGCTAATGTACTGTCTCTTCTATTCTTTTGTAGATGTCCACTGTCATTTACGCCAACCATAGTGGTCTTAGGCCACTTCGCCTACATCGTTTGCACTTTACAAACTGCTTAAGGAATTCTGAGATATTTCTGGACACGGTGTTTCGGGTCATGGGTGTAGATACACCCATTGTGTAAAACATTTTTAGTTTTCTTTAAAAAATTCAAAAAAAATTCAAAAACAAATTCGGATATACTTCAGGACATTTTGTGCTAGCACAAGAAAAGACATTTATTGTGACCTGTGCAAAAAAGACAAAAACATGTCTCATACAAAGTCATTTTGGAGTACCCGGATTTATCTTTTTTTCACAGGTCACAAAAAATGTCTTTTCTTAACAAAACTTTTTGTGCTAACATAAAATGTCTTGAAGTATATCCACAAATTTTATTTTGAATTTTTTGAAGTTTTAAAAATTAGTTTTTGAGCAGTGGGTGCATCTGCACCCATGACCCGATATGGATTTTCGGATATTTCTCAGCTTTTCAACAATCCAGTCATTTTGATGCTATGATTTTCGCTCCAGCTCTCTTACTACTACATATTACCCACTTATTTTTGTAGTAGGTTGTGGTTTAATTATATACAACTATGTTTCCTGCTTATGAACTTACTACTACATATTGCCCACTTATGTATGTAGTAGGTTGTGGTTTATATATAACTATGTTTCCTGCGTATGAACCTACTTATGGTCCAACTTCAGAGCATTTTCAGCCTTCCGTAAATAACTATTTGAGCGAACCCGGATATGTCACCAGTAATGTAAACATCGTCTCAACATTTGTATGCCATTACATTTCTATGTCACTTATATTCCTACCTGAGATATAAACTGTATTCTCATTAATCTGTATTAATTCATGAGGATTACGGACAAAATATTTGTTGAATCAAATGGTGGCGCGCGGCAAGCCGCACTTTTTTAATCTAGTATATACATATACCTAGCAGCGTTGCTGCTCGTGAGGCACACCAAGACTTTGTTTGGCAGACCACTCGAGAGATAGAGCAGGCGTGAGGAAGAGAGACAGTGGGACGAGGAGACGCTGCGATGCTACACGCATAGGAGAAACAGAGAGATGCTGACTCAAATGCCGAGGAGTAGAGCCGTATGCCGTAGAGGAGAGCCAAGCCGCGTACGTAGCACATACATATATATATATATATGTTTATGTTGAGATAAGACGTGGTCAATCGAGGAGTAGGCACGGGAGAAAAAACGTTTCGCTCGTGAGCGCTTCCAGGCGACTCGCGAGGCGATCTGCCTTTCCTGCCCTAGCGCCGCCGCCGGAGGCCACCGGCGAAAGAGGTGGGCCCCTCTCCTTCCGTTTGCCGCTCCGGCGGTAGGAGGGAGGGGGACCCCGTTTTTGCATGGTAATTAGGGTTAGGAAGCTTTTGGCATGGTGCGTCGTTGGGGCGGTGGGAGCGGCGCCCGGGCAAATAAATCTGCCTCAACTCTACTCCCACACCGACGGTGTCCTTCATGGCGGCGTCTCGGAGTTGGTGGCACAGTGTGCTTGCCGATCTTTCAGATCGATGGCTGTTGGGTTCATAGATGGTGTCGGCGAGGCGGCGGCGGCGACTCCATCAGATAGGTTTTTCCTCCTGCTCTGTCCCCGTTGCTGCGGCGTTGTCTCCGGCGCCATGGTGGAGCAGAGAGGATTCGTCCAGGAGTACGTGCAGACTATAGTCTGCACTGGTGACAGCTGGAAGATGGTGTACCTTGTGGTGGGTTTGTGGTTGGAGGCTGACGGTTCTGGTTCCCTACTCCGACGTCGTTGTGCGGGGGTGCCAGTGCTGAAGTTCGATGGCGTGTCCGGGGTCGTGCTGCCCCGGTCTGATTCTTTCAACGGCAATGGTTTGTCCTATGGCAAACTACTTTGTAGGTCCGAAAAGCTGATGATCAGCGATGGAGCCGCATCGAGCTCGGTTGAAGAGGTGATCTATCTATTTTTTCTTTGGTGGCTGCTACGGTGGTGCCGAAGAAGATGGATAGGCGTTGGTTTGTCATATAGGTTTATCCTATCTTTTCAGATCTGTAAGATCGGTGTATACGTACTTTGTATCTCGTATTTTATTTATCAATGAGAATCATATTACCATGCAAAAAAAAATCGAGGAGTAGGCTGGACCAAGCGGGATGGAGAACGTTTAGAGAATCTATCTATTCTTGTAAATGTAATAGAAACATGTAATTTATTTTATACGAGCTGCTTGAGATCCACTGTGTTGGTTTTATGCCTGCTTTTCTAGCCTTATGCGTGTATAGACTTTCAGGTGTATAGGTGCGCGGCGGCTGTCACCGGGCCCGGTCTCGGGGCGTGACAGCATGCATGCCGCCGCGTGGGCTCTGCGGTGCTGCAATGAGGCAACGCTTCACTGCGCCGCCCGCCTAGCCACTGAAACGATGCGCCGCCTGACAGCCCGTGCAATAATGCGACGACTCGCCACTGAAACGATGCGGTGGCTGCATCGCTGAATCACTGTCACATGCCTGCGCATCAACGCGTCGCTTCATGTGTATGACGGGCGGCCATATCTATCGGACGCACGGGCCGGACAGTGTCCGGCACCGCGAAGGCATCCCCCAAAGTTGGAGGCCCGATTCGCGGTGCCGGACAAGTTTTGAGCCGGACAAAGACTTTACGACCCTCCGGTGTGGCCAGTTTTTCTGTCCGGCATCCCAGAGGGGCTTTACGGGTCCTTTTACGATCCCGGTGGAGATGCTCTGAGGCACGATACGTGAGCTAGCTCTGTTTCGGCAAAAAACAAAAACTGCCAAGATAAGATGCTCTGAGGGTCAAAGAGCATACCCTTGCACTCGTGGTTGGACCGATCCGAGCATGCACTTGTGTGCACTGCGAGGGCATCTCCTCGTCACTCCCAATTTCGCATCCATGCGTAGCCTCTGATTTATACAGTACTCAAAAGGCAAAAGTGGACCAACATCGCCAGTGAACTTTCCCACAAATTCCATCAACCTTGGATTCTAACCACTCGAAGAAGATGTAAGGGTCCAACGTGACGACATAAACGGATTTGGTTTTGGTCCGTTTTTCATCCGTTTGGGTCGGCAAACGAATAATGGTCCGTCCACGTCCGGCCATTTTTTGCAACTGTACCCAACGGGCCGACCTATTTGGTCCGTCCCTGTCTATTTTTTATACAATAGATTTCATCCAAATTGAATAAATAACATAGTTATACAATGAAATCAAACAAATTATTCATGAAATAGTTTTACAACCAAATTGAATAAAAAAAATTAATTTAGTACAACCAAATTGATTAAGAATGTAGCAACTAGGACTATTGGTTCTCAAAATGATTCCACATATGATGAACCAAATATTTTTGAAGTTGTTTGTGGGCCGTCTTATCACGCATCTCTCGATGAAACTCGATCCACTGTGCAAATATTGTCGATCCAGACTATTGCGCAACCGTCTCCCCGGCAAACTCCCAGTATGTATCATATATGCTATCGTCACTCCCGTGCTCCACAATCATGTTATGCATGACCACACAACAACTTATCACCTCCCACATAGTGTCGATGCTCCATGTTCTAGCTGGGTGCCAAACAATAGCCCACCGAGATTGGAGCACACCAAAAGCACACTTCACATACTTTCTACAACCCCCTTGTTCCTTTGCAAATCGAGCCGACATGTTCTTCTTGTTTGGAGTTTCATTATCGTCAGCAGGATTGGGAATTGTCTTCACAAAAGTAGACCACTCCGGATAGATGCCATCATCTAAATAGTATCCCTTGGTGTATGTATGGCCATTGACCTGAAAGCTCACCTCTGGAGCATTGCCCTCTGAAAATCTAGAGAACACCGGAGAGCGCTGAAGCACATTGATATCATTATGAGAACCAGCCATGCCGAAGAAGGAGTGCCAAATCCATAGATCGTGTGTAGACACATCTTATAGTACGATCGTGCACTCGCCAACATGTCCTTATATTGCCCCTACCAAGTAAATGGATAGTTCTTCCACTTCCAATGCATGCAATTTATGCTGCCGAGCATACCAGGAAACCCTCTTCCTTCGTTGATTGCCAAAATCCGGGTAGTATCTTCAGCCGTTGGCTCTCTCATGTACTCTGGGACAAACACCGAAATCACGGCTCTGCAAAACTTTTACATGGCCTCTAGGCAAGTGGACTCACCCATGCGCAGGTACTCTTCGACAAGATCACCGGCAACTCCATATGAAGCATCCGAATAGCGGCGGTGCATTTTTGATAAGAGGAGAATCCAACCTTACCAAGGGCGTCCCGCTTCCATTTGAAGTAATCATCATGGGTCATCACTCCGATCCGAATGCAGTTGAACACATGTCTTGTCATACGGGACCAGCGACTGAAAAGTTTGTCCGGATACGTTGGATTAACGCGATCAAAGTAATCTTTAAAAATTTGGACAAGACCGCCCTCTCTATTACGATCCAGCGCCGATGCACGGCCCGGTACAGCTTGTTTGTTGGTTGGGTGGTGCCCCCAGCTTAAGGCGTGAATGTAGTAAGCAGCAGTTTTCCCTCAATTTAATGAACCGAGGTTTATCGAACCAGTAGGACTTTGAAATCAACAACGAGGTGAATGTTGAAGATCTCTGGCGCTTAGGGATACCTTCAACGGACATGGACCTGCACACACTCAACCAAAATACTTTTCCCCCAACAGCGGAGAGGTTGTCAATCTCTCCGGTCTCGCAGAACACAAATCAGTTAATTGTATGTTGAAATGGAATAAATGCAAAAGTGACCAGAGGAATAATGATGATTAAAAGCAAGTAAATGAGCAAGTAAAAAGATGGACCGGGGGCCATGGGTTCACTAGTGGAGTCTCTCAAGTAAATAAAATATGCATGTGATGGGTGAACGAATTACAACTAGGCAATCGATAAGATCATGACACAAACCCAATTTAGCTATGACAAAAAGAACATGATAATATTTATGGAGGCACCACGACAAGGAACAAAGACCGTTGAGTCCAACTGCGTCTTTGTCTAATAAGTCCACCGTGGGATCGCTATCCAGCCTGTCACCCAACGGTATTAAGTTGCAAGCAACAGACATATGAATTAAGTAAAGCGTATGATGTAAGCAACACTAATATCAAATGAGACATTAGCGCCGCTGTTTTACCCTTAGTAGCAACAGCACACCCTCGCCCTTAGACGTTTTTGTCACTCGTGCCCAGGAACAAAAGGGGGCATGAACCCACTATCTAGCATAAATACCCTCTCTTGGAGATACACACAATCACTTGGCCAAAGTAACTACGCATATCGGAGAGCATGCAAGAACATAAATAACTCATATAAGAATCATGCACAATCTGAACATAACTTCATAATCCATCGGATCCCAGCAAACTCATCACATAGCATTACAATAATCGATCTTGATCATGTTAGGCAGCTCACAAGATCATAAGACATGAAGCACAAGGGTGAGAGACTACCAACTAGCTACTGCCATGTACCCGTAGTCCAAGGTGAGACTATTCACAAATCATCCCAGAGGAAGGCATGGCGATGAAGAGCCCTCCGGGATCGATCTCCCCTCCGGCAGAGTGTCGAGATCAGCTTCTGATGGGACCCCGAACTAGGGTTCGAGTTGACGGCGCGTCGAGGTCGAGTTTCTGGAAAATAATGGCCGCCTCGACATTTTTAGGGTTAAAGGCAATTTATAGGCGTCGGAGGGCCACGAGGTGAAGTCCCACGGGCAGGGGCGGGCCCCACCTGCGGGTCCACCAGGGGCCGCGGCAGGGGGCGCACCTGCCCCCTGGGCCTCCCCTCCGGCTCCCCTTCGGTCTGGTACTTCGTCTTGGCGTATAAAAAATACTCAAAAATTTCCAGCACGTTCCGAGAATATTTCCAGAAGTAAATTTCTGAAACAAAAAGACAGCAAAAATAGGGAACTGGCAATGGGCATCTTGTCAATAGGTTAGTCCGACAAAATGCTTAAAAATAATATAAATGACAGTAAAAACATGTGACAATATCACAAAACTAGCATGATCACTCAAAAAATTATAGATACGTCGGAGACGTATCAGGTACCGAGCCATGTACATTGGTTCTTGCCTTGCAAGATGGTCATTGACGACAAGTGTTGCGATCAAAACTTCGGCCTTATGAGTCCGAAAAGGACGATTCACACAACACATTGTTGTAGAAATATTCGTCTGCGCTATCCATGGTGACGATTCATACCTTGGGCAAACGGCCGAACACCTCGTGGGCGACCTCGGTCCTAGTGGTGGAGACGGTCTTCTTCCGTTGCCCCAAGTCCGTCCCGATGGAGACGGTCTCCTCCGGCCGGCGACGGCGACGATGAAGGTGGGAGGTACCGGCGGGGGTCCTACGGTCAAGGTGTGGTGGGGGGGGGGGGGGGCGGCGGCAACGATGAATGGTGCGGGGTGGGGGATGGGCGAGCTGGACTAGGGATAGAGAAGAGAAAGAAGATTGAGTCACTGGTGGGCGGGCCAGGGGGTGAAGTAGGGAGGACTCTCCGGGTCCACACGCGTCCGTGCAGACATAAACTCGGCTCAAATTTGCGCCTGAATTAGATCGTCACGGATGAAAAAACGAAGTGGCATGCAAGTTACTAGGTAAACTAGATGATTCCCCGCGCGTTGCTGCGGGAATATCTAAAGACATGTAGCAAAGTACATTACTAAACATAAACTAAATGTAGCAAATTGTTCCTTAAAAAATATAGCAAATAGCATTACTGAATATAAACGACATGAATTCCGACTTAAATAGTAATTCAGGTATATTTTGCAGACATGGGTTTCAGCTTGTACAAATAACCACTATTATTTCTAGGGACGTCTAATTTATTTGTATATGCAAAAACGATAACACCATCTTGCAAGATTTGAGCAGGAAGATTTTTTTTACAAATAAAAGGAAGTGCTCTTGGAAACACAGTTGCCGGAATATTTGCTGCCAAAAAGAGGACATAGAAAATTAGATAGAGAATATGTAACACTATGAACATCTAAATCCTCCTATAATCCTAGACTATTCCATGCAATAGTAAGTATAACATATATATGTAATTCTTGTTTAAGTAAGCAATGCAATAGTAAGTAGTAAATTTTTATGATGCTGACTAACAAAATGAAAGAAAAGCTACATTGAAGTACACAGAACATTATTAGTACGGGGATGTTTTATAGATGAGGGAAAATTGTACAAAGGCTTAAGCAGAATGGGAGAATAAAGAGAAAAACAAAACAAAAAGAACAGGGCAATTGCTTCTTGCGCAATGGGAATAATCTGAGGATAGGATACAGCAAACAGCTGCCGCACCGATTTTGCAAAGGGGCACCCAAGAATAGGTGCGCATCAGATTCTAACACCTGATCACAGGAGCAGTAACGGGCATGATGAGGCCATCCATTTATGTGCAGTCTGTGAGAAGTCCATAAGATGATTCAGAGACAATAGCCAGATGAAGAATCACACTTTACGTTCAGACTTTGGCAACATCAGATTCTAATGCTCCAGACTTTGGCAAGATCAGGTTAATGAATTTTCACAAAAAAGTGAGCTTCATATGGACTCTTTCTTGAATAAGCACCATCCACAGAGAGATTAAAGGAGACGGATTTGTGGGTGTCAAGCAAAAGGACATACTGAATCTTTCCCCATAAAGACATAAGCTCATCTAACTGAACTTTATTAGAAATCCTATCAAGTAGGAGTACATAGACATAGCAGTTAAAGAAAAAATCCTTGCAATAGTTGATCAGAATTGGTTTCTCCAGCTTCATAAAAACACCAGTTACTTCAATCGCTTATGAGATAGAGCACCATATAGAATTCAGATCAAAAGGATGAACATACAATGCCATTAACGCCAGTTGCATATAGGGTAGCTCAACTTGGATCCACAGAGAGCTCCATCAGGCGCTCGACAACTCAACCTATGAGATTACAAAACTGCAACAGAAAAGAGCAGAAGCAACGCCTTTTTTTCCACACATGCAGCAACACCCAAGATGACAGATCGAGGAGAGAAATTTCTATAATTCCAATGTATCTAACTAACACTAGTGGAAAACGGGGCAGTAGTCCCGGTTCCAGACGGCCTCTAGTCCCGGCTGGGCAACCCGGACTACCAAATCGGGACTAGAGCCCCCCCCCCCCTATAGTCCCGGTTGGCTACGAACCGGGATTAGAGTGCCTCCCACGTGGCCACGGGCGAGCCCGCGGGCTGGATGTCTTTAGTCCCGGTCCGTGTTACGGACCGGGAACACGGACCGGGACTACCGTTAGGCCTTTTTTTTCTTTTATAATTTTTTCCAGAATTGCACGGACCGGGTGTTGTGTACTGTGTTTAGTGCCGGGGTTTTGGATAGTTTCGGAAACACGTCGATATAAATTATATTGTACTATGATCACACGTTGATGCATATATATAACACACTTACAAATTAATTGTAACACATGAATTTGTCGTCACGTTTCCGTACACAAATAAGTACTCAAATGCATTAATTATACATGCATGAAATCATAGTACATTTATATATGTAGATAATAGTGCTCTGAATTTTCAGGTATGACATCATCAAGAAGAAATCCCGCCAGCTCCTCCCCAATTGCTCTTATACGGTCATCTGGTAGGAGGCCGGCCCGCTTCCTTACAATCTTTAAAAGAAGGAGAAAATTAAACAATTATGAATGAAACTCCACACAATTGATATGCATATTATTTTGTCAAAAAAAACTTGTGAACAATGTATAATTACGTACCTCTGCGTTTCTTCGATTTTCAAATTTTTCATAAGTCATCCTATGAATGTACTCGCAAACGTAGTACCCACATAAGAGGGTCCCTTTTGGCTGTTCCAGACACCACTGTTCGAGAATAGAATTCAACACATTAAGTTTGGTAATGGTATTGCAAACTACATTAATTCATGGATATAGGTATAGTACTACTTACTTGGTTCAGAGTCCATACCAGCTTCTCGTGCCATTTACCGGGTACTTCCTTGACGAATGTCTGCCATGCTCTACTCAACAAAGAAAGAACAAAACATCTGTTATTAATTAATTACTTGATATCACGAAATGAATGAAAGAGAGGTCGGTATAGTAATGTGATAAGAATTTAAATTACTCTTTCATGATATCAAACAAGCTCTTGTACTCTTTAGGGTCTCTCCTTAATGAGTCATAGACTTCAATTATTCCCTGGTGATATCTAATGACCACGAGAATAAAGTGGTAGCTGCAAATTTACATACAGAGGCATGCGCATATAACTCATCAATTAGACTAAAGATACCGGGTGAGCAAAAATAGAATGTGTACAAGCAATTAGTAACACTTACCTGAAGTTGTAAGGAAGAAATATTTCTTTTTTGTCTTGGTGTCGCTTAAAAGCCTCTATCATTACTCCCTTTACAACTTGTGGTTTCTCCCTTATGCTCACTTCATGAATAACATTAGGGTCCATGAAACCAATCTCCACCGGTTTTATTATTTCCCTTTTGTAGTCGATCATCTTCTTTCTGCACAAATAGCGTACCAAAATTAGAATGTGCTGTGAGCTATATATATATATAAAGACTTAATTAAATTACAAAAATAAATAACTTACAGACAAAAGATACTGATGATTGCTTTATCGAGGGGTAAACCATTGTATAATTGGAAAAGTTCGGAGAAATCAATTTGCACACCGTAGTCATCGTAGAAGTGTTCCTCCTTTCTAACTTTTGCCATGATACCTATTATACCTTTCTTTGCGACTTTCATGTACCATGAATTCAACTGACGCATCCTTGTTGGTAGTAACTTGACCACCTCAGTTGTGACCAAAGACTTGCCTTGAACATATTGATAAGGCACCCTATAAGGTTCCTCAGGGAAGTGGCGGACACTTCCCTGAGGTACCATACGGTGGGCGTCTTTGTCGGTAAGTACCTTAAGCGGAGGGAGCGATTGCGTAGCTTGTTGTCCCAGCTGGGCTATCTGTTTCCCGCATTTCCGGTTCTCCAACACCGAGTCGTATGACTTTTCAATAGAGCGCTCATAGTCTGATGACGGCCTTGGTGGAGGGTTGTATAAGCACCTAATAGTGTGATGTAGTTTGTCACGAGGAAGCCCTTTGATGCTGGGTAGTTCTTCCGGGGGCGGTTTCTTTGTAAAATGGGCTGTAACCTCGGCCCTCCTGATGGCTTCGGATTCCTCGACAGTCCTCTCGTAAGGTAACTTCTCAGGAGTCTTCACTTTTCGCGGCTTTTTCTGTCTCTTCTTAGGAGGCGAACCATTAACGGCCCTCTTCGCATCAAACCACTTATAAGGCGGAGACCGCTGGACTGGCTCTGGAGATGGAGACCGTGCTGGTGTAGCTGGAGATGGAGACCGTACTGGTGTAGCTGGAGATGGAGACGGACTCGCGCTGGGGTCCCTCTGGGGTAGGAAGGGTGGACTTGTAGGTGGTGGACTTCTACTTGGAGGAGTCGGTGGCCTTGGTGCTGAGCCTGGAAGCACGATGTATTTCTTGTTCCATAGAACGAAACCGTGGTTGACTTGTCCCAGTGTCGTCTCATCGTCACCTCCAGGATAGTCAAGCTCAAGTGCCTCAAATCCCGGTATAATAGCATCCACCCCGACACGAGCATAGCCAGCTGGAATCTGACCAAGATGGTAGCTTGCTCCAGGTTCGTTTGGTAACGCATAGCCGACCGCCACCTTGAAGGATATGTTCTTCATTAACATATGAAGCTCACACTCCGTCTTCTCCGTGATATCATCCACGGGGTAGTGAGCCGCCGGCTGTTCTATTATTGCGGCAGATACTTGTAGCGGCGTGGAACCCACGCTGCTTCTTCGCGGTTCTTGGACGACGACGTCGACTTGTTGCTGCTGTTGATCAGGTGCCCGGTGCTGGCTGATTGAGTCAATCTGACAGCGCAGTCCGGAAACCATGCGCTCCAATTCTGATAAACGGTCTAACTCCTTCTGCTTCTTTCTCCCACGGCTTCTATAACTGTCAGCACAGTCCGGAAACCCTTCCTTCAAGTTGGTACCGCCGGGAAAGCCTCGTAATCGTCCGTTGTGTTCGGGATTCCCCAGTGCGAGTGTCAGCTCGTCGTTCTCTCTCTCGGGATGGTACTCTCCCTTTCGAACTTTATCTATTGCGTCAATAAGCAACGGAACGATTGTTTCAACCTTTTTCTTCCATTTTCCCTTTGCAACAATCAACCCCGTCTCTGAGTCCAACACTGCGCCATGCGCGAACAACCAAAACTTGGCCCTCTCGGGCCAGTTCAAAGTCTGTGGAGTGATCCCTTTAGCAACCAGTTCCGCTTCAAAGGCTAACCATTTGGGAATGGCAGACTTGTAGCCACCTGTACCCAACCTATGGTGGTATTCCTTCTTCCCAGCATTTCTCTTATTTACGACCGATCGAGCCACGGCAGTAGAGGAATTCTTGTACGCCTTGAATGCGGGCCAGGAATGTTTTATCTTCTCGAGTGCTCCGGTGAAATTAGCTGGATCTTCATCTTCATACTTTCTCCATAGTGTTTTCTTCCAGCTCTGGAATTGTGTGGCCATCTTCTTAAGAGTCCACTCCTTCACTTTCTCCGTCTTGCCTTCTGGTATGTTGAAATGTATCATGAGCGTATCGAAAAGCATTTCTTTCGTATGATCAGGGACATAAGAAGCATCATCCTCATCCACACCCTTCGGCTTATGCCATTCTGCAATGGTGATCGGGAGAATGTCCCTAACAATGACTCCAGCTTGATTTACAAATTTACGACAGGTCGCTATGGGTGCCAGCGGTTCGCCACTCTGAGAAACTTCCTCTATCGTTAGCCTCGGAGCATCGCTGGCCATCCTCTTCGTCAGGCCTCGAGGAGGAACATTATTTACAGATTTGCTCGATCTAGAGGGCTGGAAAATGAATCGTTAATTAACACGTGCAATTAACAAATGCATATATATACATGATCGATCGATCAATTGTCAGCCTATATAATATATGTATATACCTCGCCGGAGTTTGTCGTTAAGGGCGCTTCATCGTCAAACTGGAGTCCCTCACCGCAGTCGTTCAGAAATTGTGAGCTGAAATCATCATCTTCATCGCCTTGTCGTCCATCATCTTCTCCACCGCCTTGTTGTCCATCATCATCTCCACCGCCTTGTCCTCCGGAATAATCTTCTTCACGGGCACTCGCATAGATTATTCGTTGCATTCTATCTTCATGCTCCTCGTCTCTAATTAAGGGAATGTCCGCCATAGCTCAATGTACCTGCAATCAATTATATGTGTTTGTAATTTTTTTGACATAGAATTACACATAAATGACACCCCAAAATAATTAGGGGTGGCATTGTGCAACTTGTCACATAAAATGACAGCCCTTGGTCCTGAAAAAAAATAGGGCCAGGCACCTGGCTAGCGGCTGGTCCTTTAGAAAAATCAGCACCCTGCCCGGCACCTGGGCAGCAGCGGCTGGTCCCTTAGAAAAATCCAGCCCCCGCGTCCACCCACTGGCCAGTAGCGCGTGGTCAAGGCTGGCCCACCAGCCAGCGACCCGGCCACCCCGCCACCCAACCGCCGCGCGGTCAGCCCACTCGGCCACGTCGCGCGTGGGAACCGGCACCCGACCGCCACGTTCCCTCGTCTCCCCCGCTACCCAACCGTCCGAGCCCCGCAGTCAATGCTCCTGGCCCACCTGCCAGCGACTGGACGGCCTCCTCGGCTTCCCGTCCCGCAGTCAATGCTGGCCACGGTGGACGCGGCCCCCGTCCTTTTTAAACCCCGGCCGTACGCGATGGCGACCTCACACAGCTAGCCCCGCCGCCCTCCCCACACTCCCCATCGAACGTGCCCTAGCCCTAGCCCTAGCCCTAGCCCTCGCCCTCGCCGGAGCCGGAGCAATGTCGAAGCGGTGGTGGCCAGGCGCAGGCGGCAAGCACCAGTCCGAGTCCGGCGGCTCGGGCTCTGGCCGCTCCGGCCGTCGCCGGGGCGCTGGACTGCCTCCCCTTGCTCCTCCTCCACCACCACCACCGTCGGCGCCGCGCGGAGTGCGCATCGTCGGCGCGGACCCACGTCGTGCCGGTCCGCAGGCCGGCGGGCCGGCCGCCAAGAAGAAGAAGCCGACGGCGCGCTACCGCCGGTACGTCCGGGTGGAGGAGGCGCAGTGGCACTGGGAGAACGCCGTGCCGGTGCGCTGGTCGGACGTCCACCTCCCGGACAACTGGCACCTGAATCCGCAACGGATTCCGGTGCCGCCGATCCCGACCGACCCCACGGCCAGGGCGGTGGAGATCGCACGCCGGCGCAGCCTCCTCCCCAATCACCTCCTCGACGACCCGGCGTACGCGCCGGGCTCCCCCTACTGGGACCAATGGTTCCGGGAGGAGCACGACGAGCGCCGCCGGAGCTACTTCGCGCCGGCCCCGGAGCCGCCGGAGGAGCGCACGGAGTACCCGGTGCTCCCGGAGGGGATGGACGACCTCGACCAATGGTTGGAGGTCGACTCCGACGGCGAGGCCGCCCCCATGGAGGAGGACGACGACGTCGACGACGCCTTGAAGGCAGCCATGGCGGCGTCACGGCAGGCCTTCGTCGACGACGAGCGCCGCCGCTGGGAGATGGTGGTGCAGGACGCACTGCCGCCGCCGCCGCCGCCGCACGGTCTGCCGCCGCAGGGACCGCCTCCACCCCCGCCGGGGCTGGACTGGGTGCAGGCCCTCGTCCAGGAGGAGGAGGCCTACGACCCGCCGGAGGAGGAGTACCAGGAGCCGGTGGGATTCCCACCGGAGCTGTTCGGGCAGTCGTGGGTATTCACGACTGTGCCCCAGCTGCCGCCGCCGCCGCCGCCCCAGGACGCCATCCCGGAGGAGCCAGGGACGCCGCCGCGGGACGTCCCCATGGAGCAGCAGCAGCAGCCGCCGCCGCCGCCGCCTGCGCATCTGTGGGAGGCACCACCGTACGTCGTCCTCTCCGACGAGGAGGGCGACGAGGACTAGATAGGACCTCCCCCTCCCCCCCTAAGTAAATGTAATGAACCCCTAGCAATGTAATAAAGTTTATTTCCGATCTACGAACTGTCCCCGCCGCCGATTTAAGGTCACCGGACCACCGCCGCCGCCGATTCTAGCTAGGGTTCGTGCCATCGGACCACCGCCGCCGCCGATTCTAGCTAGGGTTCGTGCCATCGGACCACCGCCGCGCCGATCTAGAGTTTGAGAGGGCCGTACCTTAGGCGGAGCGCGCGGGGACGGCGGCGAGGAAGAGGGACGCGAGTGACGGCGGCGGCGGCGGCGGCGGCGGCGGCGGCCAGATTTTGGCAGCCTGACGGCGTCGTCGCGTGAGAGGAGCCCGGAGGCGTCTGCGTCTTGGGCCTGGCGGCAAAAATGGGGAAGAAATCCGCGGAGAGGGACCAAGTAGGCTCAAATCGGCCTTTAGTCCCGGTCCGTGACACCAACCGGGACTAAAGACCCCTATAGTCCCGGTTGGTGTCACGGACCGGGACTAAAGGTGGGCTTTTTGGCGCGCTAAGTTTCGCAGCGGCCCGAAAATGGCCTTTAGTCCCGGTTGTAGCCACGGACCGGGACTAAACGGCCGTTTGTATTTTTTTCTTCATTTTCAAATGTTCATATTTTATAAACTTTACATGTTTTCAAATGTAAATATGAATATGTTATATATATTGAACATTTAAATAGATGAGTTGAGTAAAACCGTTGTACTAATAAAATCCGAGGTTAGGATAAATATATTTAACATTTTAAATATTTAATGAAAAACCCTCAACTTTTTAACAGTCAAAACAAAATTCTACCAATTATTACAAATGACCACAATACATCAACATCATTCAACACTTCTTCGTGTCTGTCATTTTTTCTTCTTATCGCGTCGTATCCATGGACAATCTTCATCATTCAACGCGATGGTTGGGTCAATTTTCACTGTGAAGGGGGGAATTTCATCAAACTTATTGTAATCTTCTGACATGTCTGTCTTGTCCTCCACTCCCACGAT
Organism: Puccinellia tenuiflora; assembly: GCA_012064385.1. Lineage (NCBI taxonomy): Eukaryota > Viridiplantae > Streptophyta > Magnoliopsida > Poales > Poaceae > Puccinellia > Puccinellia tenuiflora. The sequence continues at coordinate 944,728 of QRDG01002430.1, read as the reverse complement.
GTTTCTTTTCCCTGAAAGAACTATGTGGCGCTTTGGCTCGACGTCGTACGATTCATTCACTGCTTGCTTATCTTTTCTTTTCTTCGGTCTGCTAGACATGTCCTTCACATAGAAAACCTGAGCCACTTCACTGGCTAGGACGAATGGTTCGGTGTCGTATCCAAGATTCTGCATATCCACTGTAGTTATTCCGTACTTCGGGTCTACATGTACCCCGCCTGTCAGGTTGAACCATTTGCACTTGAACAATGGGACTTTAAAAAATGGTCCATATTCAAGTTCCCATATCTCCTCTATGTAACCATAATATGTGTCCTTTTGCCCATTGCTGTTTGTTGCATCAAAGCGGATACCACTGTTTTGGTTGGTGCTCTTTTTATCTTGATTGGCCGTGTAAAATGTATTTCCATTTATCTCATACCCTTGATAAGTCAATATAGTCGAAGATGGTGCATTGGCCAACAAGTATAGCTGTTCTCCAACAGTGCTGTCATTAAAGAGACGTGTTCGCAACCAACCTCCGAAATTCTTCACGTGTTCTTCATCAATCCAATATTTAGATTGCTCTGGGAAGTTCAAACGTAGAATATTCTTATGTTCCTCGATATACGGAGCCACCAAGCTGGAATTATGTAGAACCGTGTAGTGTGCTTGACTATAAGAATGCCCGTCCATACATATTATTGCTTTCTTTCCCAGCGTGCCTTTTCCCCGCAGTCTCCCCTCATAGCGTGATTGAGGAACCCCGATTGCCTTGAGGTCAGGAATAAAATCAACACAAAACTCAATGACCTCCTCTGTTCCATAGCCCTTGGATATGCTTCCTTCTGGCCTAGCACGGTTATGAACGTACTTCTTTAGGACTCCCATGAACCTCTCAAAGGGGAACATGTTGTGTAGAAATACGGGACCGAGAACGAAAATCTCTTCGACTAGATGAACTATGAGGTGCGTCATAATATTGAAGAAGGAGGGTGGGAACACCAACTCGAAGCTGACAAGACATAGGACCACTTCCTTCTGTAAATCCGGCAGAGTTACTGGATTGATGACCTTCTGAGAAATTGCATTGAGGAATGCACATAGCTTAACAATGGGTACTCGAACATTTTCCGGCAGGAGCCCCCTCAGTGCAATCGGAAGTAATTGTGTCATAATCACGTGGCAGTCATGAGACTTTAGGTTCTGAAACTTCAACTCTGTCATGTTAATTATTCCCTTTATATTCGACGAGAAGCCTGATGGGACCTTGATACTGTTTAGTACTTCAAAAAAGATCTTCTTCTCTTCTTTGGTAAGAGCGTAGCTGGCAGGACCTTGATACTTCTCTGCATTCAGGTTGTCTCGTTCGTGCATATGTTGCTGGTCCAGCCGTGATTCCGGTGTATTTTTCGTCTTCCCATACACGCCCAAGAAGTTTAGTAGGTTCACGCAGAGATTTTTCGTCACGTGCATCACGTCGATTGCAGACTGAACCTCTAGGATTTTCCAATAGGGTAACTCCCAGAATATAGATTTCTTCTTCCACATCGGCACGTGTCCGTCAGCATCATTTGGAACAGATTGTCCGCCAAGACCCTTTCCAAAGATTACTTTTAAATCCTTTACCATATCATATATAACATCCCCAGTAGGCCGTCTAGGCTTTGGCCGGTGATCTGGCAAACCTTTGAAATGCTTGCCTTTCCTTCTTACGTTGTGCCTTTCCGGAAGAAACCGACGATGCCCCAGGTACACATTCTTGTTTCCCAGATATATACTATCAGTATCACCTAAACAGTGTGTGCATGCATTGTATCCCTTGTTTGACTGTCCTGATATGTTACTAAGAGCTGGCCAATCATTGATGGTCACGAACAGCAATGCTCGTAGGTCAAATTCATCTTGTTTGTGCTCATCCCAAACACGTATACCTTCTTCGCGCCACAATTGTAAAAGTTCTTCAACTAATGGCCTCAGGTACACATCAATGTCGTTGCCGGGTTGCTTCGGGCCTTGGATGAGTACTGGCATCATAATGAACTTCCGCTTCATGCACAACCAAGGAGGAAGGTTATAGATGCATAGAGTCACAGGCCAGGTGCTATGACTGGAGCTCTGCTCTCCAAAGGGATTAAAGCCATCTGTACTTAGACCAAATCTTAAGTTTCTTGCGTCATCTGCAAATGTCGGAAACTCTCTGTCAATTTTTCTCCACTGCGACCCATCAGCAGGGTGTCTGAGCATCACGTCTTTCTTACGGTCTTCCTTGTGCCATCGCAACAACTTGGCATGCTCTTTGTTTTGGAACAAACGTTTCAACCGTGGTATTATAGGAGCATACCACATCACCTTCGCAGGAACTCTCTTCCTGGGGCGCGCCTCGTCCTCAACTTCACCAGGGTCATCTCGCCTGATCTTATACCTCAATGCACCGCATACCGGACATGCATTCAAATTCTCGTACTCCTCGCCGCGGTAGAGGATACAGTCATTGATGCACGCATGTATCTTCTGCACCTCTAATCCTAGTGGGCAGACAACCTTCTTTGCTTCGTACGTACTGGGGGGCAATACGTTATCTTTTGGAAGTATCTTCTTTATTATTTTCAGCAATTTTTCAAATCCCTTGTCAGAAGTACCTTCCTCTGCCTTCCATTGCAGCAATTCCAGTGTGGTGCCCAGCTTTTTCTGCCCATCTTCACAATTTGGGTACAACAATTTGTTGTGATCCTCTAACATTCTCTCCAACTTCAACCTCTCGTTTTGACTTCCGCAGTTTATCTTCGCATCAAGAATGGCCCGACGAAGATCGTCATCGGGCTCATCAACAATGGGCTCTTTTTCAGCTTCATCTTCCCCCATTGATGTACCACCGTGATCAGTGAACATAGGATAGTTGTCATTATCCTCTTCTTCCTCATTGTCTTCCATTATAACTCCTCTTTCTCCATGCTTGGTCCAACAATTATAACCGGTCATGAAACCGGACTTCAACAGGTGGACGTGAATGGTTTGTGAGGTAGAGTAGTCCTGAGTATTCTTGCAGACACTACATGGACATGAAATAAAACCATTTGGCGGCTTGTTTTTCTCAGCCACTTGGAGAAAATAATGCATGCCATTAATAAAGTCGGGATAACGTCGGTCACTGTACATCCATTGCCGACTCATCTGACTCATCTGCATTATATAAATAAAATATAAAAAACCATTAACACTATTTCTTCAATATATAACAGTGATAAAGTGAATTAATATATAAGTTCATCACATTCAAACCAAAGTAGAGCAAATAACCAAATGTAATACATATAGTCTCACAAACATACATTGGTTCAAACTAACATACAACTATCTAAAGAATTTAAGCCCAACAACAAATGCGATAAAAATCACAACTATGGTAACTATCGAACCAACACCATAATGATACCAAGCCTCTTTATGAATGGCATAATTTCTAATTTTTCTAATCTTCAAGCGCATTGCATCCATCTTGATCTTGTGCTCATCGACGATGTCGGCAATATGGAGCTCCAATTTCATCTTCTCTTCTAGGGTTTGGAGACGGAGATTTTCACTTCTTTCCAGTTTTGCTTTCAAATCATTAATTTCATTTTCAAAAAACTCGATGATAGGGTCGGTTGGAATTTCCGGTTCAACAACGACATCCGGATCGTTATAGACCGGACGAGGACCGACGGGGACGGATATCAAAACCATGACACACTATACATATAAAAAAAGTAAGATAATATACATGCATCTAAAGTATATCAATAAGTTAAAAAGGGATAAAAACAAGACTCACCGAGGAGGTGCCGGCGACGGGATGGCGCGGGCGATCGACGATGGTAAAGATGGTCACCGGACAACTGTAAACCCAATACATTATACTTTAATTTGAGCTAAAATTGCATGTAAAAAAAATGAAATCTCTTACTTAGGCATTTCATCAAACACCTTGCTAGCACTAGAAAAATAAAATTTTCTAAGTAACACCAAAATGAGCTAAAAAAGGAACACCGGAGTGCTAACCGTCGGGTAGATGAGGTGCCGCCAAACTTGACAAATGGTGGAGAAAATAGGGGCCGAACTCGTGGTTGGGAGGAGCAAGGGTTAAGAAAATGGAGATGAACCCGGAGCTAAAAAATGGCCACGGCCTGGCCACGGCCGGGTCGGGGGGTGGAAGATGATATAGAATATATTTAGTCCCGGTCCGTAACAAGGACCGGTACTAAAGTCCCTCCATTAGTCCCGGTCTGTAAATAGAACCGGGACAGTGCATTGTCCGGGCTGGTCCCACCTCTGTCGCCTCCTCCCGCATCCCTTTGTCACCGGTTCGTAACACGAACCGGGACGGTAGGTCCCCTACGAACCGGGACTGGTCCTCGCGGGCGCCCTGGGACCAATGACCGGGACTAGTGCCACGATTGGTACCGGTCCGTAAGGGAACCGGGACGGAAGGGCCAAACCGAAGCCCCTGTTTCCACTAGTGTAATACATGAGAGATCAGAATAGAAGATGCATGTGCTCATCCAATAAAAATTAAGAGTAAGAGATGAAAGCTTGTGTACCAATGCAAGGAGGAAGTACGGTCCAGCGTCCGTAGTCATTAAACGTGATGATAGCCGCTTCCTTCTAGCTTCAGCGACCAGCATACATAATCCAATAAATCCAAACAAATTGGACTGCTGGAGGGCTTCGGCGATCGAGCAGCACACAATCAAATCTGGTGGAGCCGTGGAGGGGCAAAACGCCGAGCATCTTTCGAGCCGTAGGGCGACCAACCCGATTGATAAACATTTGTTGGGTCCTGGGGATTGAAAAATAGAAAGGGGGGATTAAATCGAGAGAATCGAGAGCGGGCAGCTACCAGCATGGAGACGGGCTGACTAAACCAATGGACATGCCCTAAGAAAATATAAAATATCCCAACTGCCCTCCCGGGTCGCTCCTGCCCGAGCGACTCCGGAGGATCTAGATCGATCCCGCCGGGCCTCCCCCCGCCGTCATCTCCTCCTGGCCGTCGCCGTCGCCGGTGCTGGCGGCGGTGGCGGCGCCCTCCTCGTCTTGGACAGAGGGATGGGGAGGGCATCGTGGCGCCGCTGCATGGGCGATGGTGGGGCGGTGGCCGTGGTGCCGGGCGGCGCGGCCTTCTGGTCCGGGGCTTGAGGCCGGAGCGCCGAGGTGGAGGCGGGCGGTGGACACCTCCTTCTGCGAGGCCCCCGACGGCGCAGGTGGTGGGTCCGATCTGGGTTCGGCCAGATCTGGGCCGGCCGGGACTGCTCTGTTCTCCTATCTCCCCTCGGTTGCTCTGACCGGCGGCGTGGGGGCTGGCTGGTGTTGCTGAATAATGGCGGCTGTCCTAGGGTTCCGCAAGCGCCAAGAAGAAGATCTGCTTGTCACCTGTTTCTTTGATCTGGCCGGATTGTCAAGTTCCGGAAGGCTCCGTCGGCGAACTCCATTGGGCAATCAAGCCTGGAGATGGTCGGATCGGGTGGAATTCGGTCGCGCGCAGCCATGTTTTTTTCTGATCGTTTGGTTCCAGAGGAAGCGTTGCGAAGCTCTGCAGTCTGTTGCCATTGGTGACATGCCTTTCTGTTTCCCGGTGAAGTCAGAGTGCGGAGAAGGTCATGGAGGCCTAGATCTTAAGACTAGTCATGGTGGTTCGATTCTTGGTGGCGTTGAGGAATTTGCTTGGTGATTTGTTACTTGGAGCAGCGGCAATGTCAAGTGGGGGCGACAGCACAGGAGAAGTTCAGGGTCCAAACTTTCAGGGTGAAAACCTAAGGTCTGGCCTTAATTGGTTGTGCCTAGCAATGACCTTGTTGAAGGCATTGCTTTTGCGAGTGTGGATTTTCTTCAGGGTGAAAACCTATGATCTATGATCAGGGCGGCGACGGCGCTTTAGCACTGTTCCCTTCTTGGAGGCGCCGCTTTTGGAGAAGTTGTACTTCTAGTGCTGTTTTTGGTGGTGTTAGGCCTGCTGCTACAAAGAATAGATCACTGTAGCGGGACTTTTTTTTTTTTTTTTGTATTTGTATTTTTTCTTCTTATTGTGGGCTGTGTGCATCCGTGTTATCGCTGGGATAATGCGTTGTTGCAGAGGCTGGGTGTAATTGATATCTTCGCGATATTAATATATACTCTTTATCTAAAAAACCAGCATGGAGACATGAGAAAGAGGTGGCGACGCGAGCAGGCTTGCTTGCTTTGGTTTTTAACCTGGACGGGGCGGATTGGCTCACCGGCGCCGGGAGTCCGAGGCACACGTCCAGCCGTAACGGAGAACAATGCCTCGATGCAGAGTGCTCAGGCACATGACAATTTTATAGGGGGGGATTCCTCATGAACCTCTCGTATGCCTGCGTCAATTTTTCGTGCAACGGTTTCTCGCGGGAAGCGCGGAGTGGAGGGAAGAGAGATGGCAGTCGTGGACATTTTTTTTTACAGGCAGTCGTGGACATTGATTGAGAGGAGGTGCGGCTGGTCGGTCGATATGGATTCCGTGCGGTCGAGAAGACGCCTGTTCGGTGGAAGAGATTGACATAAGTGGGCTGCTTATAATGGGCCATAGGATTATATGGGCTGGTTGTTTCACATATCATACGGACCACCGGGAAAAAAGAGTGAACGTGAGAATAGAGATTTGCCATAGAAATAAAACGAATAAAAGGAAAATCGGGAAATTGCTGATGTGGCACTTTGCTGAGGTGGATAGGCTGCATGTTTAGAGAAATAGTTAGTGGGGGTGATCTACTTAGTTATATAGGATTACTCTCACTGTGAGTAGCCTGACATTCAACCGAAGAGAATACAGTGTGGAATGCGGACGCGTCTGCTCACACTTGCTGATGGGTATATGGTAAGACTGGTCCACATGTCATTGATTCGGCGTAGCAAAGGCGTCATATGTGGATGGACAAAAACACGCTCGGAGCCTAGTAGTAGATCCACCGATAGCTCTTCGTGGGGCCCACACCCGGTGCAGCGCAGCACTGTCGGCCGCACCTTGCTGCGCTGTCGAGAAGCACACTCAGCACAGCTGAGCTGAGAGCGTCCAATGCTAATCCAGTGGTATTTTCGTATTATTAAATCGCGGTAATTAGCAAGCATGGGGTCCACGTGTTAGTGTCAGGATGGGGTACTGCAACGCGTCAACCAGTATTTGTTTCTGGGACAGAACGAAGATACTCCCTCCATTCGAATAAATAAGACGCCCTTATTTTATGTGTTTTTTCTTTGACCAAAACTTAACCTAAGTAAGTAAAGATTATTGATATAAAATTATCATCACTAGAGAGTAGTTTTTAATATAAATCCAACAATAATAATTATGTACAATATAATTAATATGTTTCTGCGCAAATATTTTTATTAAAGTTCGTTTTGAAATGTGCGTGCACCATCCAGCAACCAAGTCACGGCATGAATACATAATTATCGAGAACATGAGGGATTTAAGTTTAGAGTTTTCTATGGCTTTGAACTGGAAGAGGCCCGAAGGCCTTAAAGCTACATTAGCTTATTGCGGTAACGTACAGTTTACAAAACGGGACTCAACAGATAAATGAAAAATGCAGACCCTAACTTTACCATAGAAGACCCTAAGCAATCGGGACCTTCATCATCATGAGAGCATAGAGGACCACCGTCGTGGCCTTTGTCAACCGTGTCGGGTGAAAGAACAAACGATGTCCCGGATGTCGCCTAGAGGGGGTGGGCGAATAGACGATTAAAACTTTTCCGGTTAAAGGCTTGATAAATGCGGAAAAAAACTAGGTGTTTAAATTAACAAGCCAACAACCTAATTACTAGGCTCACCTATATGCACCAACAACTTATGCTAAGCAATTTAACAACTCGAGGATAGCAAGAAATATAACTTGAAGCACGAAGGCTATCACAAATTAAATTACATAAGTAAAAGCTCGGGTATAGAAATAACCGAGGCACGCGGAGACGAGGATGTATTTCAGAGTTTCTCCTTGTTAGGGGAGTACGTCTCGTTGGAGGGGTGTGAGCTCGCCACAAGAGGCCTATTCAAGATGCCATAAAGGTCTCACCATATTCTCCGATGAACCGCACCCAAAGGTTTGGTTCACCTTCCACTATCGGAATCCTTCAAGGCAGATTCCGGAGCCCTTTGTACACCGTTCTTGGGGCACACACCCACAACTCAATTGGGGGCTCCCAAATCTTGCCGAAGCTTCACAAGTCGAAGTCTTCACGGCACCACCACCGTCTAGGGTACACAATGCACCCAACAGGCACAAAGCTCTTGGGAACACAATGCACCCAAGAGTAACAAGCTTCTCAACGTCGATCTTCACGTATCATCGTAGCGAGAGCAACCCGATACAACAAATGCATGAGACAAGAACACACAAAGTGGTCAAGTCCTTCACTCCCGAATTCCAACCAAGCAACAAATGATTTGGGGGGAAAAAGAGAGGAAGAACAAAGGGGATGAACACAAAGCAACCTCAAAGTCTAGATCCGCTAGTTCCCCTCACTTAGAGGAGATTTTGATTGGTGGAGTTGTAGATCTAGATCTCCTCTCTTGAATCCATAAATTTGGGCAAGAATCATTGTAGGGATTAAGAGGAATCAAAACTTTGGAGGTCAACAATGGAGGAGTGAGAGAAGCTCCAAAACTTGAAAACCATTGGGGAAGATGACCACTTAAATAGGTCTCCAACTTTTCCAACCGTTGGGGGCAGTTTTTCCTGCGCGGGCCGGAAGTTCCGGCACTTACCCCGGAATTTCCGGACCCCCCGAAGCGACCCGGACGCCCTGGGAAGCTCTCTAGACATGGTCCGGAACTTTGGGCCGGAAATATCCGGAGGGCCGGAACTTCCGCCCCTATGAAAACTGCAGAAAGTGCAAAACGCAAATGGGCATATCTTTTGCATCCGGACTCCGTTTTCGATGATATTGGGCTCGTTGGAATCGTAGCAACGAGGTCTACAAGAATATACAGAGAAACATCATAGTCCAACAAGGGAGGATAAAACCAAATGGAGAAGGGTAAAACCTCTCTATAAAAGACGAACCGATAAACCTACAAAACCAAAAACCAACAAGTTTTTCATCAAGACTCCGTTTTCTATGATCTTGGTCTCGTTGGACTCGCAACGAAAAGCTCTACAAGATCATGCAGAGAAATATCATTATCCATCATGATATTATAAAAGCAAATGGGGAAAGGTAAAAGGTCCTTTTCGCAAACTGAAAAAGCCAAATATTTTGCAAATGAAGTCCGAATGAAATAAAACCAATTTTCTTGGAAAGAGGACGACAAATGCTACCTTTGAAAAAGGCAAACAAGCAAAGGAGATTTTGCAAAGAAATGGAAGAGATAAATCTTCCGCACGGATGAACCGGCAAAATCTTCAATACCGAAACCGCAATAGAAGACGCATATGAAAATCGTTTTCAGTGAACTTAGCTTTGTCATGACAAGCACGACAAGCACCAAGACCACACCACGATAAGAGACAAATAAGAACCAATAAAGATTATTGCATGAATGCAAAGGTTTGTGCTCTCTACGACGATACGATCACGATACTCGGTCGAGAGCCCCTCTTGATAGTACGGTTATCTATCCTATAATCCGGTCTCTCACTAAACAACATGAGACCGGTAAAATAGAAACCCTATCAAGATAATACCTTTGCCTTGCGCATTAATCCACTTGAGGTCGATGAAGACGATCTTCATCCCCTCAAGACGAACCACCTTCCTCGATTGCGCATCGGTGAAGATTCACATGTTGCTCCCCCATACACCAAGATGGGAGAGGCACCTCTTCGGCATATCTTCACATGGACTAGAGTGTTGACCAACACGCACTTAGCCTTGATCAACACTCCAACAAATGGAGATCAAGCAAAGCAAATGGACACACCTACAAGTAGCTCAATACAAACATTAGTTCATAGAGATTGTCATTAATTACCAAAACCATGCATGGGGGCAACCATGCACTTTCATCGGGGACGAAACCACTTGGCATCGGGGAGAAGGGGAACGCCACCGCTGGTCCTTCGATGGGCCTCCACCTGGAGGTTGAAGGGATGTTGGAAACCATGGCCGGAGTCGTAGAGAGCCACCTCTTGGCCTTTAGAGATGACGGCCAAACTTGTGCGGCCGAGGTTGGTCTCATGGTTGCAGCAGACACCCGCCGTCATCGTCCGAGCCTAGTAGCAGCAGCAGAATCTTCCTCCACTCCCTCACCACCACGACCGGCCAAGGAGAGGATGATAGCGCGACCACTACGGGAAGAACGACAAAAACCATCGAGCTTTTGGTCCACGTCCCATGATATGCAACACGAACAACAAGTGAGAGGAAGCTCTTGAGAGATGTGGCCACAACTTGTACAAGGCCCAGCCAGGCACGAAGAGGAGAGCCCAAAGTAGACCGAGACGCTTCTCCCAGTATCCTCCATCCTCTGCACCTCAGCTCCACGCCCATGACAGGTGGGAGAAGAGACGAGCAGTGATAATCCCCAAGAGCAAGGAATCACTGTAGCACAATTCGATAAGTATTGGAGTGTCGAACCCACGAGGAGCTGAAGGTAAACTATCTATTCTCTAAAGCCCTATAACCCTCTTATATGGCCTTTTATGCAAAGCAATAAATTTGAGTATGAAAGGAACTAACTAATGGAAGCAAGCCATGTGGAGTAGGTTTATCTAGCAACAAGTTTCTAAGAGCAAGTTTTCTAATGCAAGTTTCTTAAAGTAGCAAGTAGCAAGGATCTCAGGTAGCAAATATCTCAAGGGAGCAAATGTTCTGGAAATTGTTATGTCATTCGTGTGGTTGTCACAATTAGTGAACCACATGTTTTAGTCTTAATTGTTTCTTTCTAGGAGGGAGCCATAAATAGGTGTAGCCAAGTAAATGAGCGAATTACACAACTCTTATGATGGATCTCATCGGCAATTAAATGTGCAGCACAAGAATTATTAAGACATAAATGTACCACCATAGCCTTAAGTTCTAGGGTCCCCCATATATATCCCCCAATAGAGTAACTTCATGATTCGATCTCGGGTTTACATGTCCTCCCAAGTCTCCCTCACTCCATTACCTTACTGGTGATCACCTTACATGCATTCCCCAACATATGCGTGCACTCATACATTGTACATCAAGACAATCATAAAAGATAACAAAACTTGTATGCAACCAATCAACAAACTATTTCACTCATTCCATGAACAAATCACTTCTCAAACATAGATGGAGAGACACAATAGATCAAGGGAAAAATATATTGCATCATACATCATGTTTGCCAAGAGTTTACAATGGAGATATGAGATGATCTTGTTGTAGAAGTTGATGATGAACACGCCGGAGGGGGGTGGAGCCCTTCGGAGGTGGATTCCGACGGCGTTTCCCCCCTCCGATCTTCTCCGGCGACAGCCTTCTGTCTCTCTGTTTCTGGTTTTGTGTTTCTCCGCCGCCCCTCTGCGAAACTCCTCAGGGGACTCTTTATATAGGAGTTTTTAGGTCACGAGAAAGATTCGGGAAGAAGGATCGACGCAAACGGAGCCACGAGGCCCAAAAGAGGTGGGCCCACGCAGCCAGGTACAGGGGCCGCGTGGGGCACCCTCTTTTGGCCCTCCGGCCTCCGTTTGCTTGCTTCCTTCGCTCCGAGGTCTTCCTCCTTCCAAAAAAATGATCCCCGTAAATTTGCAGCCCATTATGACGTCGTTAAGGCCCTGAAATAAATAAGGAAAGAAATAGGGTTTTTCTGCCTACGCAGGATTAATTCCATAAATAGGGGAAATCATTATTAATTACCAAAAGTCATTAAATAACAGTAATATACCCCTTATATGATGCAAATATGAATGGAATACAAGTATTATAGTGCAAAGTTCACGTATGCATTTTACATGCATCACATCCCCAAGCTTAACTCATGCTCGTCCTCGAGTATGGAAGTGATAAAACTAACATGAACTTTGCAATATAACAACAACATGGATATAAAAGATGATTGCTACTGCTACATAAAGTCAAATGATTCATTATTCAAAGAAGTAGCAATATGCAAACAGTTTATAAGGTGATATCAAGTATTTAATGCAAGGATGTTCAATGATAGTTCACAAAGATAGTAATATGGACTACATGTATGCAATATAATAAGTAAGAACATCCTACATAGGTCATAGAGTGAAGATGAAAGTCTGAATATAAAAGGTGGACACTTTGGAAAAGATATATAAATGAGTAGAGGTAAAACGTGCATAAGTTTCATCTATCCTCCAAACTATTCTACTTAAGTTATTGAATGCAATGGTAATACTTGGTGTCAAGCTCTCATTCCCCTATCATAGCATCTTGAATGATTAAAGTTTAATGTGAAAGCAAATATGAGTAGTGGCCTTGATAAAGCAAAGGTTAGATGTCTCATGCCCCTTGAATACAAGTACTTACACCATGATTACTCATCTTGGGAAACAAAGCAAGTTTAAGTTATCTATCATTGTAAGTAATAATGGTATTATCAAGAGCCTCAACTGGGGTACCTCTTGTCCCATGATATGGATCAAGCCCACATCAAAACAACAAGACAAACAAACATAATGAACAACCTCAACACCCTTTTTATTTACCACTTGATATAGCTTTTTATTGTAGGGTGTATCACAGAAAGTTCAAAATAGCATGTAAGTAAATTTCCACCATGAATGATGCATGGCTTAGATTAGCGGCCCAGGTTTTTCTCTAACCATTTATACAAACTCATTTAAACTTACTCTATTTCCACATTATTTCACTATGATAGGCATCCATAAACAAAAGTACATGATATCAACTAAAAAAATGATGGAACATGTTGAAAGCTTTGCATGTGACAGCACATATGGGCTAACTCCCAACCATAAACATTTATCAAGCCACTATCATCATAATATTAATCACAATGGTTCATGTTTATTAAATGCAATAAAAGTAAAGTGTGCATCAAGTTCGCGAGAGCTTTTTAACCAACTTTTCCCATTGCAATAAATAACATAATCATTTTCATTTAGAGGTATAGATAACACAAATAACATGATAAACATACTTGGAATAGCATAAAGTGTAACATCCCAAGATTTTCAAATTTTGAAAATTCAGAAATATCAAAAACTTTTTGATAATTATGTTTTGAAATTTCAAAACAAGCATGGCATTCATGATTTCATTGGTATATGTGCATTGGTGTTTCTGGTTTTATAAAAATTCTCAAAAGAAAATAATGTATTTGGCCTATTTATCATATTTGGGAAACATATCAAATAATACCAATTTTGTACCAGTGGTATTTTGGTAATTTTTTTGTGTTTAATTGTTCCCAAATGGTATATTTTGATAAAGATTATTTTTACAAAATTTTACAATTTTGTTTGAATCCATTTGGATGAGTTTTGCAAAAGTTATAAAAGTTTCAGCTTTTAGAAAAAGGAAAAGAGTCAAAAAAAAAAGAAGGGGCCGAGCCGGCCAAGCCAGCAGCCCAGTCGCGGCCCATCTCCCTCGCGCGCAGCCAGCCCAGCAAGCAGCCCGCGCCCTATCTCCCTTTTTTTCTCTTCCCTCGCTGACAGGTGGGGCCGCCCTGTCAGGAACGACGACCACGTCCGCGGCATCGTCTTCTTCCCCAAATCGCGCGCCGTGAATGCCCGATTTCAATTCGTTTAAATTCGTAATTTTAAGGCCGCAATCACCATGGACGTCTACACCTACAAGTATCCCTCCCCCTCGCCTCTCTTTTTCCCCAAGACACCCCACCCCAAGAGCCCCCAGGCCGCCGGATTCAAGCTCAAGAGCTCCGCCACCCGCCGTCGGTGATCCTCCATTTCCGGCGAGCACCGAAGACCTCGCACCCTCCCTGCACTCCCTTTCTCCTTATCTCGACATTGTGCATCCTTTTGACACCATGCGGCATTTTCTCTTGCCTCAGGTTGAGCCGTGCGTCCACGACCGGAGGCCACCGCCGCGGGAGCCTACTTCGACGAGGAATTACCGGAGCACCCCGTCGCTTGCAGCTTCGCCACCGAGACCGCCTCGACGACCTACGTCTACTGGTATGACGCCACCATCCCGGGACCCTCTCTACTCGCCGGAACACGGCATGCCGTGCCGTCGCCACCGTCGGCCACCGTCCACCGAAACCCTAGCGCCGCTCCCCTCCGGTCCCTTTAGATCTAGACCGTCAGATCTAGATCTGACGGTTCCTTCTTTTAATTTTAAATCGAACCGGTACGTTCTGTTAGCAGCCGTCAGATCCAGATCCAAGGGCCAGGAAAATTCTGTGCATTTTCCGATTTAGATTTAATCTGTCTGTTTTGCAGAAAAGCCCCTGCATCTTAGATCTATCATAACTTGTTCTCTGTTAAGCCAAATTCAAATATTTTTATATATTTGAAATCCTTAGAACCAGTAGAATCTTTCTGGCATTTTAGTTTTCTGTTTTTCCAATTGTAAAATTATTTGAATTTCAAATGTGAAATTTGAGTAAATTTGGTATAACTTTAGTTTAAAAATAGCTTTTTGAGTGAATCCAATTGTCATAGCTTAGTTTTGAAGCCCTCTGTCCAGACAGACAAATCCCATATTTTTGTAGTTAATTTGTTTAACAATAGTATTTAAATTGTGTTTATTCCCTTTTTGGGAATTGTTTTATGTTGTTATTATATTAAAAATTGTTTTAAATGCATTTTGACTTCATGCATGTTTCTAAAAACCAGAAAACAATAGTTAGAATTTTACTTGTGATTTTAGATGCATTTCATGCATAGCATATTTTGTTGTATTGTTTTATGTGTTTATGTGTGGTTTGATTTATTTTGTTTAGATTATTCGGAGAGTCCGGAGAACGTTTGCGATTGTTGCACCTGCAACTCCTGCCAAGGCAAGTGATGCTCACACATAAAATTCCTAAGTATTTTTTATATGCATTGTAGTTTACTTTTTCTAAGTAGAATTGCATGTTAGGTTATATTACTATGCTATGCTAGACCTGTTTAGTAGTACTTCAAATATTCCTAAGTGTCTAGTACCTATTTGATAACTTAGTAGAATCGGAAAATGCTATGCTATGTGTTTTGTATGAAATGTTAATAAAAATTCTACTAACTTAATAAACTACCTGGGTGGGTGGTTGGAATAAAGCAATTCCCCATAATGGGAGGATGAATTGTATAAGAGGGTGATTCCCTACTTTGGGAGGAAGGATCATACGTGGTCCCCTGACTTAGGAGGATGAATCACACTTGCGGAAAGCCACCCAGGAACAAAGAGATCGAAGTTGCTCCAAGTGAAGATTACTTACTGTGCAGCCGCAAGTCATATGGGCTCTGTCTGGATTGAGTATGTTGAGTAGACCTGACCGGTCGAACAAGCAGATGTAGTGGATGTAGATGGTATTGTTCGGCCATCGGTATGGGAAAGCTCCTCTGAAAGATCCCGTCTCAATCTTCTCCTTTCCTTTTCACTTCAAGAAGGGTCAAGGTCAGAATGGGTTGATTGAGTCTTGTGGTGAAAGTGCACAACCTCTTGAGAGTGTCAAACTAAGTACTTAGCCGTGTCCCCGGTTATGGACAATTTTGAGTATCGGAGCAAGGACGTCAACAAGAGATCTCATCATTCCAATTTCTTAAGTAAAAATTTGATGAGCTTGTGTGTGGAGATATTCCTGGATGTGTTCCATGGAATGATCTCATAACTTTTTGAAAAGAAAAGTGTTTGAAAAGATAGGGAAAAATTTGCTTTACGCAAAAATAGCCTTAAACTACACCAGCCATATATGCATATAGTTAATAGAATTTTTTGCCTTATGAGTCCACAAGTATCACTTGCCAGATCCATACAAATGGTTCTGACCAATTTTTGGCTGCAACGCTTTTACTGTTGCAGGTTTTTCCGACGACGAGTAAGGAACGGGTTCCGAGTCTACAACCAACATGTTTTCGCCTGTGGCTACATGAAGATTGGGACTCCATGCAATAACATTTAGTCTTCCGCTGTTATTTCTGTTTATGCTAGCTTTGAGCTATGCAAATTTGTAATGGTTTATTTTTAATTCTGGATCATTCGTGTAATAAATTGATACAATGTTATGGTATTCATCGTAAACTGTGTATGCTCGATCCAGGGATTTGCACTATACACAGGGATCTTGCCTATTTTTCTAAGTGCAGGTCCGCTACATAAAGCTAATAGGTATATATGGTGGACTCACTTGAAAAAACTTTGGTTGAAGGTGTTGGAAACAAGTTTTTACTTGTTGGAATTTTTGGGCTAGCAAAAGGGAGAAAGAAGACCATCTAGATGCATGCATGAGTGTCCATAGAACTAACTAATTCATGTCAAACAAGGTGAAATAACGTACAGCATCAAAACATGAATAAAAGATAGCTCATGATAAAGCATTTGCAAATTATTACTTATAAAGAAGCTCATGAATCATGCAACTATATGTGTCATTAAAAATCAACTTAGACATACCTTTTCCCAATACAATAAAAGCATGCAAGATATTTCAACCCATATTTCCAGTAGATTTCTCATATATAAATGATAGTGTGGTGGTCTCACAAAATAAAAATCAAAGCAAAAACAAACAAAAAGACGCTCCAAGTTTATGCGATAAAGTGTATTGATAAAAAAACAGAAGTTAGACGTGTGCAAACCGAGTGTGTAGGTCCAGTGAGGGTGTTCTCACATCCCCAAGCTTATGGTTTTCACCATCCTTGGATAACTCATGGTGCATCTCTTCCAATCTCTGTGAAAAAAACTTCAAAACACCGTTTCTCCCATTTCTTTTCTGTGGGGTGACGTTAGTAGAGATAAATAAATAGGTTTCTTGCTGCATATAATCCATGGACTAAAATACATATGAATGTACAGAAAGTGTATAATGTTTTATGCCTACTCATAAACTCAATTGGATCAAAAGATTCAACTTAAAAGTTCAAAACAAGCATAAAACTATACGGGACAGAATCTGTCCAGAAAAACAGCAGCAGCAAAACGTATTTTCTGTCCTACTTAAACTCGTCGAAAAATTCTGAAAAAATCCAGGCATACAGAGGATGAAAAGTTGCAGCTATAGTTACAATCTAAACTCATTCGGAGTTACAGAATAAAAATGAAAAATCAAACCGTGCACAGACTTCGTGCAGTAATAAAATCTCCGAATAGAAATAGCAACTTTGTCAAACCAAAATGGGTAAACTTGGCACTTTATTAAAAATTCCAGAAACTAAGCTAAGAAAACATTCTATTGTTGCAGCAAGAGGACACAAAGAAAATCAAAAGTAAAAACAACCGGGTTGCCTCCCGTAAAGCGCTTTCTTTATAGCCATATAGCTAGGCTTACTTACTTGGTATCAAGATGGTTGGAGTGAGGTGGCTTGGCATCCCCAAGCTTAAATTCTTGTATGTAGGGTGAGCTTAGGGGTTACATCCGCAAGCTTGAGTTTTTGTCCCTCTTGATCTTGTTCATCACCCTCAATTCTTCCACCTTAAAATTTATCTCATCATAAACTTGATTAGAGGGGTTAGTGCCTTCATAAATTAAATCCACATAGGTACAGAAAAGACATATCATGAATTGATTCTAAACATTAGCTACTGTTACTAAGGTTGTGTAATGCTCCTTGATCAAAAGAACCGCACAAAACACGAGTAATGAGAGCAATGCGAAATAAAGACAGAATCTGTCAAAAACTGGACAGCCCGTAAAGAGTGAATTTTCAGAGGCACTTACGTTACTCAAAAAAAAAACTTTGAACTAATGAATTGTGTATTAATAACTGAAGATTGCTGTCGTAAAATATCAAGTCAATATTCCTCTTCTGTGATTTTTAACATTTTTTTCAGTGAAGCTCAGGAATCTGTTTTCTGGACAACAAATCACTATTGTTTAATCCTACCTCTCAAAAGTGGTTATTCTTGCCTTTTAAGATGAAAAACAAGATACAAAGGTGATGTCACTCTTTTTATTTGGTTTTATCTTTGGGAAAAGTTTTAATGATAGGGACTTTTCAATGGTTCCATTGGCATGAACAATACATGTTCAAGGTCGACCCCAACATCTCCATTACTCATCCTTCTCATTTACTTTCCCAAATTTTATATAAAGTGAAAATCTTAAACTAATTGTTAGTAAACAGTAGGTAAAGTTAATTTTCAAGTTCTCAAGATATAAAGGTGTGCCCAAACTGAATAGGAAATAAAAGCATAAAGAGCACACCACAAAACATTAAACCATTAACTTTTAAGTCTAACTCTTTTCCTATGCATTGGCATTTTATATATGAATAAATAGCAGCCATTTTGTGGTAACCAATGCATGTAATTATCAGTAGGTTGTGTTTTAAATAACGTAGAAGCATAAAGATAAGCCTTTCTTCCTCTCTCATAATAGTTGCAAGTAGTGGAAGCAAATTTGACAAAAGAACTATTAGATTGGTGCAACTTTGCAATCTTAGGAACATATAGAGGATTATTAAAACTATCATGTGAGCTATTAGTGTGTTTTCCCCTCTCAAAATAATTGCAAGAATCACCATAAACATGATGGTTATGGGTGAAATGATTATTAGTGTAAGATAATTTCAGCCCACATAAGTAATTTTCAACATATAAAAGCTTCTCCTCCATGGTGTGAATAGGGGAGTTCAGAAATAAAGTAGGACTCTCATGAGTGAGAGTATTATCACAAGCAGCAAGTATATCATTTTTATCCTCACATAAAGCAGTAACAACTAAACATGGAGGATTATCAATAAGCATAGGACCATCATCTAAAGCATTATCATATAGCATGTTAAACCATATTCTTCATCATTTTTAAAATTATTATCAATAATGTTCTCATTAGGCATAGGTTGATATTCTTCCTCATCATCAGAATCATAAAAGCAAAGTTTATCATCAGCAAAATCTTGAGTGTTACCCTCATCCATAGGTGGTGAAGGTGGATGTTTCCTCTCTTCATTCTCTAGTTGTTCATCATTTTCTTCATCATTTTGCTCTTCATTGTCCTCCTCTTGGGGCTGCATGGGCATCCCCAAGCTTAGGTCTTTATCCTCTTCTTCACATACTTCCTCTTCCAAGCTTATGTTTTCATCATCTTCTTCCTGCAAAACATTAGAGCTTTCTTGGGTAGCTCTCTTCCTTGTGTCAATAACATAGATATTTTCATCAAATTCAAGTGTGCAGAGCTCAAGGAGAGGATCAATAAAAAATTTAAATTGAGAAGCTATAGGGCAGGTTTCATGTTCCTCAATGAAGGTGTATAATTCATAGGCTACCATAAAAACAACAAATTGCTCTACTTCTTCCATCCCTAAGTGAGCATAATTTCCTGTATGATAAGTTGCAATAACAGGTTCATCTTTATTGGAAGGGCATTGGAATTCAAAGTGTCTAGAGTATTCAGAGCAACAAGTTTCTTCCTTATGAAAATGGAGCAACGTTCTAGGAATTTCATTTAGGAGCTCTATATAGCCTCCTAATCTTTTCCCTTCTTCTGATTGTCTAAATTCAGCAGCTATCCTGGCGTTTTTATAATAGTTTTCCATTTTTTTAATTTTTTGGGTTTTTTGATAAATGCAAAACTGAAAGTAAAACTAAACTAAATGCAAAACTGAACTAGAGTATATGCAAAACTGAAAATAAATATCTAGTGCAAACAAGAATAAAAACTTAAGCGCTACACTTTCCGGCAACGGCGCCAGAAAAGTACTTGATAATCCCCAAGAGCAAGCAATCACTGTAGCACAATTCGATAAGTATTTGAGTGTCGAACCCACGAGGAGCTGTAGGTAAACTATCTATTCTCTAAAGCCCTATAACCCTCTTATATGGCCTTTTATGCAAAGCAATAAATTTGAGTATGAAAGGAACTAACTAATGGAAGCAAGCCATGTGGAGTAGCTTTATCTAGCAACAAGTTTCTAAGAGCAAGTTTTCTAATGCAAGTTTCTTAAAGTAGCAAGTAGCAAGGATCTCAGGTAGCAAATATCTCAAGGGAGCAAATGTTCTGGCAATTGTTATTTCATTCGTGTGGTTGTCACAATTAGTGAAGCACATGTTTTAGTCTTAATTGTTTCTTCTAGGAGGGAGCCATAAATAGGTGTAACCAAGTAAATGAGCAAATTACACAACTCTTATGATGGATCTCATGGCCAATTAAATGTGCAGCACAAGAATTATTAAGACATAAATGTCCCACCATAGCCTTAAGTTTTAGGGTCCCCCATATATATCCCCCAATAGAGTAACTTCATGATTCGATCTCGGGCTTACATGTCCTCCCAAGTCTCCCTCACTCCATTACCTTACTGGTGATCACCTTACATGCATTCCCCAACATATGCGTGCACTCATACATTGTACATCAAGACAATCATAAAAGATAACAAAACTTGTATGCAACCAATCAACGAACTATTTCACTAATTCCATGAACAAATCACTTCTCAAACATAGATGGAGAGACACAATAGATCAAGAGAAAAGTATATTGCATCATACATCATGTTTGCCAAGAGTTTACAATGGAGAGATGAGATGATCTTGCTGTAGAAGTTGATGATGAACACGCCGGAGGGGGGTGGAGCCCTCCGGAGGTGGATTCCGGTGGCGTTTCCCCCCTACGATCTTCTCCGGCGGCAGCCTTCTGTCTCTCTGTTTCTGGTTTTGTGTTTCTCCGCCGCCCCCCTGCGAAACTCCTCGGGGGGCTCTTTATAGAGGAGTTTTTAGGTCACGAGGAAGATTAGGGAAGAAGGATCGACGCAAACGGAGCCACGAGGCCCAAAAGAGGTGGGCCCACGCGGCCAGGGCACCCTCTTTTGGCCCTCCGGCCTCCGTTTGCTTGCTTCCTTCGCTCCGAGGTCTTCCTCCTTCCAAAAAAATGATCCCCATAAATTTGCAGCCCATTATGACGTCGTTAAGGCACTGAAATAAATAAGGAAAGAAATAGGATTTTTCTGCCTACGCAGGATTAATTCCATAAATAGGGGAAATCATTATTAATTACCAAAAGTCATTAAATAACAGTAATATACCCCTTATATGATGCAAATATGACTGGAATACAAGTATTATATTGTAAAGTTCATGTATGTATTTTACATGCATCAAGCAGCAACAGCCGAATCAACCACATGCCGAGCATATTGAGGCAACAACGTCCAGATCCCCTTACCGACGTTGCCCATGGACGTCCCGAAGGAAGGGAAGCCAAACCTTCTCCAACGTTGCTCGTACGCATGCAGATCTTCTTCTACACGACATATCGCCATTCTCTAATTGGAAAACAAACCACCTACTCCTACTATGCACATGAGGAAGACCAACATCTCTCCTTGGCCATCTCCGACCGGCATCTTCGGCACGAAAAGGACACCCTCACAATGGGAAGTAACATAAACTAGTATCATGCATATGATACTAGTCTATGTTACTATCTCTATAGTGGGTAGTAACATATTTGTAGTATCATGATACATTGTATTTATTACCTTATAGACTCATTGTGTCTTGAAATCCGTTATGTTACGGTATCATATCATAATACCACTATCTCCTCTCTCTTTATTTATTATTGCGCCACATCATCTTTTTGCCAACATGGCACCTATGATACTACTTATGTTATCCCCATTGTGGCTAGTCTCATGTACTATGGCTAAAGAGGGAGAGGGATAGGATAAGAATGAGTCCCCTTCTTTCCATGGCAATGTTGATAGTTGTGTCAAGCATATAAGGAACTCTGACAAGAATCCAAACATTTGTTGAGACCTACTGGCAGATTGAGGACAAGGCCCGACACACAGAACTTCTAATTGACCATCAGTTGTAGTTGTGAATTGAACTATTATTTTCATTTCAGAACATTTATCATTTTTTAATTAATAAAATTTGAACGGTCACGATGTGCTAATTAAAGATGCTGTGAGAGCGTCCAATGCTAATCTTAGACTAGTCCCAATGGGGAGTATCATATACTAGTATCATGCGTATGATATTAGTTTATGTTACTACCTTCATAATGGGTAGTAACATATTTGTGGTATTATACAATACTACATTTATTAGGGTGTAGACTCATTTTGCATTGGAATCCGTTATGTTACGATATCTATCTATGATACTACTATTAGCTCTCTCATCATTAATTGCAGTGTCACGTCAGTTTTTTGTCAACATGGCATGCATGATAACACCTATGGTACTCCCATTGTGGCTAGTCTTAGTCGTATGGTTCACATGCAAACTCCCTAAATCACGGTAATCAGCTAACTGGGGTCCATGTGTTAGTGCGAGGACAGGGTATTGTATCCTTTTGGGATCTGCATCACGGTAACCTCAAATCGGAACATAGTACTCGTGTGAGGACACCGTCAGGCATAAGCCCGGCAATTTGACCCATGGGTACGTCCGCCCATGGGCACCCGACCCTAATGGGTAGGGTATGGGTCGCTATTTGCACCCATGGGTCTTGCCCATGGGCGACCCGATTAGCCGCGGGCAGGGTATGGGCATAGATACTTACCCATGGGTAACCCGATGGGTCGCCCGATTAGCTGACATGTGGGCCTTTTGGTACATTGGGTAATCCAGGACACACTCACTTAGATACATGGTTGGCCGATTAATATTTTCATTTAAACATATCTTGATTTTACACGTGGTGGCACCTTCTTTGTTTGATTTTCGCTATAATACTGCCTAAGATACATCTTCTTTCTTTGATGATTCACACATAAGCGGACGTTCCAGGTTGTAGGCGATAAACTAATTAACTTTTTTTTTGAGAGAAGATAAACTAATTAACTGATGGCCTAACTAGACTTTGTAACGTAGAAATATTGCTTGCTGGGCCTCTAAAGGAAGAAAAGGCCCATGAAACATGTATGTTGATTCACGTACGTGCCGAGTGCCGACAGGAACCGAGAAATTCCAGCTTCTTTAGTACCACCTCGGCGAGCGAGAAGCATGGGAGGTTGAGTTCTGCTTATAAATAGAGGGGAAAATTGGGTCTGTACCATTAAAAGATCCCAACTTTAGCTCTATACCATCAAAAGATCGTTCTTTAGGTCTGTACCATCGAAAGGTTGCCCCGTTATCGGATTTTGCCATTCCGTCAACTGCAGTTACAAAAATCATTTTTTTTGTTGATTAATGAATTTAATAATTTACCTTTATACCCATGTGCACATCTAACTGAAGGGATCGCTCCCTGTCCAACAGAACACACGCAGACCCGGCTGAAAACCTAGCTTGAGCGAGTCTGTGACCGCCGCCACGGCCGCCGTCGCGGCGGCCGCCGCCCTCTTCGTCCGGCCGCCACCGCCGCGGCCTCCGCCACCCTCTTCGTCCGGCTGTCCTGCTGAGGACGCCGCCACCCTCTTCATCCAGTCGTCCTGCTGTGGTCGCCGCCGCCGCCCTCTTCGTCCGGCCGTCTTGCTGCGGCCGCCGCAGCTGTCATGGGGCTACCTTCGGGTACCCCACGGTGGTAGTACCTGGGTCACGCCAAGAGAGGCCCATGAAGTGTACCATGTGGCCCAAGTAGCTGGTTAGGCCGGTGATGATCTTCCTTATGTTGTAACGTGCAATCCGCACCGTCCACCCGAGACCTGGCCTGTGATATAAAGGCCAGGAGGGTGCGTCATCTAGGTCAAGCAAGCAGCACACAAACCCTAGCGAGATTGCATCTCGCCATTGTAGCCACCTCGATAATACCAGACAAGCAGGAGTAGGTCTTTACCTCACCTCGAGGGGCCGAACCTGGGTAAAACTCGCCCCCTGTTAGCCGTCTTAACCACCAACGTTCATACTCTCTCCCCCTCAATCAACCCGGGGTACACAACCTNTTTCGGGTGCCCCACGGTGGTGGTACCTGGGTCACGCCAAGAGAAGCCCATTGAAGCCCATGAAGTGTACCGTGTGGCCCAAGTAGTCGGTTAGGCCGGTGATGGTTCTCCTTATCTGTAACGTGCAATCTGCACCGTCCACCCGAGACCTGGCCTGTGATATAAAGGCCAGGAGGGTGCGTCGTCTAGGTCAGCAAGCAGCACACAAACCCTAGCGAGATTGCATCTCGCCATTGTAGCCACCTCGATAATTCCAGACAAGCAGGAGTAGGTCTTTACCTCACCTCGAGGGGCCGAACCTGGGTAAACTCGCCCCCTGTTAGCCGTCTTAACCACCAACGATTCATACTCTCTCCCCCTCAATCAACCCGGGGTACACAACCTTGGGATTTGCCGAGTCCACTACTCGTCAATTGGCGCCGTCTGTGGGAAAGAACAGATCGTTGGAGTCATGGTTGCGCCGGCCTCATCAACAATGAAGAACGGCATCAGCGCCAGGGAGTCGATCTACACCGGCTTCCTCGAGTTCGTCCACCACTCGCCGGCGGATCTCCCGGCGTACGCTGAGGTGCAGCAGAGCACGTGGATTACCTTCGGTAGTCTGCGCTATCTGGTGGACAGTCGCGGAACGCTCCGGCCCACGCTGGCCACGTTGCGCGCGGACGCGCCAGCATCTACACCGACTGCGCCGACCGCGGCTTCACCCGCCGCGAAGATCGCATCTACTGCGGCCACGGCGATCGTGTCATCGACTGCCGTGAAGATCGCGTCTACTTCGACTGCGTCAGCACCATCTACGACCGCGTCAAAGGCGACTGCGGTGACCACACCCGCGGTTACCAGAAAAATCGCATCTACTGCAACCTTGGCGCGGAACAAGTCTACTCCGACCTTCTTGTCCGCCGCCTCGGACGAAGCCAAAATTTGCGCCAATTTCGCCAACCGCGCCTCTGCGTCGCGGAATCGCCAGTAGCAGTGACCGTGGCACCCGCCACGTGCTGTGATCTTCGACTCTGAGCATAGCTCACGAAGGAAGCAGGACTGGGAGCATCAGCCCCACTCGGCGGGTTTACCCCGCGCAAGTCTATATGGCCAGCCCAGCACGATCCAACGGCGGGGAACCCGTATACCCGCTGGAGGTGACCATGCCGGACAGGGTGACAAGACTCACCATCACTCGGGAGATGGCGATCCAGGCCATGAAGCACGTGGACGAAGGCACGTTCCCTTCACCAGATGAACCCCGAGAAGACCAACTGGCGGTCCAATACTTGCTTTGGAAGGAGTCCGAGCGAGTCCGCCAAGAGAAGGCCGATCTGATTCGGCGCAAAGAACTAGCCGACGCGTCGAGTGCCAGGAGGGCAGCACACTCGTTCTTGGCCGGATCGGAGGAAGTCTCGCAAGGAGGACGTCACAGGGCTCGCATGCCACGGGTGCCAGAAGCTGATCGCGTCCACCTCACTCGCAATCTGGAGTCGTCATTCATGACGGAAGATGCGGACGGAATCCCCGTCCCCAAGACACCCGCTTCGGCCCTCATGGCGGTCGAAACCTACCTGCGACTAACACAGCCGCCGGAGGGTGACGCCCACGCCCGCCTCCACAGGCGACAAATTCAATCCCTCAGGGAAGTCGAGGAAGTCCTGGCAAAGTCAGCACCAGCAGAAAGGGTGCACGAGAATCGAGGCCGCCGCGATCGTGAACCCGCACCACTTGCAGACCCAGCCCCAATTCGACTGCGACAGCCGCAGCCAGGCGAAGATGTCCGTAACGTCGTCGCACAGAGAAGGGTGGACCGCAGTCGACGGCTGCGAGCGGCGAGTGCACAAGCCAACGACTACGACGACGACGACTTCGAGCCACGCGGAGCCGCATGTTTCAGCTTCAACATCCGCGACACGAAGATGCCCAAAGGCTTCAAGCTAACAGCGGAGACACCCAAGTATGACGGGAAGCAAGACCCAAGGGACTGGCTGGAAGACTACCTCATCGCGTGCAGCTGTCAAGGTGGTACTTCGACTACTGCCATGCAGTACATCCAGTTGATGCTCACGGGATCTGCTCGCGGGTGGCTCAACACTCAGCCCAGGGACGCTTTCAGCACCTGGGACGAGTTCAGGAACGCCTTCGTGAAGAGTTTTCTGGGGACATACGCAAGGCCAACAACCCTCATTGAGCTCCAGGCGTGCAAGCAAGGTCGAGACGAGCCACTCCGTTCGTACATCCAGCGGTGGACCTTACTTCGCAACACCATGGATGGAGCCACCTCAGAGACAGGGTAATGGATGCATTCATGCACGGCGTTTACCGCCGCGACCTCCGTGAGGAGTTTGGTAGGCTTAGGCCGAGGAACATGATCGAGCTCATGCAGATAGCCAACCAGTGGGCAGATGGAGAAGACTCTGTTCGTGATGCACCACGATCTCCGAGGCAAGAAGCAGGACCTAGCAACTGGCGAGAAGGGCGCCTGAAGAAGAGCCGCGTTACGTCGGCAACGACTCGATCGAGTTAGTAGCGGCGGGATTCGAAACCCCCCGTGAATGAAAGGCAGTACAACCAGGACGGTGGCAGCAGCTACCATAGAGACGGAAGTCGCAAGCGCGAGTGGCGGAGACGCCCACTGACTGAGGAAGAAGAGTTAGAGCAACCTTGCAAGCATCACATGTTCAGGGACCCAGAAACAGGCAAGTGGGGATCCCGCCACCTATTGAAGGATTGCAGAAAGGCGCAAGATATACAGGGCGTTTGCGCGAATAGTCCCTCAGAACGGACAGCGTGATAATCAAGCGGCACCCGTGGCACAGCCAGCCGCACAGCTGGCCCTCCAGGCGCCACCTCCTCCTCCAGTCGCCAACCCAGCGCAAGCAGCGCTGGCCTTCTACCCGCAACAGCAACAACAGCCACAGCCACAGCCGCAGATCCTGCTAACGCGTTTCCCGGCAGCACGTGGGCAGATCAACATGATACAGAAGGGACGTCCTTCCACATGAGAAGGGAGGGGGGGGGGCGCAGGACACAGAAAATCATCACCCGCCAGGTCTACCAAGCACTCACCAATCCACCTGCAGTACCCGATTACCTGAGAGGCTCAGAAACAGCGATCACTTTCTCCAGAGCGGACCACCCGCCGGCGATACCACGACCCGGGCACGCTGCTCTGGTAGTCGAAGCTCAGATCGGGGAGTACACCTTGAAGAAGGTGTTCATGGATGGAGGCAGCGGTATAAATATCATCTTCGCCGACACCCTGAAGGATGAACAGGTCAACATCCAACCTAACGCCATCAGCAAATACCTTCCACGGTATTGTACCAGGGCAAGCAGTCACGCCCATGGGAACAGTTACACTCGACGTCATATTCGGCACACCCGAAAACTTCCAGCGAGAGGCGATCGACTTCGAGGTAGTCGACTGGAAGTCACATATCATGCCATACTGGGTCGTCCGGCCTTCGCCAGATTCATGGCAGTGCCACATTACGCCTACCTCCTGCTCAAGATGCCGGGACCAAAGGGTGTCATCACGGTGAAAGGCGACTTCGACCGGTCTGACAGCTGCGACCGCGAGTTCAGCAGGATTTCTGAGTTCTTCGGGATGGACGAGCACCTGGAGATGATGGCAGTCGACAACGACAGGACTCTGTTTCCCCACGGAAGAAATCATCCAAGGAATCTGCATTCAACGCAAGCGACGACACAAGGGCCCATCAGGTACACCCGACGGACGCCGACAAGACGGTCAGGGTGTCATCAAGCCTGACTAGCGCATAGGAAAGCGCGCTCGTCGAGTTCCTGCGCGAGAACTGGAGATATTCGCCTGGCAACCTTCTGACATGCCAGGGATACCAAGGGAACTCGCCGAGCACTCCTTACGCGTCCGAAAAGACGCTAGACCAGTCAAGCAGACCTTGAGGCGCTTCGCGGGTCCTAAGAGAGATGCTATCAGCAAGGAGATCGACCGGCTGCTTCACGCCGGATTTATTCGGGAAATAAAGGACTCAGAGTGGGTAGCAAACCCGGTACTGGTGGAAAAGAAGAAGACGAAGAAACTCCGCATGTGCGTCGACTTCACCGCCATCAACAAATGCTGCCCCAAGGATCACTTTCCGCTCCCGCGGATTGATCAGATCGTTGATTCGACTGCAGGCTGTGCACGCCTATCCTTCCTGGATGCCTACTCTGGGTACCAGCAGATCAGGATGAAAGTCGAGGACCAGGAGAAGACGGCGTTCATCACACCACACAGTGTATTCTGTTACCAGATGATGCCCTTCGGGTTGAAGAACGCTGGAGCCACTTACCAGCGCACGATGCAGGCCTGCTTGAAGGAGCTCATAGGACAGATCGTCCAAGTCTACGTCGATGACGTAGTCGTCACCACCCGCACAGAGGACAGCCTCATCGACGACCTCCGCAAGGTCTTCGATGCGCTTAACGAGTACCAGATCAAGTTAAACCCAGAAAAGTGCGTCTTCGGCGTCCCAGCCGGAGAACTACTGGGGTATCTTGTCTCTGCGAGAGGAATCGAAGCCAACCCTGAGAAGGTGCAGAACATACTCGACATGCCTGCACCGACCAAACTTCATGAAGTACAACGCCTAGCCGGCAGAGTCGCAGCACTCAGTCGGTTTATTAGTAAGTTGGGAGAAAAGGCCCTGCCCTTCTACCAACTGATGAAAAAGGCAGACAAGTTCGAGTGGACAGAGGAGGCACAAGATGCATTCGACAAACTGAAGCATACCCTCACAACCCCTCCAGTGCTGGTGGCACCACATGAGAACGAGCCACTGTACCTATATGTGGCAGCCACGAACAGGGTGGTCAGTACCGTACTCGTAGTCGAGCGGGAGGAAGAAGGAAAGAGTCACCCTATTCAGCGACCTGTGTATTACCTCAGCGAGGTGCTAACTGATTCCAAGCAGCGATACCCGCACTACCAGAAGCTGGCATACGGAGTTTTCATGACGTCCAGGAAGGTGGTCCACTATTTCTCCGAGCACCCGATCACGGTGGTAAGCTCCTCTGCCCTATCCGACATCCTCACTAACCCAGCCGCGACAGGAAGAGTCGCCAAGTGGGTTGTCGAGTTAGGGCCGTGGGGGCTGAAGTACGCACACCCGAAGGCAATCAAGGCCCAGGTCCTCCCAGAGTTCACCACGGAGTGGATAGAAGCACAACTGCCCGACGAGCCCGACTTGTCCAATGCATGGACAATGTATTTTGACGGATCCAAGAAATTCAACTCAGCCGGAGCAGGAGTCGTGCTCATTTCACCTAAAGGCGACAAGCTGAAGTACGTGCTGCAGATGAAGTTCCCAACTCCTTCCAACAACGAAGCAGAGTACGAAGCCCTGATCCACGGCATGCGGATGGCCCAGAACTGCGGCGCCACTCGCCTCATGATCTACGGCGACTCCTATCTGGTTGTGCAGCAAACCATGAAGCAGTGTGATGCCATCGCTGACAACATGATAGCCTACAGGGAGCTGTACAATCAGCTGGAAGGCCTCTTCGACGGCTGTGAACTGCGGCACATCGGCCGCGAAAGCAACGAAGAAGCTGACATCCTGGCCAACCTAGGATCAGATCGAGCTCCGGTGCCACCCGGAGTCTTCCTCGAGTGCATCACACAGCGCTCAATCAAGGTCCGGCCCCTGCCAGGACCCTCTACATCGACAACAAGCACCGCCAACCCGCCAAGTACGGAGAAGGAGGTCATGGAGATAATGCTAGTCGAGCCCACGTGGACAAGCCCGTATCTGGCCTACATGCTGCACCAGCGGCTGCCGGAGAACCCAGTCGAAGCCAAGCGCATCGTCCGCCGTTCCAAAGGCTTCACCATCATCAATGGCGAGCTCTACAAGAGAAGCATCTCAGGAGTACTCCAAAGGTGCATCGATCCAGCCGACGGCCAAGCAATCTTACTCGACATCCACGCCGGCATATGCGGGCACCACGCAAGCAGTCGAGCACTGGTGGCCAAGGCCTTGTGAGCAGGGTTCTACTGGCCCACCGCAATGCAAGACGCAGAAGAGCTGGTCAGAAAATGCGTTGGCTGTCAGGAGTTCGCCAACAAGCCGCATGAACCAGCGTCGGCACTGAAGACAATACCACTCGCATGGACCTTCGCGCAATGGGGACTCGACATGGTAGGTCCCTTCAAGAAATCCTCCCCAGGCGGGCACACTCACCTCCTGGTGGCAGTCGACAAGTTCACAAAGTGGATCGAGGCGGTCCCAATCACAAGCTCAACCGCAACCTCAGCAGTCAACTTCATCAGGTCAATCATCTTCAGGTTCGGTGTGCCGCACGGCATCATCACCGACAACGGGACAAACTTCACAGCCGAAGAATTCAGGGATTTCTGCTCTGAACAAGGTGTCAAGCTCAGTTATGCATCCGTCTCGCACCCGCAGTCCAACGGGCAAGTCGAGAAGGCCAACGGTCTAGTCAGCAAAGGCATCAAGAAGCGTCTGCGAGTACCATTGAAGCGAGCCGCAGGAGCCTGGGTGGAGGAGCTACCAAGTGTGCTGTGGAGCCTACGCACCACGCCAAACAGATCTACCCAGTATACACCATTCTTCATGGTGTACGGTGCCGAAGCAGTCCTGCCCTGCGACATCAAATTTGATGCTCCACGAGTGGTGGCATACGACGAGTCTGATGCTGAAGAAGCACTTGAAGATGATATGGACGTCCTGGATGAGGCACGCGACATCGCCCTCAGCCGCACAGCCGTGTACCAGCAAGACCTGCGCAACTACCATGGTCGGCGACTGCGACCTAGAGCTTTCGTCCCAGGGGACCTGGTTCTCCGGCTCAAGCAGAAGAAGGTGCACAAACTCGCCTCCCCATGGGAGGGGCCATACATTGTGACAGAGGCAATCGGCAACGGAGCTTACCGCCTGAAGGACTCGAAGACAGGGATAGTCTGCAGCAATCCGTGGAACGTGGCACAGTTACGCCGCTTCTACGCCTGATCAACCCCAGCTTGTAAGCTTCACCTTGTTAAGTAGCAGCAGGTTTCTTACGCACTCTTTCCCTCGCCAGGGTACCTAAGGGGACTGGAAGGGTTTTAACGAGGCGGCCTGTTTGCGAGAATCAATAAAAGATATTTGAAGGAAAAAGACTTGTCATTTCTTCCTTTGCGAGCAATTAACCTAAATCCTAGGCCGCCACTCGAACCACTCGGGGGCTCGCGCCATACAGGTCTAAGTCCAGCCTAGGCCGCCACTCGAATCACTCGGGGGCTGCGCCACGCAGGCATAACCCGAAAATCCTAGGCCGCCACTCGAACCACTCGGGGGCTCGCACCATACAGGTCTAAGTCCAGCCTAGGCCGCCACTCGAATCACTCGGGGGCTGCGCCACGCAGGCATAACCCGAAAATCCTAGGCCGCCACTCGAACCACTCGGGGGCTCGCGCCATACAGGTCTAAGTCCAGCCTAGGCCGCCACTCGAATCACTCGGGGGCTGCGCCACACAGGCATAACTCGAAAATCCTAGGCCGCCACTCGAACCACTCGGGGGCTCGCGCCATACAGGTCTAAGTCCAGCCTAGGCCGCCACTCGAATCACTCGGGGGCTGCGCCACACAGGCATAACCCGAAAATCCTAGGCCGCCACTCGAACCACTCGGGGGCTCGCGCCATACAGGTCTAAGTCCAGCCTAGGCCGCCACTCGAATCACTCGGGGGCTGCGCCACACAGGCATAACCCGAAAATCCTAGGCCGCCACTCGAACCACTCGGGGGCTCGCGCCATACAGGTCTAAGTCCAGCCTAGGCCGCCACTCGAATTACTCGGGGGCTGCGCCACACAGGCATAACTCGAAAATCCTAGGCCGCCACTCGAACCACTCGGGGGCTCGCGCCATACAGGTCTAAGTCCAGCCTAGGCCGCCACTCGAGTGACTCGGGGGCTGCGCCACACAGGCATAACTCGAAAATCCTAGGCCGCCACTCGAACCACTCGGGGGCTCGCGCCATACAGGTCTAAGTCCAGCCTAGGCCGCCACTCGAATCACTCGGGGGCTGCGCCACCCAGGCATAACTCGAAAATCCTAAGCCGCCACTCGAACCACTCGGGGGCTCGCGCCATACAGGTCTAAGTCTAGCCTAGGCCGCCACTCGAAACACTCGGGGCTGCGCCGCATAGGCGTAAACTCAAAAATCCTAGGCCGCCACTCGATTCACTCGGGGGCTCGAGCCATACAGGTCTACAAGTGCAAAATCACACATACAACATCATATGGGCATACATACATGCATATTTATGTTACAAGCTAACATTATACAACAAACTGCTTTTCTTAGTCGACAGGCTCTTCCTTTGGCGCATCCAGTGGCCCTACACGTCGCTCTGTATGATTCAGAACCTGTCGCATCACCTGACGTGCGGCCTCAAGGGATTCAGCATAATCAACATCCCTAGGCAACCCATCAAGTATTCTGTCCAAGAGAACATGAGGTCGATGCAGTCGAACATAGGCAAACGCCGTGTTGGCCCCGGCAACAAGCTGACCGAGGACGACCCCCTTCAACGCCCTGCTACTGCGGAACCTCTCCAACAGCGCGGGCAACCCTTCCGGCTGCTCATCAAGGGGGAAGAACACTTTGTTGATTTGCCAGAGTGCTTTCCTGCAACCTTCAAGAACGAACGCAGCTCGCCAGGTGCGATCCAGCATCCGCGCGAGTATACGGCCCTCTCCTTTATGTACCCAGAATTGGCGAGCTTCGACCGAATTACCGGTAGCCTCACTCTCCACGCGCTCGTCCACTCGAGCGTTCTCGGCTTGCCAGTCGGGGTTAACAACTGCAATTAACGGGTCAAGGTGCAGAACAACACAAGCATGAAGAAATCAAAGCGAAGCAGCTAGAGCCCAAACCTTGTAGCTGTCGACATATCAGATCAATCTGGTCGAGAAGGAACCGTTCGCGCTGATTGAACGGCCCAGCGGAACGCGCCCTGAGGCGTTCAAGCTCCACTCCAGCTATCCGCAGCTTCGACTCAAGTTCAGTGATCTTGTTCCTCATATAGTTAAACACCCGCTGGTCGTTCACGCTCCGTCTGGGAGTTGAATCAGCTAGGCCCTGTTGGAGAGCGGGCGCAGCAGAAGAGGTACCCTCACCCTCATTTACACGGGTGGCCTCGGCGACTTCAAGAGCAGCATTTTCATCAGGCTGCCAAGTTAAGTGGTGTCAAACAGAAGCCATATTCATTATAGCAAAAGACTCGAAGAGGTACATTGACATGGAGGAATCAGGAATTGCATTGATAAATAAACTTCATTATGTTCACTACAAAAGGCGAATCAAAAGGGAACCCTACTACACAAACTACACTGCAGATTCCGACTGCGAGCGACTCTTCTTGGAGGCCAACTCTGCAGTCCTGGCAAGCTTCCTCTCAAAGGTATCAATCAGCTTAACAGCTAACTGACTTGCTCTTGCCTTGACGCTGTTTAGCGACTTGGTCTTGCCATCGGGCTTTCGAGGAAAGTCGCTGACAACTGCCTCGAAGTCGCCTGCAACCTCATGACCAAGCAAAAGCCGGAAAGTGAACTCTGAGCCGCGTACCGTCTGGGCACGCGTGTAGTCCGCCAGGGTGGTCGCCTCGCCTTCAAACGGGGAAGCAAGCGCGTCAACATCGGTCGGCAACGGCTGGCTGGGGAAGATGCTCCGATGCACACTCGCCAGAGCATCCTTAGACTTCTGC
This sequence comes from Puccinellia tenuiflora, assembly GCA_012064385.1. NCBI lineage: Eukaryota > Viridiplantae > Streptophyta > Magnoliopsida > Poales > Poaceae > Puccinellia > Puccinellia tenuiflora. The sequence goes on along the minus strand of QRDG01002430.1, from coordinate 911,128 downwards.
AGCTCCGACGAAGATTGCTGCAGTGCAGTCGAAGCATACGCATGGGCACGGTCAATGAAGCCAACAGCCGTCTCCAGGTCGACATTCTCGCTGGAAGACTCTTCTGGAGGAGCGCCTCCGCACGGCTCTGAACAACGTGGATGACCGCATTTATGACACATCAGGAGTCGACACGAGACAAAGTAGGCAACTAGCCGAGATACTTACCTCCGATTGCATGGGCGAGTCCAAGCAAGCGTTCAACCTGGGTCTTCTCTAGTTGACCCCGGGTTTGCTCACGCTCTTGAGCTGCACCCAGGGACTTCTCCAGCTCGGCGATCCGCTTCGCCATGCTCTCCTTTTCGCCTGTGGATTATCGGAGCAAGGTCAATAATGAAGACGATCGAAGCACCGCTCGAATGCAAAAGGTTAGTACTCACTGTTGGCTTGCTCCAGAGCAGTGCGGAGTCGACCTTCCTCTTTCTCCATTCGCATGAAGGCTGTGGCTCCCTCTAGCAGCTGATGACAAAACGGCTGTGCAAAGAAGCAAAAGTGTCAATCTGTGCCCGACTATCCTAGTCACGCACATCTTCGGGGGCTACTCCCATCGGGAGCACTGTTCGCGCACCCGACACAAGAAATTGCAAGGCTAAGACAGAATATACTTACATGCTCAAGCAGCTCAGCATCCACTGCAGTCGTATCAGCAGTTTTTTCTGGCCCCTTGGAGGTTGACGTCTTCAACGTCAAGGGATTATTGGCCTCAGGCGCCTCTTCGGGTGCCCCAGTGGTTCGCTCCGGGACAGCCGCAGATTGATGTTCCTCTTCTCGAGGCGAAGAGCCATCTCCACCAGTGTGATGGCTGTGTAAAGAAGCAAAACTTCAGAAAAGCGTCCGAGGAGTCGAAAGAAGAACAAAGACAAAAAGGCGTACTCGCAGAGGCTTACCTGGTGACATCTTCATCCTCGCTGCTCATGGGAGGAGATGCCATCCCCCCAAACCCAGCGGGCGGCGCTGAATTCAGTGGAGACACGAACAGCGGATCAACCGGCTCATTCGCATCGGAGGATGAGTCGCGGGCTTCCTTGTCCTCCGCAACCACTTCCTTCAAAGGAGACGACCCCGAGGTGGAGTCGACATTCCTTCGTCTTAGCCGCTTCCGCAGCGGCTCTTCATCTTCGTCATCCTCTTCTACTTCCTCATTCGGCGAGTGAGCAGAAGGGAGTTCATCTTCATCGTCGTCCTGCTCGACGACTGTGGCCTCGTCGTGAGGTCCATTCTCCATCAGCGGAGGAAGGCTCACATAAGCCCTTCGATCCTGACGAGCAGCGAGGAGAAAAGCGAGTCAAGAAAAACAGTCGACTAAAGCAAAGCAAAGAGAATTCAAGGTGCTTACCTCAGGCACGGGATTGTTTGGCCCATATGGTTCGACTGGGCAGCTAACGTTGCATGGATCGGCGGCCCGAAGGCTGGTGATGTTCTTCACCTTAGTCGCGATCTGTGCGTCATCAAGCGAGGTGTCGACTGCAAGCTCCCACATTGGCTCGCGTCGACTCAGCGGCTGCACCTTCAGCTTGTGGAAAGTTGCGATGAGGTGAATGCCACCTGTCTCGCATCCGAGCGTCGTCAGCAACCCGCGGAGCAGCGCCAGCAGTGGCTTGGTCGACTCCTTGTCCTCCTTTGACAGAGGGTGCGACCAGGCCTTGGTCCTTCGCAGCGGTCGATCAGCGGCGAACTCGGGAAGGCCTTCTTGGTCCCACTTGATGTAGAACCATTTCTTCCGCCAGTTCTGGACGGAGTCGGATTTCTTCAGCTGGAAGAAGCTTGTGTCGCCGCGCAGCTGGATTCCGAAGCCGCCCACGGGGAACGTCTGCTTCGACCGCCCCACCATCCGTCGCACCATGAAGAGCGACTTCCACAGGTTCCAGTTGGGTGCGATCCCCAAAAAGCACTCGCACAACACAATAAAACTCGCGATGTTCAATACGCTGTTGGGATTCAGATCATGCATCTGAATCCCATAGGCGTAGAGAAGACCACGAACAAAATCATGGATGGGGAACCCGAAGCCTCGCGGAAGGAACTCCACGAAGCACACGCGCTCCCCATCGCGAGGAGAGGGGATCACATCCTTACCGGGGGCGCGCGTCGTCGCCGTGCTCGTCGGCGGCAGCAACCCTTGTTCGCGGAGGGTGTCCAGCTCCGCCGCCTTCACGGACGATTTCCCCCAGTCGCCCTCCAACTTCTTCATGCCGGCGTCGTCGCCGGCGGCGGAGGAGCCTTCCGCTCCCTTCACCCTCTTCTGGCCCATGGTGCTAGCAGGGGGAGGAGAGAGTTTTCTGGTGAACGGGGCGCAAGGGCAGCACTGGAGGAGAAAGCAAGAAGCAAAGGAGATGGCGGCGAAATGAGGAAGGCGTGAACTGTTCCCCACCGCGGTGAAGATTATGTACCGCGGGGTCAGTTCATCCTGGCCGTCCTCCACGATGCGGCAATTCGAGGTAACATCCGGCCGTCCACGTGTTGCGCGGAGATAGCAACCGTCGCCGGCCACGCCGCCCACTACGCGCGGGAATCGAGGCGCCATCATCATGCCACGAAAATTTCGCGCCCAACGGTCAGAACAGTCAACACTGACACCGGGACCACTCTGTTACGTCCCATCGGACGCAGAGCACGCCGAAAACGTCAGCCCTGACGTCATCAAGCGGAGGCGTGTCAAGTAAGCTAACGGGCTGATGGAGCACCCGGACAGATTTTTCGAGTGCAACAAGGAACAGTAAGCTCTGAGAGCTGAGTCGACTCGATAATCCATTCGAGTGAGACAAGTACATAGTAAGCTTTACAAAGCTGATGACACCCGAGTTCATCATTCGAGTGGATTCCAACCAGTAAGCTTTCAGAGCTGAGTTTAAGTCGATTCCGTAGGCCATCAAGGCTGAGTACAAAGTAAGTCGAGCAAGGCCAGTTTTGACTTGGGCATTTCGAGTCATCTTTTTACTCCCATCGGGAGCGGGCTTTTCGACTGAAGAAAAATTGAGTTTAACCTCAATTGCAAGCAATTCAGCTTAATCTCGGGGGCTACTCCCATCGGGAGCGCTGTTCGCGCACCCGATGATTAAGGACAACGACAGTCGAAAGCTGGCGAGTCAAGAAGATCATGAAGCACACTCGATTATTCAAGATAGTAGGAGCCGAAGATTGACTCGCGAAGGAGTCAGGTGGCGTGCCCGGAGGAAGGAGTCCTTTACTCGACTCTGCGATTCGACTAAGCACTCGGGGCTACTGTCGTGGGGCTACCTTTCGGGTACCCCACGGTGGAGGTACCTGGGTCACGCCAAGAGAAGCCCATTGAAGCCCATGAAGTGTACCGTGTGGCCCAAGTAGTCGGTTAGGCCGGTGATGGTTCTCCTTACCTTGTAACGTGCAATCTGCACCGTCCACCCGAGACCTGGCCTGTGATATAAAGGCCAGGAGGGTGCGTCATCTAGGTCAAGCAAGCAACAAGCAAACCCTAGCGAGATTGCATCTCGCCATTGTAGCCACCTCGATAATTCCAGACAAGCAGGAGTAGGTCTTTACCTCACCTCGAGGGGCCGAACCTGGGTAAACTCGCCCCCTGTTAGCCGTCTTAACCACCAACGATTCATACTCTCTCCCCCTCAATCAACCCGGGGTACACAACCTTGGGATTTGCCGAGTCCACTACTCGTCACGTCGTCTTCGTCGCGCACTTTGAGCGGGGATTCGGATTACCCGCCAGCGTATTCTTCCGAAACTTCCTCGACAGTTTCGGTCTTCAGCCTCACCACCTACCGGCCAATGCCATCACCACCTTATCCTCCTTCGTCTCCTTCACCGAGGGCTATCTCGGTCTCAAGGCCAGCGTCCGCGCGTGGTCCAAGTACTTCTCCTTCCGGAAGCAGGTCATTCCGAATCCTGCCGACCCGGCCGCCCCCAAGATGATGACCCAGTGCGGGGCCGCCACCGTCACGCCTCGGCGCGGCTCCATCTTCCCCCGGATCAACGGCTTGGAGTCATGCCGGAAATGGCAGCGCTCCTTTTTCTATGTCAAGAATTCGACCGACGTCGATAAGATCAACTTGCCGAATTTCGTCATCGGCCCCCCTACAGCGCAACTCAATTGGGGGTACAATCCAACCGACCAAGAGGTCGAGGTCAACCAGATCCATAAAGTCGTAGGACAACTCCGAGCAGAAGGATTGACTGCTGACGATCTGTTGGCGACATTTATTGGCCGCCGGGTCTCACCCCTTCAGCGCCGAGTCCACAAGATTTGCCACATGAGTGGCCCTCTTGATCCGACTCGGATAAGCACCGTCGAGCTAAGCAAGGCCCAGATCCGGCAGCGGGTCAAAGCCATAGCTCGGACGAAGATGGCGGAGGATTGGGAGTGGGGCAAAGAACCCCACAGCCGGAGCAACCTTCCGCCCCAGGTAACTGACTTGCACCGACGTAACTTTCCTGCCGATGTAAACTCTTAAGTCGGTTCCCCTTTTTATACTTGGCCTTAATCTTTCTCCGTTTCCATTGCTCAGAGATTCGGGCGGCAGCAAAGGGAGGACGGACGGGATCCTGCTGCCAAATGAGGGCCAGACCGGGTCGAAGCTGACTCGGAGGATCCGGATAACGAAGACAACATGCCGATCCCTGATGTCGGCTCAGTTCCTGTCACCGGTAAGGCTCGCGTCCGAGCTTGGTCGGATGATGATGATGATGACTGTCGGATTCTAGAGGTAGAAGATCCTCTCCCGGTTTCGTTTGCTTACCCGGTGCCCTCGCCCCCAGCTGACGCGGACGACCAGGTGCTCGACGTGGAGCCCCTCGCCGTGGGATCCAAGGGCGCAGTTTGGAAACGCACGGCAGCAGCGACCGCCGGTGCCGGAACATCCGGCGCTCCCGCGAAGAAGCAGCGGCGGGTAAAGACTGCGGCGAAGCGCCACGAGTGCCCCGTCACTAAGGGGTGAGATTCCCTTTTCACCGACATAACCTTATCTGCTTAGCCGTATTTACTTTTCTCCCTCTGACAATACACTCTGCTTCTTTGCCTTGCAGCTCCACTCCTCTGGAGATTCCAACCGAGCCCACTGACTCGGATCCTGTCAGGACTCTGACACCGCCTCGGCCGGACGACACAAGGCTGCCGAGTCCGCCACGGACCAGCCCGATAGTGCCTCCAACGGTTCCGGGATCCGGGACCGGTGACGCCGAGTCGGAGGCGACCGACCTCACCAGGAATCTCGGGGCCAGCACGTCGGCCCCCGAAATAGAGAAGGCTGCGGCTCCAGAAGACTCGGCACATCCGAGTCAGCCGCAGCAAGAACCGCCACAGCCACAACAACAGCAACAGCAAGACCAACAGCAATCGCAACAGCAACCGCAACAGCAACAACGACAGCAAGAGACACCGCAGCCGCAACCACAGCCACAGCCCGCTCCGACACAACCGCCACGGCCATCGCCATCTAAGTCGAAATCACAATCGACACCAACGGCCAAGCCAACACCTCCACCGGCACAGCCGCAGCCGCAGCCACAAACATCCAGGGCCCCAGTTCCTGCAACTGGGGTAACAACTGGAAAGGCACCGGTGGCGACGGTGTCGACTAATCCGGAACGGCAGCTTGTGGTGCAACCGGGCCGCGGGACACCCCTAGTGTTATTAACCAGTACGCATACCACTGACTGGGTGCATGCCCCGGTGCGAACCGATAGCGGAAAAAGCCTGGGTTCCCTCGAGCATTACAACACAGAGTGGAACGCCGCCGACATGGGCGAAGTGAGCTCAAAGCCACCCGCGAGCCAAGTCATCTCAGAACCTCCGGCGAATCCGAGTCTAGTTGGCCAAAAGATGGCCGCCGTAAAAGCTGCCGTTCTCGCAGCCGACCAAGCAGCTGCGGTAAGTCCTGCCGAGTAAAGATAACTCGGTTAATTTCTTTAACGTAGATATTATCCATCCCTAGTCCCCGAGATTTGTGTCGAGTGACCGTGACTCTGCTGAGTAAGGATAACTCGGGCTGAATCTCTATCAACAATATTAATATCTATTCTTTTCAGATCTGCATGACCAAACGCACGCATGTGCACCGCAAGCTGCTGCTGGCCCACAAAAGCCTCTCCGACAAATACAAGTTGCTGCGAGCCAAGCTGGACCAAGTAGCTGACTCGGCGCTCAAGGCCGAAGGGCTAGAAAAGCAAATCTCGGAAATCGAGAGTAAGTCCTTATTTCTGCCTTTCAACTTGCACTTGCACCAATTCTCATTCTAACGTCAGCTACCTCGGCACAGCCGCACATCAGGAGCGCGAGCTTGCACTCCAGGCCGAGCTGAAGAAGGAGCAGGAGGAGGTGTCCCGGCTGAAGGCCGAGTTAGAGCTATCTCGGAGCCGAGCCGCCGAGCTCGAGAAGAGCGCTGCCGAGGAAAAGCAGCTCCGAGTCGAGGAGACTCGGAAATTCGAGGAATCCCTTGAGGAATCCAAGTCACGGACAACCTCGGCTGAGAGCGAGCTCCGAGATCTGAAGGCCAAGATCGCGCAGTGGCTGGTGGACATCTCCAAAATCAACTCCGAGATGGACAGTAAGCCTCCTTTCCCTTCCGCCTTCTATCTCTTTTATTCTCCTGTAACTTATCTCGGCGTTAGCCATTCCCTACTCAGAGCGCTTCCCCCACACAAAGGCTGCTGCGGACAAGAGTGCTGCGGATCACCGGTTCGAGAAGATCCGAGGTGGCCCGATCTCGTCCGAGTGGGATATGGATGCCCACTTGGTGGCTCTGAAGGCTCGCTTGGTCCCAATGAGGTCAATCGGGATGAACCTCCTCACCGCTGCCATCCGAGCTTACAACGTTCTCTGGCCCGGGTGTGAGGCCCCTATGGTTGTTGATGAGCTGGCCACGTGCCTGTTGGCCTCCGAGGAACGGCTTGATGACTGGCGATCATCCGCCGCCCGAGTCGGAGCCGACGAGGCGATGATGTACGTGCTATCCTGGTACGAGAAGCTCGATCTCGACAAGCTCAAGACCTTGCGCGATGGGTCAAAGTGGCTCACCGACCCGGATCACATTCGGCGTCGCCAGGAATTTGCCCATGCCCTCATCCAGTATGCCCCGGTGCATTCCTTTGTTGCTGGCGACCGGGTTCCCCAATCCGAGGAGATCCCGGTTGAAGGAGACGAAGGAGAAGACGAAGACGAGGCCGTCGACGAAGAAATCGCAGCCGACACTCCACCCGAGTCTGCCACCGGTACCGCTACCGAGTCCACAGCTGAGGAAGCCGCGACCGAGACTCCAGCCTCTCCCTCTGCACACAAAACCTCGGATGCTGCTGCCTAAACTTTTAAGAAGAAACTTAATTCGTCAAATCCCCGGAATGTCGGGTGCAGATGTAATATATACCTTGCACTTTTTACTTTTTATGGTTGATATCTGGCATTTTACTTTGCATGTTTTTTAACAAGTTAAGCCGTATGCCGGATCGCATTGGACCGAGTTCCCGAGTTCAATTTCTTGTTCACTATACTTCTGCCATCTCTGCTCTTGCCTACCATTCTTGGTGTATTGGCAGTCGAGTCACAAAACGACCGTTGTACAGCATACAGTACTTAGAAACTTGGGAAAGTAGCCAAGGCCACCCGACATAAGCTTACTAAAAAGGAAACCGAATCGCTCTTGGACCGAGTCCCCGAGTCGGTTTTTCTTGTTTACTGCCCCTGATAATCATTGCTCTTGCCTACCTTTCTCGGTGTCAGGCAGTCGAGTCACACAATTACGAGAACACAGCATACAATACTTACCGACATGGCGACACCGTTTTTAGAGCCATCCAGCACAAACACATTACTTAAAAAAGGAAACCGAATCACTCCTGGACCGAGTCCCCGAGTCGGTTTTCTTGTGTACTGCGCCTGGTAACCTTTGCTCTTGCCTACCTTTCTCGGCGTCAGGCAGTCGAGTCACAAGATTATGAGAACACAGCACACAATACTTACAGACATGGTGATACGGTTTTTAGAGCCATCCGACACAAGGAAGTAAATACAAGGGTAAACACAGATTTTTTCAACAAGGCAGTCCCCGAGTCTCTTCTCGGGGTGCCGACATTTCATTTCTGGGTTTCGAGGTACATACAGTGGGTGCTTAAGAGTAGAAAGGGCGGAGAAGAGCTACATTCCAAGGGCGTTTGGTCTCTTCTCCGGATCGGTCCATCCTGTTCTTCACCTGTTTCTGAGCATCTATAAGATAGTAGGCATCATTGCTCAAAGCTTTGCTCACGATAAACGGTCCCTCCCACGGAGGCGATAACTTGTGCATCCCGGCGGTGCGCTGCACAAGCCTAAGCACGTGGTCTCCTTCTCGGAACTTGCGAGGATTCACCCTCCGACTGTGATAACATCGGAGATTCTGTTGATATATCGCTGATTTGGACAATGCCAACTCTCGTGCTTCCTCGAGCAAATCGACATCGTTCTCTCGGGCTTCTCTTGCCTCTGACTCGGTATATAAAGCAACTCTCGGCGAGTCGTGCTCTATGTCGGTTGGCAGAACTGCCTCTGCTCCGTAGACCAGGAAGAATGGCGTATAGCCGGTAGAGCGATTCGGTGTAGTCCGTAGACTCCACAGTACTGCCGGGATCTCGTCCAGCCAACACCCCGGAGCACGTAACAGTGGCTCGATTAGCCGGGGTTTTATACCGGATAAGATCAGAGCGTTTGATCTTTCCACTTGCCCATTCGACTGCGGATGTGCGACCGACGCCAGGTCTAGTCGGATTCTCTTTTCTAGGCAAAACCGAGCAAAGTCTCCATCGGCGAAATTTGTGCCGTTATCAGTGATGATGCTGTGTGGGTGCCCATATCTCAGGATAATATCCTTTAAGAACGACACAGCTGTACGGCCATCACACTTTCTTATTGGTTTTACCTCGATCCATTTGGTGAACTTGTCCACCATCACCAATATATGAGTCATGTTACCTCGGGCTGGCTTGAACGGTCCCACCATATCCAAACACCACACTGCAAATGGCCAAGTGATGGGAATAGTCTTGAGTGCAGACGCCGGCATATGAATCTTGTTTGCAAATCTCTGACATCCTTCACACTTCCGGACCATGTCCTCTGCCTGCTGCAGAGCACTCGGCCAGTAAAACCCATATCGGAATGCTTTGGCCACAATGGCTCGGGAAGAGGCGTGATGACCGCACTCTCCCTGGTGAATATCTCGGAGGATCTTTTCTCCTTCCTCTGGTTCGACACACCGCTGAAGCACGGTGGTCACGCTTCTCTTGTATAGCTCTCGGTTGATGATGGTTAATGACTTGGATCGTCTCTGGATTTGCCTGGCCGAGACCTCATTACTCGGTAAACTGCCGTCCAGCATGAATGTCATGATGGGTTGGGCCCATGTCGGTACCGGACGAGTTCCGAGCTCAGGCTCATCGACCTCCATGGCCTCAACCGACATAACAACATCCGATATAAACTGACTAGTCCCCGAGTCCTCCCAAAGGATTCCCGAGTTCCGCCAAGCGGCTTTCCAATTTTCCAACTCTGTTCTTGCGTCCGACGTAACACACGAGACATCCATGGAAGTCCCCGGGTCCTGCAGAGCAGTCCCCGGGTCCTGCGGAGCAGTCCCCGGGTTCAGCGGCCTGCTCCCAACGTCCACGTCCATTGGGACGACATCGGATTCCGGATTACCCGGGATGAATATTGAGTCTGACTTGGGTGAAGGCTTAATTGATGGCTTGTGAAGATGCTCCAGAGATACTCCGGGCGGAATGGCCTGTCGGTATGATCCAATTTTGGACAACATGTCCGCACTTTCATTTTCGGTCCGCCGGACGTGGTTGAACTCGCAGCCATCAAAGAACCCCGAGATCTTTTGGACATGGAATCGGTACGCCGCCATGTTGGCATCCAGGGCGTCCCAGTTGCCCGAGGTTTGCTGAATCACCAAATCCGAGTCACCATAACAGATTATTCGGCGAATCCCGATTTCCTTGGCCATCTTGAGTCCATGAATCAGTGCCTCATACTCGGCTACATTGTTGGATGCCGCGAAATGGACTTGCAGCACATATTTCAATTGGTCTCGCTTTGGCGAGGTGAGAACCACGCCGGCGCCCAGGCCCTCTTTTACTTTGGACCCGTCGAAGTGCATCCTCCAGTAATTGGAGTCCGGCAGAGATGGTTCATACTCCATCTCGGCCCAGTCCACAAGGAACTCGGCCACCGCTTGAGACTTGATGGTATCTCTCCTTGCGTACTGCAGTGGATATGCCGCCAGTTCGATAGCCCACTTGGCTACTCGGCCACTTGCGTCTCGGTTTCCTATAATTTCCGAGATAGGAGCCGCACTCACCACAGTTATTGGGTGCTCCTGGAAGTAATGTTTCAGTTTCTTGACCGCCAGGTACACACCATAGGTCATTTTCTGGTAGTGCGGGTAATTTTGTTTCGAGGTTGAGAGCACCTCGCTCAGGTAATACACCGGCCTCCGCACGGTGGTTCCCCCTTCTTCTCGTTCTACCACCACTACGACACTGACGACTCGGTTAGTGGCTGCAATGTAAAGCAACATGGGCTCTCTCGGTAATGGCGAAGCCAATATCGGCGCAGTAGCCAACACCCTTTTCAGCTCTTGGAATGCCGAGTCCGCTTGCGGGGTCCAGCTAAATCTATCAGATTTTTTCATTAATTGATACAAAGGTAGGGCCTTTTCTCCCAGCCGACCTAAAAACCGACTCAGGGAAGCCAAGCAACCCGTGAATTTTGGACATCTCGGAGGCATCTCGGTAACCTCATATTTTCTATTGCCCGGATCTTAGTCGGATTTGCCTCGATACCTCGGCTTGACACGAGGAAACCGAGTAATTTGCCGGCCGGCACACCGAATGTACACTTATCCGGATTAAGTTTTATTCGGAATTTTCGCAGGTTTGCGAATGTTTCTCTGAGATCATCTAACAGAGTATGTTTCTCTTTTGTTTTTATGACTATGTCGTCGACATATACCTGCACGTTTTTTCCTATCTGATCATGCAAACATTTCTGCATACAGCGCTGATAAGTAGCGCCGGCATTTCTCAAACCAAAACACATGACACGATAGCAATAAGCCCCGTACGGGGTAATAAACGCAGTCTTTATTTGATCATCCGGGTTTAACGGGATCTGGTGAAAACCAGAGTAAGCATCCACAAAGGATAACAACTGACATCCGGCCGTGGAGTCGATCAGTTTTAGTCAACTAAAATCTCGGTATCTTGTGTACCCGGCCCGCTCCATGGCCGAGTAACCGTCATCATATCGGTCAGCGGCCGGCTCGGCATACCCGGCACCCGCTTGACGACGAGGTGGAATGGGTACCGGATACCGAGGTGGCTGACCTTGATTTGCCGGGATAACTTGGTTCTCTTCTTGTCTGCCCTGGGCGGGTCCTGTCTTTCCCCGACCGGCATTGCCTTGCTCGGCTACTTTCTTTCCGGCGTAAGCCGGATCATACGCCTGTATCTGCTTGTTCTTGCCTGAGTTCACACTCTGGCCTCTGCTCCTACCGACATACGGCGAGGAGGCCTGTCCCTTGGACATTTCCCCTGCTCCACCATTTGAGTGAAGGAACCGAGATCCACCTGCATCCGGGTTATCCTTACGGTAGGCCTCATTCTGTCGGTTAGCGACAGCCACCAACTCGTTTACTCGGTCTTGCTGCCTAGAGCGAGCGTCTCCGGATAGACCGGCCAACTCGGCTATGGCTGCCTCTGCCGCCCTAAGATTCTTTCCGGGTGTGCTGTATCTCGGTTTCTCAGCCGACACGTAACTAGGAGTTCTAGCAGATTTAGTTCTACCATCTCTAGCTATCTCTGCATTAAGGTCTCTACCTCGGGCACGCACCTCATCAATGCGACTAACTGGGTTTGCTACGGGAGTAAAACCGTGAGCCGAGTTATACTCACGCATTGATATGTCGAACTCCTGCCTGACTCGGGCCACCTCCTGAGCCTCTCGGAGTATCTCCTGGCGCTGCTACTCCAACTCCGCCTGAGTCAGAGCAACATCTGCACCCGGTGCAACTGGTGTTGCCAGCTTCTGATTCGCGTCCTGAAGAGGACTCGGCGTCACCGGCATGCTGGATGTGCTGGCCTGCGCCGCACGGTTCTCCGGTTTCTCCAAGGGCGGACGCCCTGTTCTTGCCGACCTGGTGCCGGGGTCAGCCTCGCCCGCCATGGCTTTGCCGACACCGACGCCCGGGGCAGTCATCATGACTTCCGCGCAACTAGCGGGGCGAGCGGTACGCCGGCCGCGAGCTGCGCAGACTGCGGGTGGATCCGCTCCCAGCTGCACCCTTTCGGGGAACCTGCAAGGGACCTCGGTGGCGACGTAGACCGGGAGCGCGCCGAAGTCGATGAGGCATCCGTTCCGGGGCAGTGGCCTGCTGCCGAAGCAGCCTGCGTTATCGCTGATGACGTTGAGGGAGCCGAATCTGTGGACAAGGCCACAGACCACGCGCTCGCCCGACGCGATGAGAGAACCTGTCCGGATGAAAACTCCAGCCAGCGCCGCTGCTGGCCCCACGGTGGGCGCCAACTGTCGTGGTGGTGTCACGGCAGATGCCATATAGGCTTGATTTGTGTGCGTGTTCATGTGCGCAAGCCCTCCCCGGGTGCCTCCAGCGTCCATCGGCCCCACAAATCAAGCCTATATGGCATCTGCCGTGACACCACCACGACACTGGAGTTCCTGCAGCTCTACACTCTGGCCATCCAGGCCGCCGGGGGCGACGACAGGGTCATGGCGAACTGGTTCCCCATGGCCCTCAAGGACTCCGCGTCCTCATGGCTCACCAACCTCCCCGCCGAGTCCATCAACACTTGGGAGGAGCTCTGCCGGTGCTTCGTCACCAACTTCAAGGGCACGTACGAGCGCGGCCTCACCTACAACGACCTCCGCGCTGTGCGCCAGAAGCATGGCGAGACCCTCCGCAAGTACATCCAGCGCTTCAGCCAGGTGCGCAACAAGATCCCCAACGCCATCGACGCGTAGGTCATCTCGGCCTTCCAGACTGGAGTGACCGACGTGCGGATGCTCGAGAAGCTTGGCATCCACGACAACATCACCACTGTCGTCAAGCTCTTCGACTTGGCGGACAAGTGCACCAAGGCTGAAGAGGGCCGCTTGTTCGTCAAGAACGAGCCAGGGGATCCCGCCGAGGGGTCCAAGAAGAAGAAATCCGCCGAGAAACGCAAGACCACTGCGGTCCTCGCGGCTGAGCCCGACGCCAAGCAGCCTCGCCAAGCTGCCACTCCAGCCGCAGGACCCGAGAAGAAGGACGATCGCCCTTTCTGCATCTACCACAACAGGCACTCCCACGCCACCGAGGACTGCTACGACCTCAAGAGGCTTCGCGAGGCTCGCGAGGCTCGCGAGGCTCGCGAGGGAAATGATCGGCAGCAGGGCCGCGGAGGCCGCGGCGGCGGCCGCGGCGGCCGCGGGGGGCGACGCTGGAACAACTACAACGACAACTACCAGCAAAACCCCCAGGCCAATGCCGTCCAACCCGCGAACGACAACCTGCCTGCCGAGGCTGACGAGGGCTACCAGGTGCCTCGTGGGGCTGCTTGCATCCTTGGCGGGGCTCAGGCCCCCCGCTCCAACCGCCACTTCAAGCAACTCGCTCACGAGGTCGCGGCAGCCCTTCCTACAGTTGAGGCCTCCAGGCCCCTCAAGTGGTCCCAGTGCCCCATCACCTTTGACTCCACCGACCACCCCAAGTCCACCTCAACCGTCGGCACCATCCCGCTGGTCTGCACTCCCACCATCAACAACATCGCCGTCTCTAAGACGCTCATTGATGGGGGTGCCGGCCTCAACGTCATCTCTGTCGAGACTTTTGAGAAGCTGCAGGTGCCCTACGAGTGGCTCATGCCCACCAGGCCCTTCTCGGGGGTGACAGAGGGTCTTACCACCCCTTTGGGGCAGGTGAGGCTCGCCGTCACTTTCGGCACCCAGGCCAACTACCGCACCGAGCTAATCGACTTCGACGTCGCGCACATCGGCCTGCCCTACAACGCCATCCTCGGTTACCCCGCCCTCGCCAAGTTCATGGCGGTGACCCACCACGCCTACAACCTCGTCAAGCTCCCTGGCTCGGGTGGCACCATCGTCATCCGCGGCGTGGTCTCGGACGCCCTGTACGCTGCGCAAGCGGCCTACAAGGCTGCTGCGGTGGGGTCACCCACTGATGAGGATGAAGAACCCCTCCCGAGGCCCCCTGCGAAGAAGAAGCAGCTGTTCTCTCAGGAGAAGGCCGCGACAAAGCAAGTGCCTCTTCAGGCAAACGGCTCGGGGGCTAGCGTCACCATCGGCGCCAACCTGCCTCCCAAATAGGAAAGCGCGCTCGTCGCCTTCCTCAGGGCAAACTCTGACATGTTCGCATGGACACCGTCAGATATGTTCGGAGTACCGAGGGAGTTGATCGAGCACCACTTAGCCGTGTGTCCAAACGCACGCCCCGTCAAGCAAAAAGCGTGGCGCCAGGCGTCAGAGAAGCAAGATTTCATCGTCAAGCAGGTGGAAAAGCTGAAGAAGGCCAGCATCATCAAGGAAGTGGTCCACCCCACTTGGCTCGCCAACGGTGTGGTCGTCCCCAAGCACACCGGAGGAAGCCGCCTTTGCATCGACTTCACCGACCTCAACAAGGCCTGCCCCAAGGACCCCTATCCCCTCCCGAGGATCAACCAGATCGTGGACTCCACCGCCGGCTGCACGCTCCTCTGTTTTCTGGATGCCTTCTCTGGTTACCACCAGATCAAGATGGCGAAGGAGGACGAGGAGAAGACAGCATTTCTCACCCCTTGTGGTGTGTTCTGCTACGTCTGCATGCCCTTCGGCTTGAAGAACGCCGGCGCCACTTTCCAGCGCCTCATGAGGATCGCCTTGGGAGCTCAAATGGGGAGGAATGCAGAGGCCTACGTCGATGACATCGTCGTCAAGACTCGCAAAGAAAACACGCTCATCCAGGACCTCGAGGAGACCTTTGCCAACCTGCGCAAGGTCAACATCAAGCTGAACCCCGCCAAGTGCGTCTTCGGGGTCCCTTCAGGCAAGCTCCTCGGATTCCTGGTATCCCACCGCGGCATCGAGGCCAACCCCGACAAGATCAAGGCCATAGAGCAGATGCAGCCTCCTCGTCGCCTCAAGGACATGCAATGCTTGGCGGGATGTATGGCCAGCCTTGGCCGTTTCATCTCCAAGTTCGGCGAGAGGGCGCTGCCCTTTTTCAAGATCATGAAGAGGTCCGGTCCCTTCAAGTGGACCCCTGAAGCAGCAAAGGCCTTTGAGGACCTGAAGAAATACCTGGCGAGCCCACCCATCATGGTTGCCCCACGCCCTCACGAGCCTCTGAAGCTGTATCTTGCAGCCACTCCTCAGACGGCAAGCGCGGTCTTGGTGGCTGAAAGGGAAGAGCCAGTCCTCGTCAAGCAGACCTCTGCCTCGCCAAGCCCAGAACCACCCGACAAGGAAGCACCCTCGTCAAGCACCCAGCCTCCTGCCGAGCCTCCCCAAACAAAGCCTCAAGAAACCCTCGCCGAGGACTCCACCAAGCCTGGAGAGGAGCCAGCCGCTGCCACGCCAACCACTACCCTCGTCGAGCATCCCGTCTACTTCGTCGGTACAGTGCTGCGGGACGCTCGCGAGCGCTACCCCATGCAGCAAAAGCTCCTCTTCTCGCTCCTCATCGCCTCCAGGAAGCTGCGCCACTACTTCCAGGGCCACCCCATCAAGGTGGTCACCTCATATCCCCTGGAGCAAGTCCTGCGCAACCCAAATGCAACAGATCGCGTCGCAGGCTGGGGCATCGAGCTACAACCTTTCGAGCTGGAGTTTGACACCACCAGGGTCATCAAGGGCAGGGCGCTGGCCGATTTCATGGCCGAATGGACGGACACGCGTGAAGAAGAAGAGCCTCCAGGGGAGGAAGCTACAACCTCAGGTGGGACGAAACCAGGCCCCTGGACCATGCACTTCGACGGCGCCTTCGCGGCCAGGAGTGCGGGGGCTGGTGCCGTCCTCACCTCACCAACAGGAGACAAGCTCTACTACGTCGTCCAGCTATGCTTCAAGGACAACGGCAAGGTCTCCAACAACATTGCTGAATATGAAGGCCTCCTCGCCGGGCTCAGAGTTGCCATCGCCCTCGGCATCAAGCACATTCTCATCAAGGGCGACTCCCAGCTCCTCGTCAACTTCTCCAACAAAAGTTACACGCCTAAGGACACCTACATGGTAGCCTACCTTGAAGAGGTACATAAGCTAGAGAAGCACTTCAGGGGCATGGAGCTCAAGCACATCCCGCGAGCGGAAAATCAGGAAGCGGATGACCTTGCCAGGCGAGCAGCAAGAAGGGAGGCCCAAAAGCCTGGAGTTTTCGAGGAGAGGCTCACCAAGGCCTCCGTCAAGCAACCAACGGCTGGCACCAGCATCGACGGGGAGCTCCCACCAGCCCCATCAAGTGGAGCACCAAACTGCGGGCTGCCCTCAGGCGATCGCTTGCTGCTGACTCTGGTGCGCCAAGACACCGGTTGGATCTACGAGATCAAGGACAACCTGCAAAATCGAGCCCTCCCCGAAGACGGCGCTGAAGCCGAAAAAATTGCTCGCCAGGACAAGTCCTACTGCCTCCACGATGGAGACCTGTACCGTAAGCGCCCCAATGGGGTTGCGTTGCGGTGCGTCCCTGCCGAGGAAGGCCGCCAGCTCATCAACGACATCCACAGCGGCGAGTGCGGCCACCATTCTTCCTCGCGCACCCTTGCAGGCAAGGTCTTCCGGAGTGGCTTCTACTGGCCCTCGGTGCTTCAAGATGCAGCTGCCATCGTCCAATCCTGCGACGCATGCCAATTCCACGCCAAGCAAATCCACCAGCCCGCGCAAGGACTCCAGACGATCCCGGTCTCCTGGCCGTTCGCGGTCTGGGGGCTGGACCTGTTGGGACCCTTCCCGCGAGCGCTCGGGGGCTACCGCTACCTCTACATCGCCATCGAAAAATTCACCAAGTGGCCTGAGGTGGAACCCGTGCGCACCATCCCGGCGAAATCGGCGGTAAAATTCATAAGGAGCCTGGTCTGTCGCTTCGGCGTGCCCAATCGCATCATCACCGACAATGGCTCACAATTTATCAGCGGCGCCTTCAAGTCATACTGCGGCAGCCTCGGCGCCCAAATCTGCTACGCCTCGGTGGCGCACCCACGAAGCAACGGGCAAGCCGAGCGAGCCAACACCGAGGTGCTCAAGGGCCTCAAGACGAGAAGCTTCAACCGCCTCAAGGCTAGCGGCAAGCACTGGATCGATGAGCTCCCCTCGGTGCTCTGGTCCATCCGCACCACGCCAACAAAGCCAACTAGTGAGATGCCGTTCTCCCTCGTCTATGGTGCTGAAGCCGTCCTCCCCAGCGAGATTACCCATGGCTCTCCACGAGTCTTGGCTTTCAAGGGGGCCGAGCTGGACGAACTCCGCAACGACGACCTGCTGCTGCTTGAAGGGCTCCGCCGAACTGCGGCCCTGAGAGCGGCAAGGTACCAGCAAGACCTCCGTCGCTACCACAGCCGCCACATCTGTCCGCGCACTCTCGAAGCAGGAGACCTTGTCCTGAGGAGAATCCTCTCCAGGGCAGGCCTCCACAAGCTCTCACCAATGTGGGAAGGCCCCTACAGAGTCGTGCACATCGCCAGGCCTGGCTCTGCGTGGCTCGAGACGGAGGACGGCGTTCCTGTCGCCAACCCCTGGAACATCCAGCACCTGCGCAAGTTCTACCCCTGATCACCCTCGGCGAGCAATTTTTTGCATCAAGGGAGAGCCATGCGCCATAATCCTCCACGAGGAAAAGCTTCGGGCTCCCCTCTCTACTATATGTTGCCGCGGGCCATTCGAGAAGACTCCCAAGCCACCAAGCCTCGGCAAGGTAACCTCTTCAGGCACCATGCCTTGGCAAGGTGGATCCCCATGCCGGTCATGGTGGAACGCAGGCTCCAAGCCACCCCCGCATAGGGGCCCCCTCTGAGATCTCCCTACATGCGTCGCCACGAGCACGCCCCCTCGAGAGTCTCAGCCACAGCATGTGGAACCCCATGCCTGACATGGTGGATTTTTTGTGTTTCTGGCCACGACAGTGTAATGAACATCTGTTTCAGGTCATTTTGAACCTTTGCGCATCGCGCCAGCATATTCCGTTGCTTCGGTAAGCTGCTATGTTATTGCTGTTTATTCTCGCTCGTATGATCCCTCCTGTGTATCTCACAAGCGGGGGCTAGCATGGTGCCATGCCACGGGAGCATCCCGGCAGCGCCTCAAACCCAAGGGATCCGAGCTCTGAACTTGCGGGTCAGCTCTCATGCATGTCAACTCCCAAGGAGCTCTGAACTCATGGGTCAGCTCCCGCACACGTCAACTCACCAAGGATCACCAAAAACCTTGGTGCCTGTTCTCCTCGCGAGACACACATGAAGGAACCTACGAGCACCATGAGTTATCTAGCTATCTATTGCTTGTGGGTATGCCTATCTGTCCAAGTGCAGGAAACAAGACTCAGGCACCCTCTCCAAGGCAACAACGCCTCGCCAGGGAACCAACATCCTCTCCATGGCGAAAACGCCTTGTCAAGCTAAGTCTAAACACTTGTTTGATTTTCCTCTCGCTGGTTTTTGCCCCTCGAGTCTCTTTTCTCTCTCCTATGCCTCATGGGCTGCTTGCACGTCGAAGGGGGGCCCCAAGCATCACGCTTCGAGGACCTCTTACTTCTTGAGGCCTCACACACCCCCCGGCCTTGTGGAGCCCTGACTCTCACATACCGAAGCGGCGGTGGTGTAGCGCTAAGAGAGGGTCCTAAGACGTAGAGCGAAAAAGACTTGAAGGGGAAAGACAAAAGCCTCCCGAGGGACGTCCACAAGCACATTCCAATAAACTTAACAAGTATTTACAAAGTCTTACAACCAAAATGACTAAGGTAAAATGTGCCTCATGCACGTCCAGCTACAGGAAGGAGTTTAAGCAATCGCGCCTCCTGAGGTGCCCGCTCCGTCCACGGCAGCCTCCGCCTCCAGGGCATCTTCCTCGCCGTCGCCTTCATCTTCGTCGACCAAGACTTGGTCGTATTTCCTGGCAAGCACCTCAGCAGCTTCCCGCGCCTTGCCGCGGATATCGACCGGCGCCATCACGGCCTCGAGGTTGAGCGAGGGCTGGAGCCTCAAGAGGTTGCTGAAGACGCGGCTGGTGGCGAGGACGAGGAGATCGCGGCTCTCCGCCACGACGCGCTCGTCGAAGCGCTTCGCGACCTCTTCAAGCTTCCCGAGGAATTGCCCGAAGAAGAGCGTGTACGCGGCCTCGTCGTCGCTCCCTCCTGAGGGAAAGTGGGGGACCTCGATCCTCATGTCGTCCCCGATGGCGTTCGCGCGGAGCACTAGGTCATGGAGCATGCGCTGGCGCTAGCACGTCATGGCCCGGCCGTGCTGCACGGTGTCTCGTGCCTGCTCCGTGAGGTCCGTAGCCGGCCCCACCTGCTGCCGGAGGTCACTCA
The DNA here is from genome assembly GCA_012064385.1 of Puccinellia tenuiflora. Lineage (NCBI taxonomy): Eukaryota > Viridiplantae > Streptophyta > Magnoliopsida > Poales > Poaceae > Puccinellia > Puccinellia tenuiflora. Next base: position 891,563 of record QRDG01002430.1, on the reverse strand, counting down.
GGTCCGCCTTCAGGGCGACAATCTCCCTCTCCGCGCGAGTCTGCGCCTCCTTGGCGCGCTGGAGGCGGGAGGTCATCTCCTTCTCCTGCTTCTGGAGCCCTTCGACCTGGTGCTGGAGCTCGTTGCGCCTTGTTGTGAAGCGCTCCTCTTGCTTCTTGGCCTTAGCGTCATAATCGTCGGCGAGGCTTTGGCGGATGCGTTCGACCCTGGCGTCGGCCTCCTCCTGGACCCTTTTCTGCTTCAGCGCGAAGTCAGCGTTGGCCTTGTCGTGACGCTCCTTGTGGGTGGCCTCGCTCCTGGCCACCGAGCTCTCGCGCTCCTGCAGCTGCCCCTCGCGGGTGGCCTGGGCCCCCTCCAGCAGATGGACCTGCTCCTCGCGCTGGTCCAGCTCCTTCTCCCGGAGGGAGAGCTCTTCCTCGCGCCGCTTCAGCTCTGCCTCGCGAGGCGCCAGCTGCCCCTCGCGGGCGTCTAGCAGCTCGCGGAGCTCCTTCAGGCTGGCCCTTGCGACCTCGGACTCGGCGGCAAGTTTCTGCTCGGCGGCCGCTAGCTCCTGGTGCTTGGCGTCGGTCTCCGCCTCCAGCGCCTCCCGGGCGGCGTCCAGCTGGTCCATGACCTCCGCCGCCTCCCGCTTGACGCTGTCGCGGGTCTCCTTGGCGAAGCGCATCGCCTCTTCGCGCGCCGCTTGGGCCGCCGCATCCTGCCGGCGGCACATTTCCACCCTCTCGTGGAGGAGGGCCCAGGCATCAGCCAGCCTTGCTCGCTCCTCCTCCCGGGCGTTTTCTTCCTCTGCGTATTGCACTTCCAGCTCGTCAAGCGCCTGCCGCGCTTGGCCGAAGACAACCCTGCGGCGGGCCGCGCGAGGGCGCGGCTCCTCAGTGCCAAGGTCCCCGCGTCGTCGCGGGGCGTAGAGGCCTCGACGCTCGTCGAGGCACCCGGGGCCCCTTGCCTCGGGCTCACGGCCGCTTCGGGTGCGGCCTGGGGGCTGGTGCGGGCGCCTCCCTCGTTGCCCACATCAAGAGCCCTTTGGGGGCTGGGCGTCCTCTCGCCCCCGGCTCCGCCGTTCGGGGGCTCCAGAGGCGCCTCCACCTCCGGCTCTTCAGGGGCGCTCCCCGCCCCTTCCATGGTGGCCGCGTCCGCCACGGCCTCGGGCGTGTCCGCCCTCCTTGTGGGAGCCTCCTCCACCTCTAGAGGCGGCTCCATGACGATCTCCTCATCCACTGCTTTCTCTTCCGCGTGGTGCTCGGCTGCAGGAGGAGTAACAACCCGAGTTGGCGGAGGCTTCGCCACTTCAATCACCTCCTCCGCGCGGTGCTCAACCTCGGGGGGAGAAGCATCCCTAACTGGAGACGACATCGCCTCTTCAACCGCCACCACCTCCGCGCGGTGCTCACCCGCGGGAGGAACGGCCTCTAGCTGCGGCTCGTCAGCCGCCTGCTGCGGCTCGTCGACCGCCTGCTGCGGCTCGTCGGCCGCCTGCTGCGGCTCATCAGCCACAGGCGCCTCCTCGGCGGCGCTGGCGGTCTCCCCAAGCTTGCGGAGACGCCGCCTCTTTGGCGCCGCGGGTACGCTGAAGAAACACAAACAAGCAAAGACCCTTCAGGAGGGGATTCTCAGAGGCAAAATGCTGAAAGAAAAGGAAAGGATCAAAACTTACTCGTCGGCCGCTCTCCACACCCTCTTCTTCCCCTTGGGTGGCTGGAGGGTGCTCGCTCCGGGCCCCTCGCGAGGTGCTGATGCCTCCTCGCGAGGAGCATCCCTCGTGGCGGCCCCGGCGTCCCTGTCATGGAGGAGCTTGGAGCGGGGCTCGCAGCGTCCTCCCGTGCCGCCTCTCCTCTCCTCCGCGGTGCGCCGAACCATGCGGAAGGCGTCCTCATCGCTGCCGGAGGAGATCAATTCGACGTCTTCACCAGCCGGAGCGCTCCTTGAGGAGCCCGCGTCACCTCCTGAGGGATTGGCGCCTCTCGAGGCCCCTTCCTCGCTGGAGGGGTTAACGTTTCTCGAGGCCCCATCCTCGCCGGAGGGGTCAGCACCCCTCGGGGCCGCGTCCTCGCCAGAGTCTTCTCCTTCATCCGGCTCCGGTGACTCGTCCATGTACTCTGGCTCCGCCGCCCATGGGTTGGTGCGGGGCCCGCGGTGCCCCGCGGGCACGATGCCCCACTTGTCGAACACCGGCAGGCGCCTACGGTGTTCTTCCACACTCTCCACAACGAAGTTGAAGAGCGTTTTGGCCTCCTCGGTGGAGGGGGACGGGATGTCCTTCGTGGCGAAGAGGATCCCCATGATCGGGTACAGCACCTCCCGCGTGAGGTTGTCCACGCACAGGCGCATCCTGTCCTCCTTGCCGGTGTACCGCCACACCGGCTCCGAATGCTGCTGAAGAGGAGCGATGCGGCGCCTCGTGAAGTCCTTGGCCACCATCTGGCCGGTGAGCCCGCCAACGCGAAGCCTCCGTATGCACTCATACACCCCATCGAGCTCTGGGCCTTCGAAGTCCGCGCTCGCCCAGCGCGCCCACTTCCTCGGCGTCGCCTCGGGCACCTCCAGAAGAGGGTTGGTCCCCTTGGTGTCAACGAAGAGCCACCTCTCGCGGAACTTCTCCACCTTCTTCGTCACCTTGGTGATGGCGTTCTCGCCGCACCAGGCGATGGGAATATAGATCTCGCTCCTGGCGTCGGCGATGCGGAACGACACGCATCCGAGCCGCTCATTCTGCGCGGTGGACCGAAGGGAGTAGAAGCTGCGAAAAAGCGCTACCGAGGGGCGAATGCCGACGTAGGCCTCGCAGAGGTAGGCGAAGATGGCGAGGATAAGGATGGAGTTGGGGTGGAGATGAAGAAGCTGGATCTGGTACGTCTCCAGGATCGCGAAGAGGAAGTCGGAGAAGGGAGGAACAAGGCCGGCGTAGAGAGTATGGAGAAAAATGGGGTAGTACCCCTCAGGAAGCCTGCTGCCGGTCGGCCTCATCTCGGTGACGCCATGCTCGTTGGTGTTCGAGGCCGCCAGGTAGCGCACCTTCGCCAACGCCGCTGCGTTGATGCGTGACGGCGGCAGCGCCGCCACAAGCGCGGCACCCCGCGCCGCCGCCCCCGACGTGCCGGCTTGCACCGTGGCCTTCCCCTTCGGGTCAGCTGCTGCTCTCTTGGGTGCCATGGATGCTTGAAGACGAAGACCTCGGGAGCAATGCGCTCTGGGAGGAAGGAGAAGTTTGAGAGGAGAGGGCGGCGGAGTAATGGGAGAAGTGATGGGCGCAGTCTGCGCGCCAGGCTTTATTGACCGGTTGCCCCGGACGTGGCGGGCCCCACCGGGTTGCCCGTTGAAGCCGAGGAGATCGTGGCCGCGGGCGCAACCGCTGCGCTCCACGTGTCGCGGCCCTGTCAGGCATCTTTGGCCCCTCGACGCTTCACCTGCGTCCATGGGCCTCGGCGTGCCCATCGCGGGCCTGGGGGCTACTATCGGCACAGTGGAAACCAGGGTAACACGGGCCGGCCTGCCAGGGCCCACAAGATTCTTTGGATGATTTTCGCTAAGGACCAGGCTCTCCAAGCCTGGCGAGCCTCGCGAGGGGTTTTCCTCGCGAGGGATCTTTTCTCCTCGCCAAGGGTTCTCTCCCTTGGTGAGGGACCGCACCTCGACAAGGCGTCTCCGACGCCACCCGCAATTCTGCTAAGGACCAAGCTGAAGGGCTCGGCGAGGCTTTTTTGCCTCGCGGGGCTCCTTCCTCGCGAAGCCATCTCTGCTTCCGCTGCAGAGCGCACATGGGCTCTGCGCCATGTGCAGAGTGACGCGCGCGCCTGCGCGCGATGACGACGACGCCGCAGTTGCTGTTTCCATGTATAAAGCAGTCAACAAAGCGGCACCAAGCAAAGCGGACAACGAGTATTGCCTCTTTGGTGACAAGGGAACCGTCTGCGGCTACGCTCCAAGGACGACGTCACCGTGGGTCACATCCCACCTCAGCAAGCGCCAGCCCACCGTCCGGCTGGCCGGTGGCCTTTTTTAGCTTTGGTGACGCCGCTCCCCTGCCGTGGACCGCGTCCACGAGCTTTACCTTTATGGTGGACTCCGCCTTTATCGTGCACCCTGCCTCCTTCCGCGTCGTGTTGTGGTAACCCTTCCCGCCCAAATGTTTGGGCAGAAGAGGTCCAAGACGCCTATAAAAGGAGGGGGAGCACGCCCAAGCAAAGGGTTGGATCTTTGGTAGGCGTTCTGGGCTCACAAGTTCACCATCTGGAGCTTAGACGAAACCCTAGATCTGAAGACTAGCAAGTAGCCATTGTTAGCCACCCCGAGCTCGACAAGCTCTCCTTGTACTGTAGACCTCTCCAAGCAGTGCAATACACCATAGCAGGACGTAGGGGTTTTACCTCCCAAAGAGGGCGCTGAACCTGGGTAAGATCTTGTGTCCATCTCTGCAGTGTATCCCGCAGCGAGTCCGACGAGCACCGTCGCCGGAGCAAGTTGAGGGTTGTTTGACTCCGCGTTCAGCCCCTTACATGATACCTTGAGAGACACCCTGTTCCTAGGACGGATCTCCGACACGTTTATTGTCTCAAGAGGTTCCCAGCATTTATGTTTTGCCCACAAAAGGGGCAAGCGAGAGATCACTTTACCATGCCTAGTTATATGCATTGCATCGGTGCTATTTGTTTTCATGTTTAAATTATTACTTGTTAGCATATTGTGAGTTTTGCATAAGTCCCCATGATTGCTTTAGTTCTATTGTTTTTATAACTTCTCTCTTGTGCTTATTAAAATACTGATCATGGTTTAAACTTCTATGCTCTAAATGAAGCAAATGTATTTGTCAAAGTTTCTTTTATCGCATCCAGTTTCTCAACTGAATTGCTTGAGGACAAGCAATGAGCTAAGCTTGGGGGAGCTGATACGTCACAAACGTATCTACTTTTCCAAACACTTTGCTATTGTTTTGCCTCTGATTATTAATAAATTTGTTTGGAACTAACCCGAACTGACGCTGTTTTCAACAGAATTGCATTTGGTGTCTTTCTTTTGTGCAGGGTTCAGAAGTTCGTGAAAAATTCCAGAAAAATTATAAAAAGTATTTTTGAGGGAAAAGAGCCACGGAGCCAGAAGACCACGAGGGGGGGGGCCACCCCAGGAGTAGGGGCGGGTCCCACCCGTGGGTGGGGGCTAGGCCGCGGCAGGAGGCCGCCCCTGCCCCTGGGACCTCGTCTCTCGCCCCCCCCCACTTCGCTTATAAGCACCCTCTCGACCTAAAACGACGAGCCCCCGAACACTTTTTCCATAAACCTTATGGAGCTCCGCCGCCATCACGAACCCTAAATTCGGGGTCCAGGATCGCTGGTTCGGCACCCTGCCGGAGTGGAGATCGCCGCCATCGTCACCGCCAACGCCTCTCCATCAACCATCTATTTCGTCCCCCTCCATGTGTGAGTAGTTCCCTGCTGTAGGCAAGGGGATGGAAGGGATTGAATAAGATTGCTCATGTAATTCGATGCCAAATTTTTAGGGCACGATGCCTAGTATCCTCTATTTGTGTTAATCATCATTGGTGCAACTAGTTATGCTTAATGCTTGTCACTTTGGGCCCGGGTGCCATGTTTTCAGATCTGAACACTTATGTTTGCATGAGTATAATTGTTGTTTGGATCCTATCTACTAGTTGTATGCACTTGTTGTCAACCGGAACCGGAGACCCCGAGTGACAGAAACGGGGACATCGATGGGAATGGTTGGCAACTCGAGGGTTACATGTATTCATTGTGTGTTAATGCTTTGATCCGGTGTTCTATTAAAAGGAGCACCTTAATTGCCATTTGTTCCTTAATTGGCCCGGCTGAAACCGGATGGCAGGACAAAAGATGCCGTGCAAGTTCTTATTGCAAGCACGTACGGCTAATTTAGGAATACATGCCTATGATTGTTTGATACTTGGATGCTATTTATATGTTTATTTGCTTCGTGCTTAGTTATGTTCATTCCATGAGATATCTTATTCATGCAACGCCCGTCTATCTGTCCCTATGCCTACGGTGTTTTAATCCCGCTGTTTACAATGATTACTTTTAGCGTTATCATTGCTGTCTTTATTTTACTACTGTTGTTACTATTCTACTGCTGCCATCAAATCACTGTTACTACTGATAAATTGCTTCGAGAGAAATCCTTTTCAGGTGTGGTTGAATTGACAACTCAACTGCTAAGGCTTATAAATATTCTTTGGCTCCCCTTGTGTCGAATCAACAAATTAGGGTCAAACTACCCGCGAAGACTGTTGCGATCCCCTACACTTGTGGGTCATCAGTGGCCTAGGGATAACTAATACAAAATTGATGAACATTGCCCTGATGCTCAAATGGATCTGGAAGATTTTCTCTGACCATGGAGAGAGATCCTTGTGGCTTAAGCTGATTAGGGAAAAATACCTGGGTGTTGATGATCTTTTTGGCTCCAATGCTCAGGGTGGTTCCCAATTCTGGCACAGCCCGCATAAGATCAAACATTTCTTTGAGTTGGGAGCCGAATTCAAACCTGGTAGGGGGACAACAATTCGTTTCTGGACTGACTGGTGGCTCGGAGAGGCCCCTTTGAGCGCTAGGTACCCTAGGTTGTTTGATATCTGTGAAGACCCTGAGATCCTGGTGGCACAAGTGGTGTTGCCTACTAGGTGCAGAATTTTCTTCAGTAGAAACTTTGGCCATGAGGAGATGTTGCAATGGACACAACTAACTGAGGAACTAGACGGGATCCAGCTTGACGAGGGAAGGGACAGCGTGTCCTGGGCTCTCGAAGCAAATGGGATCTACTCCACCCACTCAATGTATGCGAAGTTATGCCAAGGTCAGGTTTTCCAGCCATCAAAGGATCTGTGGAAGGCAACAACCCCGCTAAAGATAAAGATATTCATCTGGCAGCTTCTCAGAGGCAGACTACCATCAAATGATCAAATCCTCAAGAGGAAAGGGCCCTCTGATGGAAAATGTACCCTTTGTGGACAAGATGAAAATGTCAATCACATATTCTTTCAATGTGTTTTGGTTAGGTTCATGTGGAGTGGGGTGAGATCCATGCTGAGTGTCACATGGAACCCCTCCAGCTTCACTGACAGGTTCAATATTATCCAGAACTTCAGAGGCCACACCAGAAAAATTCTATGGCTTTTTTTCTCTGGCCAATGTTGGTCTTTATGGCTTATTCGCAATAAGTACACTATAGAGGGCAAGTTTCCCAATCAGCCAGCTGAATGTGTGTTCAAATGTTTGACTCTGTTGCAGCTGTGGAGACCACTCCAAAAGTCCAAGACCAGGGAGCTGCTGGACGAACTGCTCCCCATGCTTAAGAAGCTCTTCAACGAGACTCGCTCTCCGCCACAAGAAACTGGAGCCGCCACTTAATTTAGTTTTTGCGTTGTTGTTGCTCTGACGTAGTTCACCCCTAGCTATCTTATCTTCCTTTTCATGTTGGCATGTAAACTTGTTTAAGCTGGTATCCCCAGCAGCTACCATCTGGTTGTATCGTTGCGGGCCTTGAGGATTGATGGGGGGATACTTTATAGGTAGGCCCATGGACCCGGAAAGTAGACCCGCCAAGACCAAGAAGGCCAATGCCGAGTCATGCATCAAGTCGCATGGGCTGGGCTGGAGACAAGCCGACCAAGGCCCATGATGGAAAAGGGACCCGTCAGGAAGGAGTCCAAGTACAACCCGGAGCCCTAACTTGGAAGGCCAAGACCTAGAGTAGGACTCCGTGTTCTAGTATGACTCGGTGTAGGTTGTAAGTCCAGAGACCCGGCCACCTTTATAAGCGGGGTCCTGGACCTTAGATCGACAAGTCCTAAGCAATCCAGAAACACCAGATCCATAGTCGCCGGCTCCCCAGACAGGAGCCGGAACCCTGTAATCGAGATCAGATCTATAGCAATAAAGAGAAGCAGGAAGTAGGTCTTTACCTCTAATCAAGAGGGGCCGAACCTGGGTAAATCTGTGTCCTTTGGCGAGATTAACCTCTCCTACGTACTTTGATCATCAATGGCCCCAGAACTCACCTTCCCAGAGGAAGGACTTGCCGTGACAACCCCACGACAGTTGGCGCCCACCGTGGGGCTGGAGATGAGAGGAGTCGAGATCGTGGGAGCCGCTCGCCGGGCCATGGAGAAACTCGCCATCGGGCGAGTCTACACTGATGAGCATGGAGAAACCGAGATCGATGACTCCGGTTGGACTTCAGATATGCATGAAGTCGACGAGGGTTATCAGCTTGTCTTTGGAGGGATCAACGTGTTCGTCGGCATGGTTTGCGCGTCAGGACTTCGCGCTAACTCGGCGGAATCAGTATCAGAGCCTACAGTTGTTGTCGAGTCCGATGGCGAGGAGTCGGTCGGCACATCAGAAGTCGGCATCATCGCCGAGCCAGAGAAACAGCTTGCTGTCAACAATGAAGAGGAGTCGCTGGCAGAGCCATGTATGGAGCCAGGTTACGACGCCGATTCAGAGTCTATCTTGCCCTTGTTCAAGGATCGGCTTGGGTATGGAATTGAGGAGGAGGATTACGCGGAGTCGCCAGTACGCGCCCGCGTCGTTGGAGTCTACATGTCTGGAAACGGCGGAAATCAGTTTGATCCAAGCCTGCTGACAAAGGAAATCAATGCAAGCAACGCAGCAGAGCGGGCGGCCGAGTTAGCCAGTGCGCGTGCTGCAATGGAGAGGCAACTAGCGGAAATCAACGAGGCAAATCGCAGATTGGCGGAAGAGCGGGCCCGGGTCCAGACTGAGGCCCAGGTTGTGCGGAGTCGCCAGGAAGAACTTACTTCAATCCAGCATCGCAGAGCCAGGAGTCGCCTGCGTGGAGGAGTCATTGTCAACCCAACTGCTTTGTTCAACACACCCAATGGTCCAGGCACAGGAGCCGGGCTAGGAAGCTCATCAGCTGCAGGAGGCGGCGCAGGAGGAGGAGCTACACCACCACCACCACCACCTCCAGAAGGACCCGGCGGCAACGGTACCAACGGACCACCACCTAATGGAGGAGTCGGAGGAGGATCAACGGGTGGTATGGGACCTCCACCTGGCAGGTTTCGTACTCCAGAGGGGCATTACTCTAACCCAATGGACAACGTTCATGCGGCAACTATGAGACTAGAGAACATTGAGATACCAGAAGGACCAGCAGGGCAGGAGACCCGCCGTGCTATTGAGATGCTGAAGACAGCAATGACTCAGCAAGCTCTTTATCCAGCGTTTCCAGATGCGAGTAGGCTGCACTCGACACCGTTCAACTCCGGCACGAGGAGTCAGCATGACGAGTCCCACCCGGCCAACTCTACAAGCGCAAGGCGCCGTGAACAAGAGAGGAACAGGGCAAACATGCCAACCTGTTGGGAATATGCCCTAGAGGAAATAATAAAATAGTTTATGAGCATATTCATGTTTATGATAATGGTTTATTATCCATGCTATAATTGTATTAACAGGAAATATAATACATGTGTGGAATATAAACAACCAGTTGTCCCTAGTAAGCCTCTACCGGACTAGTTCGTTAGTCAAGAGATGGTTAGAGTTTCCTAACCATGGACTTGTTATAGTCACTTGATAACGGAGTCATATCATTAGGAGTAATGATGTGATGGACAAGACCCAATAATAAAGAGTTGCAATTGATAATGTCACACAGTTTCATTGCCAACGCTTTTAGCATGCCAAGTATAGTTTCCTTAGACCATGAGATTATGTCACTCCCGTTTACCGGAGGAATACTTTGTGGACATCAAACGTCACTTCGTAACTGGGTGATTATAAAGGTGGCTTTCAGGTATCTCCGATGGAATTTGTTGGGTGACATGAATCAAGATTGGGATTTGTCCTTTCTTGTGACAGAAAAGATATCTCTGGGCCCTCTCGGTAATATAGCATCAGAAAGGTTGCAACCATGTGATTAAGTGTTAATCACGGAGATCCTATATTATGGACGAGTAAAGATAATTTGCCAGGTAACGAGATAGAACTAGATATGGAGATATCGACGATCAAATCTCGGGCAAATTAAATATCGTGAGACAAAGGGAATCGTATATGAGATTAAGAATCTCCGGCATCGTGGTTCAATCGATAAAGAACTTCGTTGAATATGTAGGAGTCAATATGGGCATCCCGGTCCCGCTATTGATTATTGATCTGATCATGTCTGCATGTTCTCGAACCCGTAGGGTCACACACTTAAGGCTTCGATGTAGCTAGGGTTTTAGTGAGATAAGTAAATGGTGTAATCAAATGTTGATTCGGTGTCTCGGATGAGATCCTAGATATCACGAGGAGCTCCGGAAGAGTCCGGAGATAAATTTTCATATAAGGAAAGTGGTTTCCAGGGTTCCGGAAAAGTTCGGGAAAATTCCGGCAGAGTATCGGAAGATTCTAGAAGGTTCCGGAAGGTTCCGGAGGGCCCCACCTTGGGGGCCACGAACCTGGAAGGGAAACTTGGGCTAAGGGGAGGTGCAATAGATACCAAGGCTTCATTGAACAGAGGACTAGATGAGATGAGGCCGGCCTATCCACACTGTAAGTAACGGCAAGTGCTAATGCCTCTGAGCTTGACCTGGAAAACCCCTTTTGTGAACTTGAAAACCGACATGGTCAAAGCACGGAAAGGAAAGTTCTCAGACCAATTAGTAGTCATGACACCATATCTCCTTCCACCATTAAATGCTAATACCAATTATTAATTAAAGGTCAGCGTCGTCTATATGCTCCTCCACCCATCCATCGCCAAGCATCCTCACAATCAACTTTCCATTGCTCCTTCAACCTATTTCATTAAGGCATGCAAACCAAGTTATAGGTTTGGAAGTTAGAACTCGGAAAGGTTGTCCTGTGACTACCTTTGAATCCAAATTCGTCTTTCTTTTTAGAATTCCTACAACAACGTTAGACTTCTTTTATACGATCTTCCATACGAATCCGGCGCGGGTAAGAGTGCTTACTTAAAGCTTAGTAAGGTTATTTAAATCTCTTTATTTAGCATCTAGAGAAGTAATGTTCTTCGAGGAGTAATGTAACCTATTCATCTAAAAGACCTAGTATAGATTAAAGATATAGCTGCCTCCCTATAATTCTTATTAGAAGAGGAATCAACGACAAATCCACGAAAGAACAGCAAAGGAAAAGCGTGACGAGAAAAGTAACGTCTCCACAAAATCCAATAAATCTATCGAAGCTAGGGTGCCAGACTTGTTCTAGCATAAGCCATCTAGTAGGCCTGTTTAGCATTCTAAGCAGCCGCCTTCCTGCGCGCGCGAGATATAGGGCCCTCTGCCTCTAAGATGCAAGAGAGCCTTTTTCCGGGAAGGAAGGGACGGCCGAGAACAATGTCCTTTCTTCGTACTCCACTTCAAGATGCTCCTTGGTGGTCGCTCTCTGAAGCAACGTCGCTTGAATACAACCAACAATAGATATAGCTGATTCCTCAGTGGTCAGCGCATCCCGTAGCGTTCACACTTGAGCCAACCATTCTATCTAAGACCGGATTCGTCGGCGCAAGAGTGCTCGATCAGTGACCTCCTAAGCACTGCCGGCTTTGGGCATACTAGCTCGCTGCCCAAGTATAGCCGTCTGAATTGGGCATGAATCTATCAAGCAAATGATCTTTCGAATTGGTCAAGACTCTCCTGTTTATGGCCCCCTTCTATTCTATATGGTACCTGGGCAAGATAGCGAAAGAGAAAGCTGTCAAGCAAGCCTGTTTTAGCAGATGGGGTGCCTATTCTGTGGGAGAAGAATCGCGCGCGTATATAGTAGTGGCATCTGATTATGCTTGGGCACTGGCATCAACAGATGTTTGGCAACTCCCTATTGAATTTATCCATCCGATCAATCCATTAGTTTGGTTTCCTTTATTTATTATTGATTCCTGTGTTGGGAATGTTTGAGGTAAGAAATGTGGTTGGTGTAGTTGATGAGTTTAATCACTTAAGGCAAAGAGGAAGCCTAGAAGAGTACAAGTAACACACAATTGGCAGAAGGCTGCCATGTTGAGGGAGCTGAAACATTACGGGCAGCTACATCTAGGCTTATAGTAAGCGATTCAAACTCTCTCTTTAGTGGACACACACGACATGATAAATGTGATGGAAGGCTGGAGACATTGCTCCATCGCTGGTAAAAGGCTTGAAGGTTTAGCGTAACCCAGAATAACCTGTTGGAGGAATAACCGCTGTTAGGTGCCTAGCCTTTAATGCTTGCAAAGTTGCTAGGCGGAGAGGGGCTTCGTCTTTTTAGGTCTCTGAAAAGCCAGTTGACATGCGATCCAATCAAGGAGGCAGTACTTCTGCCTGAGTTCCTCTAGATCCTACTCGTCGGGATTACCTTGCTCCCGCAGTAGGTGCTTCCCCTCTGTCGAGGCTGGTATGTATAAATGGAGTATTTCGAAACCCGTGCTTAAATCCTACTTAAATCCTACTCAAGGCCCACTACGGGCTGTGAGCAATTAACAAGTAGAGACAAGGATGAGGAGAAATGACGCATATACGGCCGGGAGCACTGGCCGCCATGGCCCAAACGAAAGTCAAAAGACCTCTAGCTCATAGTTCGATTGCACTGACTTTCCACCTCCCTTTTTCGTAACAAAAAAAACCCAACTAGGACGAAAACGAGAGTAAGCAACCCTAACCTGCAAAACAAACCTTTTAGATTAATTCAAAGGTAAGGCCAGGCGTTTCTATAAATTCTAGCTCTTTCCAACTTAACCTCGATGGGCCCCGTAGGAACCCAAGTATAGCCGTCTGAATTGGGCATGAATCTATCAAGCAAATTTCTATGACGATCGGTATTGAGGAATGTCTCCAAGTCAAAAGAAGAGAAGAATCTATGTGAACAGCTACCTTGTGCAAGGAGATACCATTCCCGAGGACAGCAAACCATAAGCAAGGAAGGGAAAATGGTGGGTTGTGGCTCCTAAAGTTTGGGTATGACTCCATTACTGGTACTGGCTGCAAACAGGTTCTTGGGTTAATTATAATAGGCCTAGTTGTTGACGACATAGAAGGTTTTTCACACCAGTATCTACAGTACTTGATGCTAGGATGATTGGAGTCATGGAGCTTGTCAGGTTTCCAGATCCAGGGTTTGAGCAAGAAGCTTGTTGTGGGGTAAGATTGGGAACATGACTGTTTTGGGTCATATTAAGCCGGTTGTGTGGAGAGAGGGATTTAAGGGCCCCGGGAGGAAACTTCGGAAAGAAAGCCCCCAAGGCAGGACTCTTTGTTTACATTCCAAGGTGGGAATGGGTGAGAGGTAGTCTATCCCTGGCTGGGATGAGAGTCTAATGCTTCTATCAAGCAGGAGGAGCATCTCTCTCTGTCCTGAGCCCGAAGCGGCTCATCTTGGCGATAGAAACAATCTCGTTAGTCCTTTGCAAATTCGCAAGGCAAGCATCCTCCGTCTTTCCTCTAATAAAAAAAACGTCCACTTGGATAAAGTATACTAGTTATAGCCAGTCGGGGCTGATCGATCGCTCCTTAAAAGGGAGTTAACTGCTTCGAACCATACATGAAACTTATCTCATAGAGTGAGCTAGCCCCAGATAGCGAAGGATAGCTATTGACTTATTGGGAAACCAACCCACATGGGCTGGCCGCACCCCTCCCTAAAGGCCCATGAGGCTGGCCCAAGGGAAACCCTAACCCTAAAGGGAAAGGGAGCCTTGGGGGGGGGGCAAGTTTCCCCCCCTTGGCCGCCCCAAGGACTTGGGGGAGGGGCAAACCAGCCCCCCCACGCCTATATAAGGAGGAGAGGAGGGCTGGGGCGTGGCACCCCATACCCTAGCCGCCGGGCGCCGGCCTCCCTCTCCTCCCTCCTCTCTCTCTCGTACATGGCTTGGCGAAGCCCTGTCCGCGGGAAAACCTCCACCATATCCACCACCACGCCGTCGTGCTGCTGAGATCTCACGAGCCACTTCCTCCTCGCTTGCGGGATCAAGGAGAGGAAGTCTTCATCGAGCTGTACGTGTGGATACCGCAGAGGCGCTGCTCGTGCGGTGCTCCATCGGATTGGATCTCGGATCGGATAATACATCTCCTCGCGACTAGATGAGTCTAGTTGCGGGGATCGACTGACCAACCCCTGCATCGACAAAATGCTTTGAACGTTCTTCGAGGGTAAGAGATTGGATCTCATCTTCGCTACCTTCGTCTAATAGATCTAGATCCTTGGGGTTTCTTCCGCTTGTTTCGTAGGAAAATTTTTGTTTTCTATGCAACGACCCCTTCAGTGGTATCAGAGCCTAGATCTATTCGTAGATGTTGGTGCGATTAGAACACAAGTGTTGTGGGCATTGATATTTTATGTTGCTACCTTCTCGCGTGCACTTTGCGTCTTTGCGGTATTGTGAGATTGAAGCGGCCCGGACCAACCTTACTCGTCCACGCACGAGAGACCGGTTCCACGACAGACATGCAACTTGTATTGCATAAGTGGCTGGCGGGTGTCTGTTTCTCTTGCTCTAGTGAAGATGCAATTTTCAATGGAAGGCCTTTCAAAAGGATGAGTAAATAAGCAACTACTATATCACCGTTGTGGTTTTTGCGTAGATTAGAACGGTTCTATCTTGTTGACCCAAGCCACGTAAAAATTGCATAAACAAAGTAGAGGACGTCTAACTTGTTTTGCAGAGGGGGTCATGTGATGTGGTATGGCCAATGTGTGATTTGTGATAACGTATGCAATGATCATGTTTGTAATCTTTCACGACTTGCATGTCGATGAGTATGGCAACCGGCAGGAGCCATATGGTTGTCTATTATTTTATGTGACCTGCGTGTCATTGAATCACCATGTAATTGCTTTACTTTATTGCTAAGAGTAGCATTAGTTGTAGTTGCAATAGTTGGTGGACAACCATGGTGATGGCGCCACAATGATGGAGATCATGCCGGTGATGGAGATCATGTCGGTGCTTTGGAGATGGAGATCGAAGGCACAAGAAGAAAGGCCATATCATATCACAATTATGAATTGCATGTGATGTTAATCCTTGTATGCACCTTATTGTTATGCTTAGATTGATCGCTACGGTAGCATGATAAGGTGATCTCTCACATTAATATCAAGAAGTGTTCTTCCCTAGTATGCACCGTTGCGAAAGTTCGTCATTTTGAGACACCACGTGATGATCAGGTGTGATAGATTCAACGTTCACATACAATGCGTGTAAGCCAATTTACACATGCGGAAATACTACGGTTTCCTTGACGAGCCTAGCATGTACAGACATGGCCTCGGAACACAAGAACCGAAAGGTTAAACACGAGTCATATGGACGATATGATCAACATGGTGATGTTCACCTTTGAAGCTACATCATCTCACGTGATGATCGGTTATGGTGCAGTGGATTTGGATCGTGTGTCACTAAACAACCAGAGAGATGTTGAGTTTAGTGGGAGTTCATGTAATAATTTTGATTAAGATGAACTAAAATTATCATAAACAAAAGTCCTAAAGATGTCTTTGCAAAAATCCTTGTAGATCATGGTCGACTACGGTAGTCTGTTCGTTGCTGAAAGACTGCGTCTCGATGGGTCAATTTTGTTAGATGGTGCCTGCCTAAACACCCATGCTTAGCTCTACGTGTTAGATGAACCATTAGAAGAATACCCAAATATTTCTGCAAGCGATGAAGAGTACATGGAGTGGTTTTGAACCACCTACTTGAAAGTCAAGTGGATGATGTGCACCTTCATGAATTCTGACCTAAGTAGACAATTCAAGAACTTGATTGCAATGGAGATTGTTGATGAGCTGAAAAATAGTTTTTCAGCGCAAGTTAGAATTGTAAGGTTCGAATGTCTGACTGGTTTTCTTTCACTCAAGATGGAAGAGAACACTTGCTTGGAACAACACCTGAGGATAATGCATGAGATACATCATCGTCTAGTGCTTGTTTGGAACCATGAGATGAATGACGATTTCGCGATAGATGGGGTGCTACGCTAGCTTCTCCCCAGCTTCAAGAATTATGCCGGAGACTATGTCATGGGAAGGGATTTGATCACTTTCTGTGAGTTTGTGTCTTGGCTGCGTCATGTCAAAGTGGAACCCATAGCAAGAGAAGTTGACAATGCAGAAAGTATATAGTGATATACAAGTTATAAATGTTTAAGTCCAAATTGCAATTGTGGCGGTTTCGATAAGTATTTGATACTCATTCTGTTTTATGAAAACAGAACCTGCTGCTTGAGATTTGCATAAAGGATCTAGGAAGACGTTGCGGAATGGTGGCAATCAAGGAGTTGATGCTAGCAACGATCTGTCTCTACATTTATCGTTTTGATTAGAGGATTTGAATAAGTTTTGTAATCGAATTAAGTGTGATTTTAATTAGTGTGTCTTGCTTATGTGAGACGGTTATTCATGTTAAAGACAATGGTTGTTCTATTTTCATGAGTGATCCTTTTTGGAAATCACAAGTTTTCGATTATAAGTGTATTATTCTTATTATAATCTAGATGATAAATTAGTTAAACATTTATAAAAATATGTGACATACTAAAATATCCATGTCGTGGTATTGTCGAATCTAGCCGCGGGCTTACAGGAGAAAAACTACCGACTAAGTCAGAGTCCTAAACTAATCCGGCTTGGGCTTTGTCTTGTGGGCTAAGTCTTCCGCAATACCAGCCGCCTTCTGGAACCTTCCTTAGCCGGATGGGCCTCCTGTGCTTCATCATACTGGGCCGCCCGATAAGCCGGAATTCGGCTTATCACCACTATGGGCCACCCTGGTATTCTGGCTTAACTCCATATCCGTGAGGGTACCCGTTCGGCATAACCCCAACAGTAGCCCCCGGAAAGCTTCAAGTACTTGTTCGGTTGGCTTCATCTTCCCGACAAAACTCCATCCGGGAAGTTCTTCATCCGTCTTTTAGTCTTGGAGCATTCCTAGAAACTTTGCAGAACATGCCGAACTTGTTTGCCAATCTCATAGTGCCGGCTTATTATGTCGGAGGAAACCACTTGAACACGTACCGACACGCGTCCGCCAATTTGACTACTCTGTCAGACTCAGTAGAGTGAGTGGAGAAGCATCTTTGAATGTAGGGGCTAACAGCGTTTTTCCCGCGCGAGAATCGAGGAGTCGAAGGCAACCAAACGTCTCACAACGGCTCGATCCGTGATGCGTGGCGAAAATCGTGTCTTCTGACCGTTGCGCGGATCTCGGCGCGTCCGCTATAAATGCCGGACGCCTCGCCTCCTCCGTAGTCACTCGCCATTCGCAACCCTAGCGCACACTTCCTCCAGATCTCAAGTTCTTCCTCCAAGCTCCATGGCATCAAGCGCTCCAAACTCTCCGGTGATTGAAGCAACACCACTGGCTTCGGCTCCGCCAATGGGCGGCTCTCTTTCCGCGGCCGCCGCCGTCTCCGAGCCATCCGCCGCCGCCACCGAGCCCTCCGCCGCTACAGCTGCATCCTCCCCGTCTCCGGTGGCCACCTTCGCCGTGCCAGGCCGCGATGAAGTGGCCTTTGCGAAAGCCACATCCGAAGCCGCTGCCTCTGCCACTCAAGCCCCCCTGGCTTCTGAAGCCACAGCCGAAGGAGCCAGTGCTGAAGAGGAGGATGAAGAGGAGGAAGCCGGCAGCAACAAAGGTGCTGCCAACAACCCGACACATAATTGGGTTGGCTCTGCTGTAGAAGAAGGCGAGCTCGAAAGCATGGCGGCTGATGGCGTCCTTCCTCCGGCATCTTCCACTTCGCCGGCTTGGAGATCCGCCTTGGACGATCCGTATCCAACCCCAGTCCGGGACGAGCGGGTACTTCTCTCCTCCCACGTCTCTAGGGGTTTTTCTTTGCCGCCGTCGGCATTTCTGATAGAAATATTCGACCACTACGGCCTCCAACTCCATAACATCACCCCGAACAGTTTGCTATACATCTCCGGCTTTGTAGCTCTATTTGAAGGTTACTTAGGTATAAAACCTAGGCTAGACTTCTTCCATAGATGCTCTTAGTCAAGAGGCAGACTGTCAACAAGGAGCTGCTAGTGGTCGGCTCAATCAGCTTCAACTGCCGCCGGGACATCGACTGGTACCCTCAGGTACCAATCGTTGATTCGGCAAAGGGATGGGCGTCGACCTTCTTTTACTGCAAGGACGTGGCACCGCCGAACCGGCTGGAGGGCCTTGCCCCTTTCACAGATATAGCCGGCACGCCCATGCCGTCCTGGACGAAGAAGCCGTCGGCGAAGATGCCGGCAGACCATGCCGCCATTCAGGCGAAGATTTCGGAGTTAACCTCCGGCTCTCCTCCCCTAACTAGGGAGGACACCATAATATGCTGGGTCAAAAGACGGATCCAGCCCCTCCAGCACCGTACCCGCCTTTTGTGCGAGTACACTGGTAATGCTGATCCCATGAGGACCAGCGAGAAAGACATGGATGAGGAGCTCTACCACGCGCGCCTCAACCGTCTAATCAAAGCCCGGCCCAACGAGGGTCGGCAATATGAAGAATCGATGCCGATGTTCATGGCATCCAACCCTCCCCCAAAGGTACTTTGCCGGAAACAAAGTTCAATTCTTTGAAGGGATTTTAGCTTTATAGCCACAAGCTGACTTGTTTTATTCCTCAGATTCCAGGCCTTTCTGCTACTGGATCAGCTGGCACGTCGTCGTCCAGCAAAGTGATCCAGCGTCCCGTTACTTTTTCTTCGGCTCAAGCAGAGAGCCGGAAAAGGAAGAGCCAGTCAATCACGATTGGCGCCAAGTCATCTGAAGATGACAATGCTCTCGCTGGGCTCAACATTCCCAGCAAGAAGTAAGTCGGCTGACAACATTTTCTTCTTGCTTTGTTATTGACCGGCATTGCTGAACTTGCCCCTTATATCATTGCAGGATAAAGAAGGGTGCACCCCTTAAATCATAGGTATGCGCCACGCGGAAGAAGGCGTCTCCCGCCGTAGCTCCTGCCACTCCGGTTCCAAAGCCGAACCCCGCCGAAGAGGGCGCCCGCACTGTGGCGGCAGGTCCTATCTTAGGGAGAGCCGGGACTACCCCTCCTTCGCAATGGACGGAGATGACGGGAAAGGTGACAACACCTCCCTCCCCACCAAGGGCTGAAGCTCCGGCTAATGATGCCCCGACTTTCCCTCCAATCAAGGCAGAAGCCTTTGACGCGGAGGGGTATATTAAGCCGGAGTTCATGAACCGGTTTATGCGCATCCCTCGGTTGCCCCGAAAGAAAGGAACCACTGTCAGGGACGACGAGCCGGACCAGACCAAAGCCTATGACACCCTTGATGTCATAGAGATCCTTGAGGACCAGCAGCAATACTTTACTAAGTCCTTTGATGCCGGCATGTCCCTACTGCACGAGCACTTCCAGGTAAATATCTTCCCCAGTAGCCCCCGAGCACTATGCCGGACTAAATTAGAGAAGATAGCCGACATAGTGGTCAGAGACAAATGCATCCACCTAGCCCCCGGCATTTAGAGTGCCTTCATGTAGCCACATTGTCATCAAGCTTTAGGCTTTTAGCAAAACTCCTTACGCAGATTCATCGAGAAATTGGCGCTGAAACCATCACTTCTTTGGGTTTGCGAAATCAGGAGATGCGCCGACTAAGGGCAGAGCTGGCAAACAAGGACACCATTATTGCCGGGTTTGAAGCAGACCGGGTCATGTATTAGGGTAACAATGCCGAAAAACTTTCAATTTCTTGCTTCCAGCTTTATTTGTCTGCTAACAATATGTTTGCCGCAGATGCCATCAACAAGGCCAAGGAGTTCGCAGACAACGTGGGAACCATCGACCAGCTCCACAATGAGAACATTGAGCTGAAAAAACTTAATGAATCGATGAAGACAGAATTGGAATCGGCTCAGAAAGCTCTTGTGCAAGCCGAGCAAAATCTAGAGACAGAGAGGCAACAAAGCAAAGATTCCCTCCGTGAAGTTCAGGACCGGCTTGACAAGCATCTGGACGAATCGCTGGCAATAGACAACCAGCTTCTGAGTAAGTTTTATACTTAAGAACTCATATTTGCTGCGCTTGTGTCTGCCTGCTTAACAAGTTAACTTCGCCTTTTACAGCTTCGGCCGGCTTGGGCCATGAACTGACAGCGGAGAACCGGCTTGACCAGATTTTGGAAATGGGGGAGGTTATCCCGAAGATACTTTCTTCAGGAAAGAATATTGTTGAAAAATTCTTTCCCGGCAACCCCGAGTCTTTGGCGAATCTGGCAGATTTGCCGGCCAAGCTGGACGAGGCAACTTCGTTCTTTGACGAACGACTCCGATCCAGCGCTCGCGGAGGTGCGAAGATGGCTTTGGGCTTGATGATGGCGCACTACCCAGAGGCTGAAGCTTGGCGGGTGGCATCCGGCTTTCCTCTTGAAAAGGAGGACGGCTCACCGCTTGATGACCAAGATCGCAAGAAGATTCTTCATTCCGTCTCCGGCTATGCCAGCAAGATTGCAAAGATGGTATCATTGACCACCATTTTCAAGGAAGTGCCGTGCCCGCCAACGCCCGTCCAATCAGATGATGATGGCGAGGAGGCGAACTGATATTAAAGCCGAATTTGCTCGTTCGAGCCGGCTTCCCTGAAAAATGTAAACTTTAGATGTAAGCAAGTCGAACAGTGTGGAATATTTTGTAAATAACTGTCTTTTGCCATATTTAACTTATCTACTTTTGCAATTTTGCAATTTTTTATGCCTCAGTTCAATCTGGCCTTGACACCTTAGCCTTTAAGTGCCAGCAAACCTATTGCGAAGCAAACTTGCTGGGCAACAGGGTACACAATGACCAATCTGTTTAGACCCAGATCAAGTGCCGCCTTTCGGTGCCGGAACACTTTGAAGCAACCCGGCGCAAAAAGCTATCAGACACATGTTATTTAGCAAAACTTTGTTTTTTCATCGCCTTAAGGCGGATCCAACAGAGAAGAGAGTTTACCAACCAGCAACACAGGCAATTTCGGGTAAACAGATAATATCAATAAGATCATTGGGAAATAAGGGATGGTACAGATTCTCGAATTCGACATGAGAGAAACCAATTTTTATTTCATGATCACATTGACATGGTTACAATAGAATTTGCTAAGTGTAAAAAGGACGTAGCTGAGCGATATTCCACGGACGTTTCGTCTCATCTAAGTCGTCATCTACATGCCTTTTCCTCTTTCGACCTTTCTTTCTGGGATCTTTCTTTGAATCCCTTAAGTCGAGGAGGTAATATGACCCGTTTTTCAGAACTTTGCTGATAACGAAAGGCCCTTCCCATGGCGGGGATAATTTGTGCTGTCGGCTTTGCACAAGCCGAAGCACTAAGTCACCCTCTCGAAAAGATCGACTCCGCACTCTACGGCTCTGATAGCGACGTAGATCTTGTTGATAGATGGCGGATCTTTGGAGAGCTAACTCTCTTTCTTCTTCGAGGATATCTAAGCCGTCTTGACGTGCTTCTTCTGCGTCTTCTTCGACGTAGGCTGCGACTCTAGGCGAATCATGGATCATGTCGGATGGGAGCACCGCTTCTGCGCCATAGACAAGGAAGAAAGGGGTGAAGCCGGTTGATCTATTTGTGGTAGTACGAATACTCCATAAGACCGCCGGCAATTCATCAACCCAAGCGCCGGCTGCTCGATGCAAAGGAGTTTCAAGCCTCGGCTTAATACCCTGCAGAATAATGCCGTTAGTGCGCTCTACCTGTCCATTGGATTGCGGGTGTGCCACCGATGCCACATCGAGTCGAATCTTTGATCGGCTGCAGAACTTCGCTAGCTCACCGACGGCAAAGTTTGTGCCATTGTCAGTGATAATGCTATGCGGTATGCCGAATCGAGTTGTAATCTCGACGATGAACTTTGTAGCTGTAGCTCCGTCGAGTTTCTTGATGGGCCTTGCCTCCACCCACTTCGTGAATTTGTCGACCGCCACCAGCAGGTGGGTTAAGCCTCCTCTTGCCGTCTTAAAGGGTCCCACCATGTCGAGCCCCCAGACCGCGAACGGCCAAGTGATAGGGATCGTTCGGAGCTCCTGAGCCGGCAAGTGAACCTGCTTTGCGTAGCGCTGACATCCTTCACAAGTCTTGACGATGTTGATAGCATCCTCTTTAGCCGTCAGCCAGAAGAATCCGTGCCGAAACGCCTTGGCGACTAACGCCTTTGCCGCCATGTGATGCCCACATTCGCCGGAGTGGATTTCTTCTAAGATTTGCCATCCTTCCTCTAGAGACGCATCTTTGGAAGATGCCGGATGTGCTCCTCTTGTAGAGTTGTCTGTCAATAATCGTGTACGCCTTTGCTCGACGCTCAATTTGACGGCTTAGCACCTCGTCGTCCTTAGGCAGTTTCTTATTAACCAAGAAATCAATGTAGGGTGTGGTCCAATCTGGGTTTATGTGGCACCCCCTTCTGACACAGGTCGTCAGAAAGGCGGTCGCCCCGTGCGCCAGCCCAGGATATCCGGACGCACGTTACGACAATGCAACATAGCAGAAATATCATTTCACAATCAGGCCCAGAGGGCTACAAATGGTTTACATGGCCATCAAGGCATGAGAGAATATCATGGCCAAGCATGGCACGGGACAGAGTTCAACTGGCAGCGGAAGTCATAGATTCGGCAACGGCTTGGAGGGACTCCATTCCACAGGCATCTGGCTGGGCTACTGATCCTAGCACGCTCTTGCTCCATCTCCTTGCGATAGTAGAAGATGAATCCTCTCAATGTCTGGCCACATGAAAAGCCAGTTTGAGTACGGTGACGTACTCGCAAGAAAACAACCACATGACATGAACAGTCAAGCAATCAGGCAATAAGTAGCCAGCAACGGAAATAATCGAAACCTGGCAAGTGTCTACTTACGGCAGTCCACGTGGGTAGCAACAAGGCATCACGACAAAATCATGGCATAAGCAAATAATGGGGTATCACCAGTACAGAGCCCAAGCCAGGTGGGGTTGGGTCGTGTACCGGAGATCACACAAAGAACTTACCTGTGACGAACAATGGATGTATCCATTGGTACCAATATTAAACGTCACCTGTCATCACCACAAGGCTCAACGGCCTTACCACGTCTGTCAAACTGCTAGGCCCACGGCCTCATATTTCCACTTTGGGCATGCACGGTTGACGTTGGCTCAAGCCTAACTCTAGGCTCCCAACGATCACACCGTCACCCCAAACACGGGTAACCATCCACGACTCAAGTAACATTCCCTGCATCAGCCTATTGTAATCAGGTTGTTTATCTTTCAAACCGAACTTAAGTTTAACCTCCGGACTCGACAAAGGACAATAGTGTGACCGACACTGAACTGTTCCATAACCTAGGAACAAGGCTAGCTGCTAGTTGATACACTCTCGAGAGGTTGCAGTTACCACTCATCTAAATGCACCTTGCTTCATGACGGCAAGATACACTTACACAACCGTTCACGCTACCCAGACACTCCCTGTATAGCTACCGACATAACTCTATGTCTTAGGACGAAGTGAATCCGGCACGTCCCCAACTCATGAGCGACGCCTTGCTCCGGAACCTTCACAAGACTAGCCCCGACCACAACTATGCAGTAACCGACTAGACTTGCCAAGTGGGTAGCATCAAAGGAGGCTTGATAGGTTACATAGGTTATGGCTCTCCCATTTGGGCGACAGTGGTAGTGCGTTCAAGGTTCAGATTGGTGGCACTATGGACTGACCACATCGAAGTTTGGAGGGTTGGTTTATTTAATCCAGTTTCTTTCAACAACAAATCCAAAAACAGAGGATTAGTCCAACACAATAAAGGATTAGTCCAACACAACAATTATAAAATCATATCAACATGAAACAGATTAGTCCAGTACAAAACAATAATACCATATCAACATGATACAGAAACAAACTGCACACAATGGTTCAAGCAGTATGTAGTTAGTTCAATCAATGGTTAGTTCCAACCGGGCGATGGCGCAGGTAACTCCGGCCAGTGACAGCCACAGGTTGAGTAAAAGAAAATAACAAAATCAACCGGGCGAGGACGGAGATATCTCCGGCCAGTTGCAGCCACGGGTTGAGTAAATAAATACGCACACCCCACTCTACGGAAAGTAGACGAGATTCAATCCACGTGGGCGGAGCCCGACATGTATTTAGTCGCCGGCCGGAACTCAACCCACACTTTTGATGGGTTTATCGTATTGCAGGAAAGTAAAGGTACATGAAATAATAATACTGAAAGTAGGCGAGATTCAATCCACGTGGGCGGTGCCCAACATGTATTTAGTCGCCGGCCGGAACTCAACCCACACTTGATGGGTTTATCGTATTACAGGAATGGAAACAAAGCCACGATATCTCGTGACGCACAGTTGGCAGGAGGTAAACAAAGCCACGATACCTCGTGACGCACAGTTGACGGGCGATATTAAGCAATAAAATGCACCGAGATGACAGGGTAATATGCAAACAACTAAACACCGCTTGAGTGTTCATAGCAAGTGGTTAGCTTGCCTCCGGAGGTCGACGCCATTTGTCTTGAGGGTCACGGACACTTCGCGGTTTAGGGTATCGGTTTGCCGGTACCACGGAATACCTATACATGCATACGCGGGTGCTGAGCATATAAACATTTTACAAAAATGTGAAACCTATACCACTGGATAGAGCTTCTCAAATCATAAATTTAGAAATTTGAATCACCTCAAACGGAGCTACGGTTCAAAAGTTATGGCTCGGCGACGTTTAGCTATCTGCCGCTCTCTTCTGGAAAAAAAAACGGAACAGGCTGATTCTGACTGGGCTGGGCTGGTGGCGCAATCCACCGAAAACGCGTCTTCACTGCGGGGAGACGTATTCCGCCGGAATGCGCCCCCACTTATCCAGCGTGGCGGCTGGGCCAGGCCGGGCTCACCCGCCAGCGGCACAAGGGAGCCACGCTGGCAGCCAGCTGTCCTCCTCCTTCCCCGCGTCGTCCAAGCTCAGGAGGGAGCCCGACACGGCTCAGGCAAGTTCGGTCGCCGACCGTCGCCGTTGCTCCAGTGGGCGCCGCGGCCACCAATGGCATGGGGAGGAGCGCCCCGCTGCGCCGCTCCCGAGGAGGGAGGTCACGGGTAAGGGGGGGCAGGGGAGCGCCACCTCGGATGCGCGCCCGGCGAGCTCGTCGGCGGCGGTCGATGATGATGTCGTGGCTATGGGGCACCATTTCGCGAGCCGATGGCACCGGAAGAACCGGAAGAACAAGAGGAGTCTCTCCACACGTTTAATCGACAAATGATCCTCAAAATAGCCCGCTACGATCCAAGGACCCGCGGCTACGATTTCGGCCACCACGGTCGAGATTGAGTCACATTCGCCAGCTAACTATGCAGGGGGTCCAGGGGAGGGAGGGAGAGGAGAGGGTGCGCGCGGAGAGGGCTCGGGGCTTGCTTTTATAGGGCTTGGGGAGGAGACAGCGGCCACGAGGTCTCGGCGGAGGACACGGGGTGACGTGCTCAGGGCTATCGCGACGGGACGACGGACAATTCGTCGACGGTGTAGCGCGAGGCATCGCTGGACGACGGGAAACACGGGGTATCGGATAAGCTCGAGGCTTTGGCGAGGGGACCCACGGCGGTGCTGTTCCGCGGCGTCGGCTTGCGGCGGCGTCGAGCTGGAGAGGGCGAGGTGTCGGGCGGGATTCCCGGAGGGCACAGGGTAAGGGGTCACCTGCTGGGCACGGAACGGAACGGGGTGGAGCTCAACGGCGTCGGGCAGGAAGGGGCGGCTCTGCCTGGTCTGGACATGCCATCGGTGACCATGCCAGCCACCATGCCGACATCGGCATTGAGATGGTCCTCTCAGAACATGGCTCCAAAATGGAAATCAATCGCGTCACTCTGCGCCAAACTTTGAGACCTAACTAAACCTAGTTGAAAGTTTCGGCTGGTTTGCAACTTTGTCCGAACAAAAATTCAAAAACAGCAGGTGACACCAGGTGTTCGATGAAATGATGAAGGCTTTGCACAACTCAGAAAAATCCCCAAAATTTACAGTAGGTTATAATGGGTGTAGATAGTGTGTATATGGAGTTTGAGCTCAATTGGATGCATAGAAGGTGGACTAATAAATAGGTGTCCGAAAAGGGCCCTAATGGCATGGGTGTGCTAAATGTGCTTCCTCAAATGATCTTGATCTTATATTGGGTATATGGTGTGGTGTATGGGGGGTTGCCATTTTGGCAAAGTGGCAAGGCCAAATGAATTTTGTAGCTAGGGGTTGCTTTGGAAATTGCTATTGGGCATGAAAAAGGCATTACAAATGAAGTACCTCAAATAATGCTCAAATGAGGTTGGCCCAATGAAGTGAAATGTTCAGGAGGTTAAATTAGGCATATCCACCAAATTGCAGAATTTTTGGATGAGTGGAGGGTGTCTGAATACTTATTGGACTGGAAATGGCATAATAGCGGATATGATTTAACCGAGGGTTTTTGCATTGGACTATGGAATATTTTTTCATAGGATGGATGTATAAGTATGAGGGAACCATATGGTAGCTTGGTAGAATTTATCTTAAGATATAATTGGGGTGGTGGCTTTTGGTGGGATAGACGGAAGGGTTTTGGAACACTGGAGTGGCATCGAGATGTGGTGGGGATTGATAAGATCAAGGTTTATTGGGAAATCTCCAAGTGAGCAAAACCAAAGTCAATTCAAAGACCAACAAGTGGAAGAAAAGAGTTTGGAAACAGAAAAAGTTTTTCAGGCGGGAGAAAAACATCACTAACATTAGGGACGAATTTTCGGGATGTGACAGTTTACCAAGCACACCTGAACTGATTCTACCGACAAAGGGTAATCTTCATCGCCGCCTTTGATGGACGGCTTGTGAAGGTGATGGAGGAATACGTCTGGTGGCACCGCCTTTTTCTTGGATCCTATTCTGGCCAAGGCATCAGCAGCTTCATTGTCATCTCGGGAGATATGTCGAACCTCTAAGCCGTCAAAACATCGGCTGAATTCGTCGACTGTTCTTCTGTATTCCGCCATTGTGGGACTCTTCGTGTCCCTACATCCATCAAGTTGCTGCACCACCAGATCCGAGTCGCCATAGCAAAGGATGCGCTGTACTCCCAATTCCTTAGCCATGTGAAGACCATGAAGGAGAGCCTCATACTCTGCTACATTGTTGGTGGCATTGAAGTGGATTCGGAGGACATAACTGAGATTATCACCCTTAGGCGATTTTAGGACTACTCCAGCCCCCGAGCCCTCCTTCATCTTCGAGCCATCGAAGTGCATTATCCAGTACTGAGAATCCGACAAAGGTGTGCTTTCCATGGCCTCTGTCCAATCTGCAACAAAGTCGGCTAAGACCTGAGATTTGATGGCGGTCCTTGGCTTGTACTGTATGTCGAAAGCTGCTAACTCGATGCCCCATTTGGCGACTCGACCCATTGCGTCGGCATTGTTGATGATTTCCCTTAATGGAGCCTTGCTGACCACCGTGACTGTGTGATCATGGAAGTAATGACGCAGTTTCCTGGCGGCAAAGAATACGCCATAGGCTAACTTCTGGTAGTGGGGATAGCACTGCTTTGAATCTGAGAATACCTCGCTAATAAAATAGACGGGGCGCTGATCCGGCCATTGCTTTCCCTCTTCCAGGCGCTCAACTACAATGACGGCACTGATAACAAAGTTTGTGGCCGACAAATAGAGCAAAAGTGGCTCTCTTTCCCTTGGAGCCGCCAAGATTGGAGCATGCATCAATGTATACTTCAGCTGGGCTAAGGCTGCTTCTGCTTCCTCCGTCCAGACGAAATTATCCGACTTTTTGAGGAGTTTGTACAGAGGCAAAGCTTTATCTCCAAGCCGGCTAATGAAACGGCTTACAGCCGCGGTGGAACCCGTAAGCCGCTGTATGTCCTTCAGACAAGTCGGCTTCTCGATGTTCTGAATCGCCTTTATCTTTTCCGGGTTAACTTCGATTCCTCTTTGGGAAACAATGAAGCCCAGAAGCTTGCCTGCGGGTACACCGAAGACGCATTTTGCCGGATTAAGCTTCATCTGGTACTCCCTTAAGTTTGCAAAGGTTTCCGACAGATCGACGATGAGATCGCCACACTTCTTCGACATGACTGCAATGTCGTCCACATAGACATGGACATTGCGGCCAATTTGCTTGTCCAAACACCGCTGAATACACCTTTGGTAAGTAGCACCAACGTTCTTTAAGCCGAACGACATTGTGACATAGCAATAATTGCCATATGGCGTAGTGAAGGATGTCTTAATTTGATCTGACTCCTTCATCTTTATCTGATGGTAACCCGAATAAGCGTCCAGAAAACATAGCATCTCTGAGCCGGCAGTTGAATCAATGACCTGATCAATGCGCGGTAAAGCGAACGGATCCTTAGGGCAGGCTTTGTTTAAGCCGGTGAAATCAATGCACATACGCAGCTCAGAGGTGTTCTTCTTTGGGACTAGCACGGGATTTGCCAACCAATCAGTGTGGACAACTTCACGAATGAATTTGGCGGCTGTGAGCCTTAGGATCTCCTTTCCAACCGCCTTGCGCTTCTCAGTTCCGAGTCGACGAAGGCCTTGCTTGACCGGCTTTGCGTCCTTATTGACTTTTAGGGAATGTTCGGCAAGTTTCCTTGGGACACCTGGCATGTCAGATGGAGACCAGGAAAATATGTCCCGGTTCTCATGGAGAAACTTGACGAGCTGGCCTTCCTATTTGTCGTCGAGACCGGTACCGATGATGGCCTCCTTTGTCGGATCATCCTTTGAGAGGTTGATTTTCTTGGTGTCATCCTTTGGCTTGAAGCTTGAGTCGACTTTAGAGGACGGCTTTTCAGTCGCCGGCATCTCATCGGGACCAATTGTTTTCTTGAGATCCTCCAACTCCTCCCTGCAGATTGCTTGTTCAGCATGGACGGCATTGGAGGCCTCGCATTCTTTGGCTTTCTTGAAGTCTCCCTTAACTGTGATGATGCCATTGGGTCCCGGCATTTTCAGCTTGCTGTAGATGTAGCAGGGCCGAGCCATAAACTTGGCGAAAGCCGGACGTACAAAGATTGCATGATATGCACTTCTGAAGGGAACCACCTCAAAAGAGACGTCCTCAGTCCGAAAGTTATCGGCTTCTCCAAAGGTGACCTTCAGGGTAATTTGCCCCATCGAGGAAGCTTGTCGTCCTGGCACAATCCCATGAAACTTCATAGTACTGTGGGTGAGTTGCGACTCGGAAATACGCATCCTCTTTAACGTTGCGGCGTAAAGTATGTTGATACTGCTGCCGCCATCCATGAGTACCTTTGTCAACTTGTACTTGTCGACTATTGGGCTGACGACTAAGGCGTAGGTGCGCTTTGCAGGAACTCTATCCGGGTGATCGCTGCGATCCCATGTGATGGGTGTGTCGGACCAATCCAGATATTGAGGAACTGCGGGCACCGTAGCGTTGAGTTCTCGCCAAGCCGCCTTTTCTTTGCGTGAAGAATCTGTTGCCATGTTGACAATGAGACTTTTGGCATGCTTAGGGAATTTGCTGCCTTTTTCTTTGGAGGCAGCGTCATCCGACTCTGAAGCAGCTTCCTCCTTCTCTTTGTCGTCCTTCCTGGACTTGCGCTTGTTTCTTGACTTGCCGGCTTTGGGGTCCTTAGCGATGTCTCGATTAATGTGACATTGCTGGAGCGTATGGGAAACTTGTCCCATCTGGCCTGAGATGATGGACACAGGGGTTGTGCTTGATGTCGTCATACTTCACCGCTGGTGGCTGGGATGATTGGTTATTTGCCGGCTTCTTGCCTTGCCACTTGCCATTGCTTGAGCCACCCTTTCCAAAGGCGGCAGCGACCTCATGAGAAGGGCCGGCTTGGTCTTCAATCTTCTTTTTCCCGGACTCGCGTCGGCGGCTTTCGGCATCCTCCCTGTTGTCATCATCGGCGGCGGCGTACTTGTTTGCACAAGCGAGTAAGCCTCCCAAAGTTTCCGACTCGTCGCTGTAGATCATGAAGCGGAAAGTCGTCCCCTTCCTCAGAGATTGCTTGAAAGCGTGGATTGCCTGAGTTTCTGAGACGCCTTCGCAAGCGTTCTTGATTTCACTCCATCATGAGACGAACTCACGGCTAGACTCGTTCCTTTGCTGCACGCACCGCTGTAAGTCGAAAATCGACTTTGGGCGCTTATATGTGCCCTGGAAGTGCTGGATAAAAACACGCTTCATGTCACTCCAGGTATGAACTGTCCTTTCGGGCAGACCTTCAATCCACATGTGTGCCGTCCCGGTTAACATCAAGGGAAAAAATCACACTGCCGAGTCGGCGCTGCCTTGATATATGTCGCAGGCACTAACGTAATCTGAGAGCCAGGTTTCAGGATTAGCCGTACCGCTATACTTCTCAACCATCTTTGTTACGTTCGACAAAGTGGGAGGTAAAATTTGCTCTCTGATTGTTCTGCCAAAACACTTGGGGCCGAGGTACTGGGCATCTCTGGCCGACTTCCTCTCCTCGATTAGGCTTCGAACATCATTGGCTGGTGGCGGTTTAGCAACCGACTTTTCTTGTCTTGGTTCTTCCCTGTGACGGCTTTGGCTCGCCCGGCTTGTATTAACGCGGAGGGCTTGGAGTCCTTTGTTGTCGTGGAGGGGGTATGTATTTGGAAGGGTTATCTCCCTCTTTGCGCGGTGGAGGCGGCGGTGGAGGTGGCATATGACCTCTGTTATCCTCCCTTTGGGGTTGATTTTCCCCTTCACGTCGTCGCTCCTGACGGGGTTGCGCCGCCTTTTCCTTGCAAGGGTCCTCTTTTCGCTCTCGGCTCCGATGTCTTTCCCGACCAGCCTCACGATGGCGTGAAGAACCTGTCCGAGACTCCGCACCTCTAGGCTGCTTGTCCTTCGGATCCTTGCTGCCTTTGATGTGACTACTTGAGCCGGCCGGGTCATCGTCTGGGTCGGCCGGGGCAGCAGCTATTGGCTTGTTGGCGGTTGACTTGCAAAGGCGAGAATCGTCAACAAGCCGTCCTGTTTTGACTTGCGAATCGTTTTGCTGCTGCTGCGCAACCTCCAGTAGATAAGCCGAATACTTAAGCCGAGCGTCACGATCCAATGATTTATCGAACATGACCTCTTGGGCAGCCTCCATGTTCTTGGCTGGGGTATTGAAGTAACACAGATTTGTCACCAGGTCACGTCGGTGGTGGTACTTCCTCCAGACTGAATCTACATGATCGGCTTCCCACTTGCTGCGGAAATCCAACCTCTTATGCAGGTTCTTATCACGAGCCGGACGGAAAACATCGTCAGCCCCCTTTTCTCTCTGCTTTCGGATGAACTCCGTTTCCTTGTTTGTGAGCTCAACCTCACGCTCTACTATCTAGGTGGCTTGCTCCTCAAGTAGGGCGCGGCGCTTCTCAATGTCGTCCAACGATGCGTTCGGAGGGAGTGGCGTTAACAATTGCTTGTAGCTTGCCATTTTTCTTTCGTGCTCCCTCTCCGCCGCCTCGCTGGTCTTAGCGTCAATGTCGTCTCCTCCAGCCGACACTCTATCTGTCCCCTTCAATGGAGCCAGTGGCGGCACAAAATCCACCTTGAGGTTTCCGGCTTGCGGAGTTTTTCTTCGCCATTGGCGGCTTTCGAGGTGTTGGGGTCGTCATTAGGATCCGTGACGTTTCCCATCAAGACCTCGACAGGGCGTCCCAAGCAGGAGGCAACCTTCCGACTGAAATCGTCAGATTCTCCTTCAGATTCAGGGTCTTGCTCCATAGGAGCGGTGTCCACTGATCCGGCTTCTGAATCTGCCTCCATCTGCAAGGCAGGAAGGATTGACGCAGGTAGTGTCGTCGACTCGTTTGAGCCGGATTCTCCAGCCATGCCGACGAAGTGGAAACCTGGCGCCGCCCCTGAGGTTGCGTCATCTTCGGAATTCTCATCGTCAGCATCAAACGCTAGATCCAGATCAGCTAGCTCCTCAGAGTCCAGGTCCGATCCGTCTTCAAAGTTGTAGGGGTGGGCGGTGGGCAAACTCGATGTGAAACCGAGATCGTCCAAAGCCTGGGCGGTGAAGCCGACGAAGATGTCGAAGCCGCCGATGGAGACAGTGGACCAGCCGGCGGGATCCTCCTTTGCCGGCGTCCAGAGGCCATCGTAGAAGACGTGGCCGGCTCCCGATTCGTCGAAGTAGCTCACCATGCCGACCGCGATGGTGTCGCCGACTCCGCCTGCAGCTCATGGACAGATCGAAACCCCAGAGGTCTCCTGCCCCACGGTGGGCGCCAACTGTCATGGTATTCTCGAATCTAGCCGCGGCAGGGGTGCCATCGAGCTAGGTAGAGCGAGGGGTTTTGGAGAAGTTGGGGATTCCGGGTTCGGGATGGACGCAAGTTTACCCAGCTTCGGATCACACGACGGTGGCGTGATCCTACGTGCTGCGTAAATCACTATATAGGCAATATCGCCGAGTTACAGTGAGATCTCGTCGAGATTGAGGTTCTCGTCAAGATGGCTTGTATCAAGAGTGCGTGCCCTAAGGCGTCCCGTAGGCCGACTTATAAAGGCGTCCGGCCTAGGGCTTACAGGAGAAAAACTACTGACTAAGTCAGAGTCCTAAACTAATCCGGCTTGGGCTTTGTCTTGTGGGCTAAGTCTTCCGCAATACCAGCCGCCTTCTGGAACCTTCCTTAGCCGGATGGGCCTCCTGTGCTTCATCATACTGGGCCGCCCGATATGCCGGAATTCGGCTTATCACCACTATGGGCCACCCTGGTATTCTGGCTTAACTCCATATCCGTGAGGGTACCCGTTCGGCATAACCCCAACAATCCAAAACTTAATAATGACAATTGTTTTAGTCGTGCTAAAGATTGAATAAACATTTTGATGTTTCATCAATGCGCCTTATTGAAGGAGTATGACTAAAATGCCACCCTTTGGAAGTGTGTCATGACTTGCCGAAAATAAAACACAAGTGTTGGTTGTATTTTCAGCAAATGTTAGATGTCATTATTTTGTGTACTCCATCATAAATGAAATGATTAAATAGGTGTATTTATTCGAGTTATGATATTTGATGAGATCAAATAAATTTCTGGAGTTTAGGACATTAAGTTAACAAGAAAATTGAGTCTTTATGATTTGATCAAAAGAGACAAAATATTTGAGTTATATGTTAGTATGTGGACTTGTGAGAAGTGTTATCACAAATTACAATATTTAGAATATTTCAAAGGTGTTTGATATGTCCTAAGATATTGTAATCACACACTATTTGATATTGTGTGGTCTCAAAGAAGGGTTTTATTTCGGGGTTTAATAATAGCATTTAGATTTATTTGATAAACACTCGGTTTAGAAATAACGATCTATTTAATGATTCGCATAAACATTTTTCATATGAGTTATGAGAAAAGCTGGTTTCATTAATTATGAGATAATTAGAGACTATTGCGAATAATGTTGTAGTATATTCATAAGTATGACTATGAATGTGATTCCACAATATGTGACTAAAAGGGGCAAACCAATTTGTTGGTTCTGCTAAGTGTTTTAGTGGTTTTATCGTGAAAAGGTTTCATGGATAAAAGAATTGATGGAATAAAAATGGAAAAGCTAAAACCTTGCTTGTTTATGTATCAAGTGGCACATATGTAAAGTGCTATGTTGGTTAAAACTTGACACATAAAGGAATTAATGATGGTGATCATTGAATTTCGGTTTAGCTTGTCTAAAGAGAAGTAGGATTCAAGAATATAAAGTTTTGTCAGGTTACAAAATAATATTCATGATTTACTTGTCATGTTTGAGAAACAAGACATACCTACGAAACTACAAAGAAGAAATAGAAGCCTTAAATACGAAAGTGACTAAGAGTCATCCAATGTTAAGTTTAAATCTCAAAGTAATTGTTACTTGATTTTGTGAAAGCATTGTTTCACATATTTATTCCTCAAAAGGGTTTTGTAGAGAATAAATAAAACTTAAAGCTAGCAAAGTACTAGCATTTCGTATAAAGAGTTCTCGATATTAATAGTTAATTAAGAATTTTGGAGGTGTCCAAAATATCGAGAAAGTGCATAAGAAACTGAGTGGAATCTAATTAACATATGTGGTGACATATATTAAGTTAGAGCAGAAACTATTTTCCATGATCAAAATATGTGGTGACATATGTCTGAGTGGGAGCTAATTAATCATGGTCAAATATAGAGATAACATATTTCTGAGTGGGAGCCAAAGTGGTTTCACAATTTAATATGTGTATGGTGTATATTTGAGTGGGAGTTTACAACATCTTGTTTGTGTGAAATGGAGATTTCATAAATGTTGTAAATAAGTCAGGAACCAACGTATAACTTGTGAAGTTAGTTTTGAACGTCAAATATCTATGGAGATAGATGTATCTATGGTGGATAGATATGTTTGATAACATTATGTCAGGATGTTTTACCTAAGTAAGATTTTGAAGGAGTTCAAAATGGAACAAGAGAAGAAAGGTTCATCTGCTTGTGAGAAATAGGTGAAACATTGAGTTGATAACTCAGTACAAAAATAATGGTTGGAGGATATGTTAGTGTTCGCTATGAATTGTTCATAGGACTGAAACATATAAGAACCATGTATTTGTATTTGATGATATGTGACCCAAGTTCTTGGTTAGAAGAATGTGTTAGGATGAGGAGTCATTTTAACATAAAGATGAGATAAAGGAATCTAGAGATTGGTAGACTTGGTTGAAGTCATAAAACCAAACTAGATTGGGGATCTCATAATAGCAGAAGCGCAGCGAA
Source organism: Puccinellia tenuiflora (assembly GCA_012064385.1). NCBI lineage: Eukaryota > Viridiplantae > Streptophyta > Magnoliopsida > Poales > Poaceae > Puccinellia > Puccinellia tenuiflora. The sequence continues at coordinate 856,823 of QRDG01002430.1, read as the reverse complement.
AGCATGATCGGAAATATCGAAGTGACATGGGTGCACTGTCGGTTTGTGAGTCTACAACATATAGGAGTATACTAGCACACATGCCCGTGCGTTGCAACGGGAGAAAAAAGAAGAATTACAACGACACATGGTTGGATAAGATCAATTGTGGCGACGGAATCACGGAACAAGATCAGTCAGCACCTTTTGCTCTATCTAAACGAGCTCAACATAACTTCAAGATTCATCAAAATGTTCCCTACCATGACATAAATATAAAACCAATGGGTCAGAAGAAATAACTCGAAGAAAATAAACATATATGTTTTGTGCTTTCTTGTAACAGTGTGTATATGAAATAGACTATAAATAAAATTTTATTGGTTGATCGAACTAAAAAATGTTCAGTTCCTGCAAATAAAGAACACCAAAAGGAAATGTATTCATCAAACTAACGTTGATATTAAAGCACTACTCTGGGACTGTCATAGCATGAGGCAACCATATTAATTAAACAGAGCAATTCCTCCATATGAAAATCTTTGACCTGGACAATGCAAATCTCTATCCGTATTAACTTAAGGTGATAGAAGCGAGTTGGATCAAAGTACAAATAGAATGATTAGCTAAGAGCATGCCATTTTTTTTTCTAATTTGAGGATCATTCGAAAGAAGCAGAATTGTAACTGACTTCTGCATCCTAAAATCGAATTTTGCTACACGAGGGTGATGGATTAAACATGTGATATGGATTTTATCAATCACAACAGATATCAAGCAAGGGTCTTTGTAATTAAAACATATATCTTACGGCACCGATAAAACCAGAATTGTTTGAACTTAAGCGTTGCTACGGAAACAAATGCAAGAACATCCCAGAAGGTTGTCATGATTCAGGCACTCTGCTATCTCTCACTAAAGGGGTCTATTGCTTTGAAATAGACCTGCAAGGAAGTCATGATAAGAGCCAGGTTCTAAAACTCAAGTCACTGAAAAAAATATTAGGTGAATTAAGCCAGCTAGTGAGAACCATCATGCTGGCAAGCAGGCCATAAAGAAAAATATTTATCTCCACATCATGATAATATTTGACATAAAATGCTGAAAACGGTGCAAGTATTAGAGGCTCATAAATTTGTACATTTTTAGCTAGTCGATCAGAACATGAACACCATGCATGTGTTGGATCAAAACCGCATGAGGTTCATCATTTTATTTCATGTCATGTACAGGTCAGTATTGGCATTTGGATGGTGGTCACACTCTTTTGCACTGACATATAGCTAATTTCCCTTGCAAACATAATTATGAAGGGATTCTAACCAGTTTCAAAACTTTGAGGGACCTGCATAATTTTCTCTTGACATCAATTTTAGAACATTGTATAACATTCCATCAGAGAAGCTCTCTTCTTCATAAATGAACTTGTCACCCTCACAGCTACTCCTAGTCTCCTAGACGGCCAAATGTTTAACCATGGCAATACAAATGGAACAATAAGTTCAGAAGTAGATCAAATGGAGCAGATGATTGTATGATCAGAAAAATTACCTTCTCCGCCTGCAATAAGGGAGAGAGCATGTGCATGACAATATTGCTTTCGTTTGATACCCTCAACAAACGTTACCTGCAAAAGTTAATGTAGATTAAGAGGAGCTATCAGTTCATTCTACAAAATGATGCATTGCATTCATCCTAAGTCATTTGAGGTGATAAGTTTCTACAGAGGGGAACCAGGTCACTACATCAATTAGTAGCACGCATGACATAACTTCGTAGTAAACTATTATTGTTGATCATAGAAATTGCAAAATGTTCCCAAGAACTGGCATTCCAACGCGAACTTGCGCACCCACACACTCAATTCACAGTTCCTACCAACATTTTGGCAAACAGAGGGACCCTCTGGCCAATAATGTTAGCAAAGATTTGCAGGGCATGCTACTGCTATGGCTGCAAGCAGACATACTCTACGAACCAACATATGATAGTATACTCCTGGAGGAAACTCTAATATGAAAATACCAACAATTATCCACCAGAATAATCATTGGTTTGGTAGTAATTGGTAAGAAATATCAACCATTGACACATACTCCCTCCGTTCCAAAATACTTGACTTCCACTTGTCTACATGTGAATGTATCTACATAGTAAAAGATGTCTAAATGCATCCGTATCTAGACAAATAAAAGTCATCTATTTTGGAACGGAGGGAGTATATAGGAAAGAGCTCTTAATGAACATTCAAGAACTGAGATATTAACACACGAGGATCCTCTCATCAATAAGCTTTGCACTACCTGGATCATGACGGACATGACCTCCAGCAGCATCTTCATAGCCTCAGAGATAACACACGTGACACGGATCCCCCGAGTCCTCTGCCCTGAATTGAAATGGCGGTCTCGGTCTCAGAGCGCCCGGTGGCAGCGCGCTTGTTCTTCACGACGGCGTCCGACACAGCTGCTCGGGCGCTGGCCCAACAGCCAGCTCGCCCTATGACGGTGTCCTCCGGCGCGGCCTTCCCGTGGCATGGCCGCGGCGTCTAGCGATCTCAATAATCCAAGCCTATTTTTTCTTTTCTTGCCAACACATGTATGCACAAGTGCACAATAAGGTCTACTGATAAACGTTTCTCCAGGTTTCATCTAGCAGCACATCTAAACAATACTTACCCGGATAGAAATCGAGCACATCTGCATACGCAACACGAGTAGTAGGCTCGTCTCATCACGGTGAGAAGCCTGGAATGGTTCTTTTCTGTCAAATTTTTGATAACCACCGTAGCTGCCCAAACAAGCAGCAATTCAGTTCAGCAGTGGCAGATAATTCAATTGAGTAGCGGCAGTAGTACAGTTCAGCAGCGATCAGTTCAGTTCGGCAGCAACTTAGCACCAGCGCGCGCACAGGAGGGACGCACAGTAAGAACGCTAGCCAGGGAGAGCCGGAGAGGAGAGGTGAGGCGAGCTGGGAGCGAGCACTGGGCGGTGGCGCGGCGGAGTCTAGTTGCGGAGAAGTCCAGGCGGCGCTGGAGGACGGGAACTAAATGTTGAGAATCACCGTGTCCCGATTCCCGACCAATGGGGCGTCCTCTCGCGCGCGGAGCAAGCGAGGCTTGTGGAGGCAGTGAGCGGGCACAAGGCAGGAACCAGAGGAAACACTGAACTGGGCGAGAACCGCCGCGAAGGACATCCTGAGAGGTAGCACGAGGTCCTCTGCGCCGTTACCAGTGAGCCCTTGCTGCTGCCGCCGCCGGCCCCTCCTCCCCGAATGGATAACGATCGTCGCAGCAGCAGCATCATGTGAAATCAGTTGTGCTTCCGGGAGCGCCGGGAGGCTGAGCCGATAGACGACGCCGAGAAGGGCGCCTCCGGCGAGTAGCCGGCGACATGGGCGGAAAGCGAGGGCGGCGGCGAGAATCATCGATGTGGGGATGGCACGAAATCGGTTGGAGGAGGGATTGTGGAGGCAATCTCGATCCGGGCCGATGAGATCGCGGGGAAGATCTTTGGGAATCACAGGAGAAAGACGTTGGCGTCAAGGAAAGATGTACGTAGTAGATCAGAAGAACGCGACTCAGATCTGAAGAACACAACATCTCACATCGCCTCAAATCCGGCTGCCATGGCTAGAATAAAAAGGGGTAGAAGATGTCACCGGTTGGTCCAGATCTGGTTTACTGGGGACTTCACGGCCACTCATCCATTCCTCGTTTCTCCGCTCTGGCCATGGATGGAAGAAACAGTGGCACCATGGTCCATCGAGAAAGAGGAGGCGACCGCTGCTCCACCGGCCGGGGGAGGGCGGCGACTCCAGTGGCCAGTGATCGATGGGTGGCGGGCTGGCCGGTGATGTTCTGCTCGGGAGGAGGGGTCGCTCGGGGAGAGAAGAAAAACAGCGAACCGGTACCGTGGCATATTGTGTGTAATATGTAATTTGGTGGAGGGCAAAACGGTAAAATTCATGACGGACCGGAAGAAGGCTTGTTGCTTTTATTATTAGGTATAGATGATTAAATTCAAGGATTAAAAGATATAATATTATGGTTTGAGAAAGTTTGTTTCAAGACTGAGTGAGTTCCGGGTGCACATGCTATGTGAAAGTCCTCTTGACTGATCATACGTCATGTAGGCATAAAAGGGAAACAAAAAATCTCACTCTTTAACCAAATATATTATTCATCATACGATGATGAGGTTTATCATGTGATGATAAGAGGTTTATCATGTGATGATAAAGTAATGTCAAATTAGGTGACTGTATAGTACAGAACACGGACAGAACCTCTTCCACGAGCAAACATGATCAGCACTGAGACTCCATGAGTGTTAGACACCATGAGTATTGGATCGAGAAAATGTAAACTAGATTATTGACTCTAGTGCAAGTGGGAGACTGTTGGGAATATGCCCTAGAGGCAATAATAAAATAGTTTATTAGCATATTCATGTTTTGGTAATAGTTTATTATCCATGCTATAATTGTATTAACCGGAAACATAATTCATGTGTGGAATATAAACAACCAGTTGTCCCTAGTAAGCCTCTACCGGACTAGTTCGTTAGTCAAGATATGGTTAGAGTTTCCTAACCATGGACTTGTTATAGTCACTTGATAACGGAGTCATATCATTAGGAGTAATGATGTGATGGACAAGACCCAATAATAAAGAGTTGCAATTGATCGTGTCACACAGTTTCATTGCCAATGCTTTTAGTATGCCAAGTATAGTTTCCTTATACCATGAGATTATGTCACTCCCGTTTACCGGAGGAATACTTTGTGGACTTCAAACGTCACTTCGTAACTGGGTGATTATAAAGGTGGTTTCAGGTATCTCCGATGGTATTTGTTGGATGACATGAATCAAGATTGGGATTTGTCCTTTCTTGTGACGGAAAAGATATCTCTGGGCCCTCTTGGTAATATAGCATCAGAAAGGTTGCAACCATGTGATTAAGTGTTAATCACGGAGATCCTATATTATGGACGAGTAAAGAGAATTTGCCAGGTAACGAGATAGAACTAGATATGGAGATATCGACGATCAAATCTCGGGCAAATTAAATATCGTAAGACAAAGGGAATCGTATATGAGATTAAGAATCTCCGGCATCGTGGTTCAATCGATAAAGAACTTCGTTGAATATGTAGGAGTCAATATGGGTATCCCGTTCCCGCTATTGATTATTGATCTGATCATGTATGCATGTTCTCGAACCCGTAGGGTCACACACTTAAGGCTACGATGTAGCTAGGGTTTTAGTGAGATAAGTAAATGGTGTAATCAAATGTTGATTCGGTGTCTCAGATGAGATCCTAGATATCACGAGGAGCTCCGGAAGAGTCCGGAGATAAATTTTCATATAAGGAAAGTGGTTTCCAGGGTTCTAGAAAAGTTCGGGAAAATTCCGGCAAAGTACCGGAAGATTCTAGAAGGTTCCGGAAGGTTCCGGAGGGTCCCACCTTGGGGGCCACGAATCTGGAAGGACAACTTGGGCTAAGGGTAGGTGCAGCAACCCACATGGGCTGGCCGCACCCCTCCCTAAAGGCCCATGAGGCTGGCCCAAGGGAAACCCTAACCCTAAAGGGAAAGGGAGCCTTGGGGGGGGGCAAGTTTCCCCCCCTTGGCCGCCCCAAGGACTTGGGGGAGGGGCAAACCAGAGTGCCTGTCAGATGCCATCAGGTCCGAGTCTTTCCCCAGTGACTTCAAGGAGCCACGCAAAGTTCCCAATTACGAGCCCAACATGGACCCGACTTCCTGGTTGGGCACATACGAGATGGCGATGAGTATCCGCAATGCCACAGGTAATCTGTGTGCTAAATTCATGTACCTCATGATGGAGGGAGCAGCAAAAGTGTGGATGCATAACTTGCCTCCTAGATCAATCAATTCTTGTGAGCAGTTGAAGTCGGCTTTCGTACAGAACTTCCAGGGAACATGCAAAAAGCTTAGTACCATAGAGGACTTGGAGCGGTGTGTTCAGAGAAAGGGCGAGTCTGCAAGGCATTGGATGAAGCGGGTGTCGGAGATCATCAACTCATCGCAAGGACTCCCAACAATTTCAGTGCTAATGGCAATGGAGAGAAATTGCAGTTACAATCCCTTGAGCTGGAAGCTGGGTCATATGAAGGAGAGTCTGAATCAAGGTATTCCAATTACAATCGGCGAAATCATGGCGGGTGCTAATAAGCACGCTGCCACAGATAAAACAAAGGATCAGGAGGAAGGATCCAAAGGACATGGTGGCAATGGTCAGAACCAGAACCAAAGTCAGAATCAGAACCAGGGAGGTAACAAACGGCCATATGGAGACAACTCTGACCTGGTAGCTAACACAAATACTGGGGTCAGGCGCAAGGATAACAATTCTCAAGGGTACCAGGGGCGTAGGCCAACCACAGAGGAGGTTTTGGCGAGTCCATGCCCTAAGCACGCCAGAAACGGAAAGTGTGGTCATACCTTGGGACAGTGTGTGGATCTGCAGCGTGCCAGATTCCCAGGACCAGGAAATAGAGGCAACAACAATGGATATAGAGGAAACAATGGTGGTGGAGGAGCCGGCAATAACCCTAACCAACCTCAAGGAGGAGGTAACCAGCAGGGCGGGTTCCAGCAAAACCCGAAGCAGCTTCATGATGACAATGGGCAGTATTATGTCACAACTCGGCCACAGAACTCGAGTCGTGGCAATTACCATGTCTTTACAACAAGCACGTCCAAGCGCGCTGTCGTGGGGTTGTCACGGCAAGTTCTTCCTCAGGGAAGATGAGTTCTAGGGCCATTGGTGATTGAAGTACGTGGGAACGGTTAATCTCGCCGGTGAACAAGGATTTACCCAGGTTCGGCCCCTCTGAATAGAGACAAAGACCTACTTCCTGCTTCTATGTTATTGCTCTTGATTGTATCTCGATTACAAGGACCCGGCTCCTACAACTCAGGAGCCAGTGACTTCTCTCTGGTGGCTAGGGTTTTCTCTACTGGTTCAAACTCATCTATCTAAGGTCCAGGACCCTGCTTATAAAGGCTGCCGGGTATCTGGACTTACAGGCTATACCGAGTCACACTAGAACACGGAGTCCTACTCTACGTCTTGGTCTTCCAAGTTAGACTCCGGGTTGTACTTGGACTCCTTCTCTGGACGAGCCTCTTTCTCCACACGGGCCTTGGTCGGCTTGTCTCCAGCCCATCCCATGTGACTTGTCTCGTGACTCGGCGTTGGCCTTCTTGGTCTTGGCGGGTCTACTTTCCGGGTCCATGGGCCTACCTATAAAGTATCCCCCCATCAGTAGCCCCCGAATTTATCTTGGGCGCAGCTTGGCGGCTTCCTCTGACTTGTTGGTTCGGCTCCCTGGGTCGACTCCTTCCACTTGAGCCACAGGCTCCAAAGTCGCTTGCTGCTAGCTCCAAGATGAATTCCTGCATATAACATAAAACACATAAAAGATGAGTCCATCCTCATTCCTTGCTCAAGTCATCACCCTTGCCCTTGCACATGCTGGCCGGGTTTGTTGTGACTCTTGCGAACAAGGACTAGATAACTTGACTTTCACTGCCACATGACTCGCCATTCTGGGACAAGCCGGCTTTTTCCACTTCTGTGACTTTAACTTTTCACTGCTATGTCATTTCTGTCTTTTAACCACTGAACCGCTAATAGTGAAACGTTATCCACAGTTTACTGTGGACCTGTACCGTAACTCTCTAGGGTTTTACCCTCTTCATAAGTACCGAAGGGTTAGGTCTTAAACCTCACTTCCCCCCTCCAGCTCAAAATCTCATCTTTCTCTCTTCGCGCCCATCTCTTCCCGCGCCCAGCACACACTGCCCACACGCCATGGCTCCCAAGTGCGCAAAGACCGCATCCAAGGCCAAGGCATCCTCGTCGAGCAGGACGGTGGACATCGCCGCCGCGGCCGCCGCCGCCGCGAAACCCTCCTCCAAGCGATCGATTTCCGCCGATTGGGGTGGATCTATGGTCACGGCGGAGCAATTGAAGACTCATAGGCTCTCAGGTTTGATTCCTTCTAGTGCTCAAGCTCGGGCCCCAGGGGATGAGGTTGTTCCCTCTCCCGCTAAGGGCGAAGTGGTTGTCTTCGTGGAGCACCTGTTCCGCGGATTTTCTCCCCCCGGCGATCTTTTCTTCCGCCAGCTCCTTGAACTCTATGAACTGCGGATTCATGATCTGGCTCCTAATTCCATTCTCACTCTTTCCAATTTTGTTACCTTGTGTGAGGATTACCTCCAAATCAAGCCTGATATCAATCTCTGGCTTGAACTCTTCTACTGCAACCCTCAGCCCGAGACCTCTGGGGGCCCTCTTCTCCAATGTGGCGCCGTTGCTCTTCAACGGCGCCTGAACTCTGTCTTTCCCAATCGCATCAAAGACTGGCAAAAAACCTTCTTCTACTGCAAGGACACTTCCCCTGCAAATGAACCAAAACTTCCCTTGTTCTCTGAGGACCGCCTTCGGGCGACTCCTCTTATGAAAGCTAGGTGCCCCGAGGCCGCCCGGCCAAGAGTCGAGTCTCTGATCACTCGAATCCGGGCCCTCTTATCTCATAACTTGGAGAATATGGACCTGGTCCGCTGCTGGACGACTTGGAGAATCCAGCCTCTGAGTCCTAGGACTCGGCTGATATGCTCATATACTAGGTGTGCTGGTGATGACCTCCGAGTTACGGAGCAATTATCCGATGGACCCGAACTTGGTCGGCTTATCAAAAAGCTGACTGGGAAACCGGTGAAGGACCAAGCCCATTTTGGGCTCCAGCCATTTTGCTCCACCAACCCAGCTCCTGATGTAAGTACCATTCTCTACTTTATCTCTATCTTGATCTTACTTGTACTGCTTACTGACTCACTTTTGTTGACTCTGTCGCAGCTCACCGACTCCTTCTGGAAGCCGGCCTCTGGAGCTGGCAATAAAAACAAAGCTGAAGCTGAAGCTGAAGCTGAGGCTGAAGAAGAGACTCCTGCCACAGATCAAACCACTGCGGCAGAAGACACTGATGATGCTGATGAGGAGTCCTCCCAGGGGGCTCCCGTTGAAGATGATGCTGCCGATGAGGAGTCCTTGCCGGAGGCTCCAACCGAAAATGCTGATGAAGAGGAGTCCTCTCAGGAGGCTCCCATCGTGGAGGAAATTGACGACGACGAGTCCTCTCCAGAGGCTCCCGTCACTAGACAAGCTGATACTACCTCTGCTGCTGCTCAACCATCTCCATCTGCGGAGTCCTCAGCTAGGAGTCACTCCTCTTCTTCTCCAGCCTCAAACAATAATGGATCTCGAGAGGCTGTTCCCAAGGTACCACTCTCACGAGTCCTTGGGTCCTCTCGCTCACCTACTAAGCCTGAGGAACACGTGCAGAGTGTTATCGCCGCCAGGAAGAGGAAGCTGCGCTCCGATGGGCCTGCAGATGCTCCTGAGCCTCTGCCAGTCTCGCACCAGCGGAAATCAGCTTCTCCTCCCCAGAAGGACGACTCTTATCACTCTGGCATGTCAATGCCTTCTTCAGACTCTCAGGCCTCCTTGGACCTGGAGACCAATGTTGGGTAAGATTCCTTTGTTTCTATACTTGCATTCAAATGACTTCTGCTTTTTCCCTTCTCACTAATTCTGGTGCTGACTTCTATCTTTGTGTATTTCAGGGCTCGGCCTTGTGCTAAAGTGACCAAGCTCCCAGGCATGACTGATGTCACCTCTGGTCGTGGACCTGCACCTCCTTCGGCTTCTGAAACGACCAGCACAAGGACAGGTCCTTCCATTGCTGCATCAGCTGGTGCAACCACGACTCCTACCATTCCCGAGTCCCCTTCAAGGACTCGGGCGGCGACTCCAACAATAGTCCAGCCCAGCTCTGGTGCTGCGACTTCTGATACTGCGCCTCAAGTTAATCCGGCTCCTGTGAAGCCAACTCCTGCAGCCTCTCCATCCATCAAGATCAAATCATCTACCGATTACAGCCGACTTCGAGTAGCTGATAACATGTCATTTTCTGAAGCTTATGCTGAAGCAGTTGACTTGAACGATCAATCTGCTAGGCTGAAGGATGACGAGCAAGCGGCTCTTAGATCTCTCCTCATGGTTCATGAAGTAAGTCCTCTGACTTCACCTTATATGCTTTTCTGGCATCATCCTATCCCAGTAGCCCCCAAGCACCTGTCTGTGGTGACTTGTGACTAGGATAGGTGCTTTGATTTGAAACTGAACTCAATTGCTATATAGAAAAATCTGCACACTGTAGCCCCCAAGCACTGAGTCCTTAGCTCTACTAGGACTCGGGGCTGCTAATTTACTGTCTGTCGGGTCCTTAGACCAAAAACTTTTGCACGAGTAGCCCCCAAGCGCCGAGTTGTCAGCCTGCGACGACTTGGAGCTATCAATATATGTAACTTACTGATACTTAACTTGAAAAAATTTCTGCTCTGCGAGTAGCCCCCAAGCGCCAAGTTGCTAACTTGTGCCGACTTGGAGCTTATGACTTGTCGATTAGGACTCCTGCCTGCTTGCTGTTTATGAAAAAATTGACTCCTGAGTAGCCCCCAAGCGCCAAGTTGTTAACTTGTGACGACTTGGAGCTCATGAGTTCTCTATTTGACTTGTGAAGCTCACTTGTGCTTTATGACTTGTGATTGCAGTGCATTGTCTCCAAGATGAAGAGAGACATGAAAGAACTTGAGGACCAGGCAGCTGCCAGTGCCAGGTCTGCCATGGCCGAAAAAGAACACTCCCTTCAGCTTGAGAAGGATCTGAAAGCCTTGGCTGCTCAACTGGAGCAGGTAAATAAAGAGTCGGCTGATGCCAAAAAGATCGCCCAGAAAGCACACAACGACCTGAAGGCTGTGTTCGACACTTGCAAAAAGGCGTTGGGGCCATGTGCCAACACATATTTGGTAAGCTTAGACTTTCGCTTGCTTCCTTTTGCACCTTTCTGAGTTGCTTTTAGACTAACAATCACTTCCTCTTTTCTGCAGGGGCTGACTCCCCAAAACTTAAACTGCCCACAAGCAAGCAACTATCTGAGATGCTTGATTACTGTCATGGGCTACAAGAGGGAGCCCGTGCTGTGGTCAAATATCTGAACCATAAAGGCAAGTGCCCCAAAGAGCCTGAACGTCTGGTGGACGAGTTGTCCAGAGCACCAGGCTATATGCGTCTGTGGAAACAATCTTCAATGAGGAGAGCCTCCACCAGGATCTTGGCTTTGGCCCACAGCTATTATCCAACTGTCCTAGAGCCAGCAATGCTTACAATGGGGAAGCCTGAGCAACATGAGGATGGCAAACCTTTTACTCAGGATGACTTCAAGGCCGAAGAAAAATTGGTGCGGCCATATGCTTGCGAGATTGCCAATAAGATGGACCCTGAGGTATGGGTTCATCACTATGATTTGGAGAACAAAAGAGTCGCTCCAGAAACTCCTGAGATAGTAAACTTTGGCCGCCCATCACAGGACCCAGCTGGTGTATTCTCTTCTTCTGCCGGTCCGAGTTCATCGTCACCGGCGGCTCCTGTTCAAAGTGCCGAGCCCACTCTGAAGACTCCTGCTGCGCCCACTCCTTCTAGAGCTATCTCTGGAGACGCTCAGAAACAAGTAGAGCTTGCTAAGCACATGAAGAGTCCCAGGTGTACTGGCTTTCAAACGAAGAAAGTCGCCACCAAGCCTCCATTGAAACCGGCTCCTCCTTCTGCTGCTCAAGCACAAGGCAAATCTCCTGTGAAGAAGGGCTCCTCAACTCCTGCTGTTCAAACGAAGGACAAGTCTCCTGCTAAGAAGGACTCCCCGACTCTGGCTAGGGAGTCAGCTCCTGTTAAGGACAATTCTCTAGATGACTCTAGTTTGTAATGATGTACTTCTGATGGTTTTAAACTATGTAGCTTGTTAGCTACTTTGGGCTGTAATGATGCACTACTGGTGCTTTAAACTATTGAGCTTGTTAGCTATTTTGAATTTGTGCCAATCGGCTTGGTTCTTATAACCCGTCTAGTTTTTCACTGATGAATAAGTAGGCCCTGCATGACTTCTCTTATAGCTTGTGCTGACAGGTTCTTAACTCATATGTTCCTTAGGATCCATAGGAGAGAGAAACAAGTCATGCCTGTAGATAGATCATATTGTGCATGATGCATCTGACTTACCAGCGAGAAAACTAGGAAAATTTGGCTACTGTGCCGGGTCCAAGAGTTTAAGCTTAACTTTTTTCACTGAAAAGCAAGCCCCCAAGAACCTGATGATCAAAACTTAAAGAACAAAGCGCACTCACTGGGTGACTCGACTAAAGGACTCATGTTCACAAAAGCCGGCTTTATTTCATTTGATTATAACAATGCGATTACATCTAGGCATGGCTCACTGGGCTCTTTGCCTTGCAACTCATAAAACTATTACAACTTAAGTATAATATGGACGTAACTGAGCTATGTTCCAAGGCCTCTTTGCCTCTGCATAAGGATCTAAAGTATGAGCCGTATTAGCTCCCTTGCCTACACTTGCCGGCTCTCGCACATCCATTAGATAGTACGACCCGTTGTTCAGATTCTTGCTTATGACGAACGGTCCTTCCCATGGTGGAGATAACTTGTGCATCCCTTCCTTATTCTGGACAAGGCGAAGCACTAAGTCTCCTTCCTGGAAAGTCCGAGTCTTGATTCTACGTGCGTGATATCGCCGCAAGTCCTGCTGATAAACTGCTGATCTCTCAAGGGCTAACTCCCTTGCTTCCTCGAGTGCGTCCACCGAGTCCTGGCGGGCGAGTTCATTTTCTGTCTCAACGTAATTGGCGACTCGTGGCGAGTCATGCAACAAGTCGCTGGGCAAAACTGCTTCTGCACCATACACCATAAAGAAAGGTGTGAATCCGGTGGATCTGTTAGGAGTCGTCCTGATACTCCAAAGTACTGCTGGTAACTCCTCAACCCAACTCCCAGCGGCTCTTAGCAGGGGAACCCGCAGTCTAGGTTTAATCCCCTTTAACAACTCCTGATTTGCCCTCTCGGCTTGTCCATTGGACTGTTGTGAGATCCTGGCTCAGAGCTCAATAGGATTAATAGGATACTCATATCAACAAGTTGCAACTTCTTTTCCGGAAGCTCATCTCGATAGAACCCAGATGTTAAGCGTGCTTGGCCTGGGTAATATTGGGATGGGTGACCGACCGGGAAGTCCTTCCCGGGTGTGCACGAGTGAGGACAAAGTGCGCAGAAAAGACTAGTGTTGGTCTGTGGGGCCAGTCTAGAGATCCTAGAGAGCTGCCAGGCGTAACAGGCGCCGGTCCGGGAGTGGCCGGGGTGTTACAATTGGTATCAGAGCCGACCCTTGCGGCAACTCGGGCGTGTGCGGGTCAGAGGCGCGGACATGTGGGACATGTGCCGGCACTGGACGCACAGACGGTAACAAAGGGGGAAGTTCCTGGACTGGGGTTTGACCGACGAGGGCGTCGGTCTTCTAAGGGGGAAGGATGTGAGATCCTGGCTCAGGGCTCAATAGGATTAATAGGATACTCATATCAACAAGTTGCAACTTCTTTTCCGGAAGCTCATCTCGATAGAACCCAGATGTTAAGCGTGCTTGGCCTGGGGTAATATTGGGATGGGTGACCGACCGGGAAGTCCTTCCCGGGTGCGCACGAGTGAGGACAAAGTGCGCAGAAAAGACTAGTGTTGGTCTGTGGGGCCAGTCTAGAGATCCTAGAGAGCTGCCAGGCGTAACAGGCGCCGGTCCGGGAGTGGCCGGGGTGTTACAACTGTGGATGTGCCACTGAGGCTAGGTCGAGTCTGATGTTGTTCTCACCACAAAACTTGGCCATCTCCCCAACTGATAAGTTGGTACCATTGTCTGTAATGCGCACGAGTGAGGACAAAGTGCGCAGAAAAGACTAGTGTTGGTCTATGGGGCCAGTCTAGAGATCCTAGAGAGCTGCCAGGCGTAACAGGCGCCGGTCCGGGAGTGGCCGGGGTGTTACAACTGTGGATGTGCCACTGAGGCTAGGTCGAGTCTGATGTTGTTCTCACCACAAAACTTGGCCATCTCCCCAACTGATAAGTTGTACCATTGTCTGTAATGATGCTGTGAGGGTATCCAAATCGTGTTGCTATTTTCTTGAAGAATCTCATAGCTGATGCACCGTCGACTCTGCTGACGGGCTCTACTTCCACCCACTTGGTGAACTTGTCAACTGCTACTAGTAGATGGGTCTTCTGACAAGGCGACTTTGAGAAAGGGCCCACCATGTCGAGTCCCCAAACTGCAAATGGCCAAGTGATAGGGATGGTTCTGAGCTCTTGGGCTGGCACGTGGTCTTGCCTTGCGTACCTTTGACATCCATCACAGACTCGAACTATCTTCTCTGCATCCAAATGTGCTGTCAACCAAAGAACCCGTGTCTGAAAGCTTTTGACACCAAGGATCTAGTGGATGCATGATGACCACAATCTCCGGCGTGGATTTCTTGCAGGATTTGCTTGCCCTCCTCTGGAGACACACACCTCTGGTAGACTCCAGTGACGCTCCTTCTATACAACTCGCCATCAATGACTGTGTAGGACTTGCATCGCCTGATGAGTTGCTTTCACTTGACTTCATCCTTTGGGAGGTCACCCGGAGGAGATATGCTAGGTAGGGCTCTGTCCACGCTGGGATTGCTCGTGTTGCTGCTACCAATACCGACTCTGGGTCTGGAAAGGCTAACTCCTCCTCTGAGGGTAATTTGACTGAAGGATGATGGAGTTCATCCAAGAACACATTTGGTGGTACTTTCTCTCGACGAGAGCCGAGTCGTGATAACGCATCAGTAGCCTCGTTCTTGCGCCTGTCAATATGCTGCACTTGATAACCAGAAAAGAACCCGGCTATCTGTTCGACTGCTCTTCTATAAGCCGCCATGTTTGCATCCTTCGAGTCCCAGGTTCCAGACACTTGCTGAGCTACAAGATCTGAGTCGCCAAAGCACCTGATACGCTTGATGTTCATCTCCTTGGCCAAGCGCAGGCCATGTAGCAAAGCCTCATACTCTGCCATGTTGTTGGTACAATCAAAGTGCAACTGAAGGACATATGCTAGCTTATCTCCCTTAGGTGATGTCAACACCACACCGGCTCCTGAACCCTCTAACTGTCTGGACCCGTCAAAGTGCATTGTCCAATACTTGGTGCAGGGGGTATTTGGTGAAGATGTAAAATCTGTCCAATCATTGACAAAATCAACCAAAGCTTGAGATTTGATCGCTGTCCTAGGCTCATATGTGATATGATAAGGACCCAACTCAATTGCCCACTTGGCGACTCGCCCTGTTGCCTCTCTGTTGCGTATAATATCTGCCAGCGGTGCTGAACTCACCACCTTAATTGGATGCTCTTGGAAATAATGTTTGAGTTTTCTACTTGCAAGAAAAACTCCATAGACCAACTTCTGCCACTGTGGGTACCTCTGCTTTGACTCTGTGAGGACTTCACTGATGTAGTAGACAGGTCTTTGTACTGGATATTCCTTTCCTTCCTCTGCACGTTCCACGACTACTACTGCACTGACAACTCTCTCGTTGGCAGCTACATATAATAGCATGGGATCCTTATCTGTAGGAGCTGCAAGCACCGGAGCTATTGACAAAGTTTTCTTCAACTCCTCAAAAGCACGGTCGGCTTCTTCATCCCATAGGAATTTATCTGACTTCTTCAGGAGTCGGTAGAGAGGACCCGCCTTCTCCCCGAGTCCTTGAATAAACCTACTTAGAGCTGACACACATCCAGTGAGCTTTTGAACGTCCTTCAGACAAGTCGGCTTCTGCAAGTTATGGATAGCCTTGATTTTCTCTGGATTTGCCTCAATGCCTCGCTCTGAAACGATGAAGCCTAGGAGTTTGCCCGCAGGGACTCCAAAAACACACTTGGTCGGGTTGAGCTTCATCTTGTACTTGCGTAGGTTCTCAAAGGTTTCTGTCAGGTCTGCTATCAGAGAGTCGGCCTTCTGAGACTTGACCACTACATCATCCACATAAGCATGGATATTCCTGCCAATCTGTTTCTTGAAACAATTTTGGATACATCTCTGATATGTAGCTCCTGCGTTCTTGAGTCCAAAGGGCATTGTTGTGTAGCAAAATGCTCCAAAGGGCGTGATAAAAGACGTCTTCAGCTCATCCTCTACGTTGAGTCTGATCTGATGGTACCCTGAATATGCATCCAAGAAACAAAGCAACTCTGACCCCGCTGTGGAGTCGATGATCTGGTCTATACGAGGTAGTGCGAACGGGTCCTTAGGGCAATGCTTGTTTAGACCCGTGAAGTCGATGCACATACGCAACTCCCCTGTCTTCTTTGGAACTAACATTGGATTGGCCACCCACTCTGGGTGAAAGACCTCCTTGATGAACTCGGCTGCGAGGAGCCGAGCCACCTCTTCTCCTATGGCTTTCCTCCTGTCATCATGAAACTTGCGCAGACCCTGCTTAACTGGTCTTGCATTAGGATTACATGTAAGCTGTGCTCGGCGAGTTCTCTCGGGACTCCTGGCATGTCAGATGGCTTCCATGCAAAACATCCCGATTCTCACGGATGAACTCGACGAGCGCGCTTTCCTATTTATCAGAGAGGTGTGCCCCAATAGTGAACTGCTTGGAAGAATCACCAGGGGTAAAGTCGACTTGCTTTGTGTCCTGAGCTGACTTGAATTTCATCTTCTCCTCTGTGGCCGGCTTCTTAAGGACCGAGTTGTCCTCCGGGTCCACGTTTGCCTTGTAAAACTTCAGCTCCTCTTGAGCACAAGCTGTCTCAGCCATAGCTGCATCACCTAACTCACACTCCAATGCCATCTGTCTGCTGCCATTAACTGTAATGACTCCT